>JARQOD010000004.1:280437364-280625142 GCA_033576555.1 Oophaga sylvatica
GTCAATGAGCTACCCTGGTGTCCTGTATTTAAATGCTGCATCCTGGTGCCTGTACTGTAATAGCATGGCTGCTGGTGTCCTGTACTGTAATAGCATAGATAGCCTGGGGGTCCTGTACTGTAATACCATGCATTGTGGTGTCCCGTACTGAATAGCCATGGATGCCTGGTGTCCTGTACTGAAAATAGTCTAGCAAGCTGGTGTCCTGTATGTAATACCATGCATCCCTGGTTCCTGACGAAAATAGCCATACTAGCCTGGTGCCTGACTGTAATACCTAGATACCCGGGTGTCCTTCGTAAATACCCTTCATAGTTTGTCTGTACTGTAAAGCCATGCTACCCCTGGGGCCTGTCTGTAAAAACATAGCTGCCTGGTGTCCTGTACGAATAACTTCTGGGTGTCCTGTACTTAATAGAAAGGCATAGCCGGTGTCCTTACTGTAATAGCCTGGATACCCTGGGCCCTGACTGTAATAACCATAGCATAGTGGTGTCCTGTACTGAATAGCCAGGCAAGCTGGTGTCCTGTAGTAAAGCCATGGCTTAGCCTGGTGTCCTGTATGTAATACCTGCATAGCCTGGTGCCCGTACTGTAATACATGTAGCCTGGTTCCTGTACGTAATACCGGCAAAGCCTGGTGTCCCTGAAAAGAAATACCCAAAAAGTTTGTGTCCCTGTATGAAAGCCTGCATACCCCTGGTGTCCTTTTTACTGAAATACCCATGCATAGCCCGTGTCCTGTACTTATAGCCATCATACCCCTGGTGTCCTGAAATGTAATAGCCATAGCATAGCCTGGTGCCCCGTACTGTTTATATGGCATAGCCTGGTGTCCTTTACTGTAAAGTCAGGGCATCCCCGGGTGTCCTGTACTGTAATCCCCTGCAAAGTGGTGTTCCTGACGTAAAACCATGGCATACCCTGGTGTCCTGTACTGTCTGTACGTAATAGCCATGGCATACCCTGGTGTCCTGTACTGTAATAACCATGGCATAGCCTGGTGTCCTGTACTGAAAATAACCATAGCATAGCCTGGTGTCCTGTACTGAAATAGCCATGGCATAGCCTGGTGTCCTGTATTTGTAATAGCCATGGCATAGCCTGGGTCCTGTACTGAAAATAGCCATAGCATGCCCTGGTGTCCTGTACTGTAATACCCATAGCATAGCCGGTGTCCTGTACTGTAATAGCCATAGCATAGCCTGGTGTTCCTGTACTGTAATAGTCAAGCAAGCCTGGTGTCCTGTACTGTAATAGCCATGCATAGCCTGGTGTCCTGTACTGTAATAGCCATGGCATACCTGGTGTCCTGTACTGTAATAGCCAAGCATAGCTGGTGTCCTGTACTGTAATAGCATGCATAGCCTGTGTCTGTACTGTAATAGCCATGGCATAGCTGTGTCTGTACTGTAATAGCATGCATAGCCTGTGTCCGTACTGTAATAACCATAGCAAAGCTGGTGTCCTGTACTGTAATACCAGGCATAGCTGGTGTCCTGTACTGTAATACCATAGCATAGCCTGGTGCCTGTACTGTAATAGCCATGGCATAGCCTGGTGTCCTGTACTGTAATAGCCATGGCATAGCCTGGTGTCTGTATGTAATAACCAGGCATAGCCTGGTGTCCGTACTGTAATAGCCATGCATAGCCTGGTGTCCTGTACTGTAATAGCCATGGCATAGCCTGGTGTCCTGTACTGTAATAACCATAGCATAGCCTGGTGTCCTGTACTGTAATAGCATGGCATAGCCTGGTGTCCTGTACTGTAATAGCCATGCATAGCCTGGTGTCCTGTACTGTAATAGCCATGCATAGCCTGGTGTCCTGTACTGTAATAGCCATAGCATAGCCTGGTGTCCTGTACTGTAATAGCCATAGCATAGCCTGGTGTCCTGTACTGTAATAGCCATGCATAGCCTGGTGTCCTGTACTGTAATAGCATAGCATAGCCTGGTGTCCTGTACTGTAATAGCCATAGCATAGCCTGGTGTCCTGTACTGTAATACCATAGCATAGCCTGGTGTCCTGTACTGTAATACCATGGCATAGCCTGGTGTCTGTACTGTAATAGCCATGGCATAGCCGGTGTCCTGTACTGTAATAACCATAGCATAGCCTGGTGTCCTGTACTGTAATAACATAGCATAGCCTGGTGTCCTGTACTGTAATACCATGCATAGCCTGGTGTCCTGTACTGTAATACCATGCATAGCCTGGTGTCCTGTACTGTAATAGCCATGCATAGCCTGGTGTCCTGTACTGTAATAGCCATAGCATAGCCTGGTGTCCTGTACTGTAATAGCCATAGCATAGCCTGTGTCCTGTTCTGTAATAGTCATAGCATAGCCTGGTGTCCTGTACTGTAATAGCCATAGCATAGCCTGGTGTCCTGTACTGTAATAACCATAGCATAGCCTGGTGTCCTGTACTGTAATAGCCATGGCATAGCCTGGTGTCCTGTACTTTAATAGCCATGGCATAGCCTGGTGTCCTGTACTGTAATAGCCATAGCATAGCCTGGTGTCCTGTACTGTAATAGCCATAGCATAGCCTGGTGTCCTGTACTGTAATAGCCATAGCATAGCCTGGTGTCCTGTACTGTAATAACCATGGCATAGCCTGGTGTACTGTAATAGCCATGGCATAGCCTGGAGTCCTGTACTGTAATAACCATGGCATAGCCTGGTGTCCTGTACTGCAATAGCCATGGCATAGCCTGGTGTCCTGTACTGTAATACCCATAGCATAGCCTTGTGTCCTGTAATAGCCATAGTATAGCCTGGTGTCCTGTACTGTAATAGCCATAGCATAGCCTGGTGTCCTGTAATAGCCATAGTATAGCCTGGTGTCCTGTACTGTAATAGCCATAGCATAGCCTGGTGTCCTGTTACTGTAATAGCCATAGCATAGCCTGGTGTCCTGTACTGTAATAGCCATGGCATAGCCTGGTGTCCTGTACTGTAATAGTCATAGCATAGCCTGGTGTACTGTAATAGCCATGGCATAGCCTGTTGTCCTGTACTGTAATAGCCATGGCATAGCCTGGTGTCCTGTACTGTAATAGCCATAGCATAGCCTGGTGTCCTGTACTGTAATAGCCATAGCATAGCCTGGTGTTCTGTACTGTAATAGTCATAGCATAGCCTGGTGTCCTGTACTGTAATAGCCATAGCATAGCCTGGTGTCCTGTACTGTAATAGCCATGGCATAGCCTGGTGTCCTGTACTGTAATAGCCATGGCATAGCCTGGTGTCCTGTACTGTAATAGCCATGGCATAGCCTGGTGTCCTGTACTGTAATAGCCATAGCATAGCCTGGTGTTCTGTACTGTAATAGCCATAGCATAGCCTGGTGTCCTGTACTGCAATAGCCATAGCATAGCCTGGTGTCCTGTACTGTAATAGCCATAGCATAGCTTGGTGTCCTGTACTGTAATAACCATAGCATAGCCTGGTGTCCTGTACTGTAATAACCATAGCATAGCCTGGTGTCCTGTACTGTAATAACCATAGCATAGCCTGGTGTCCTGTACTGTTATAGCCATGGCATAGCCTGGTGTCCTGTACTGTAATAGCCATGGCATAGCCTCGTGTCCTGTACTGTAATAGCCATGGCATAGCCTCGTGTCCTGTACTGTAATAGCCATGGCATAGCCTGGTGTCCTGTACTGTAATAGCCATGGCATAGCCTGGTGTCCTGTACTGTAATAGCCATGGCATAGCCTGGTGTCCTGTACTGTAATACCCATGGCATAGCCTGGTGTCCTGTACTGTAATAGCCATAGGATAGCCTGGTGTCCTGTAATAGCCATAGCATAGCCTGGTGTCCTGTAATAGCCATAGCATAGCCTGGTGTCCTGTACTGTAATAGCCATAGCATAGCCTGGTGTCCTGTACTGTAATAGCCATAGCATAGCCTGGTGTCCTGTACTGTAATAGCCATGGCATAGCCTGGTGTCCTGTACTGTAATAGCCATAGCATAGCCTGGTGTCCTGTACTGTAATAGCCATGGCATAGCCTGGTGTCCTGTACTGTAATAGCCATGGCATAGCCTGGTGTCCTGTACTGTAATAGCCATGGTATAGCCTGGTGTCATGTACTGTAATAGCCATGGTATAGCCTGGTGTCCTGTACTGTAATAGCCATGGCATAGCGTGGTGTCCTGTACTGTAATAGCCATAGCATAGCCTGGTGTCCTGTACTGTAATAACCATAGCATAGCCTGGTGTCCTGTACTGTAATAGCCATGGCATAGCCTGGTGTCCTGTACTGTAATAGCCATGGCATAGCCTGGTGTCCTGTACTGTAATAGCCATAACATAGCCTGGTGTCCTGTACTGTAATAGCCATAGCATAGCCTGGTGTCCTGTACTGTAATACCCATAGCATAGCCTGGTGTCCTGTACTGTAATAACCATAGCATAACCTGATGTCCTGTACTGTAATAGCCATGGCATAGCCTGGTGTCCTGTACTGTAATAGCCATGGCATAGCCTGGTGTCCTGTACTGTAATAGCCATAGCATAGCCTGGTGTCCTGTACTGTAATAGCCATAGCATAGCCTGGTGTTCTGTACTGCAATAGCCATAGCATAGCCTGGTGTCCTGTACTGCAATAGCCATAGCATAGCCTGGTGTCCTGTACTGTAATAGCCATAGCATAGCTTGGTGTCCTGTACTGTAATAACCATAGCATAGCCTGGTGTCCTGTACTGTAATAACCATAGCATAGCCTGGTGTCCTGTACTGTAATAACCATAGCATAGCCTGGTGTCCTGTACTGTTATAGCCATGGCATAGCCTGGTGTCCTGTACTGTAATAGCCATGGCATAGCCTCGTGTCCTGTACTGTAATAGCCATGGCATAGCCTCGTGTCCTGTACTGTAATAGCCATAGCATAGCCTGGTGTCCTGTACTGTAATAGCCATAGCATAGCCTGGTGTCCTGTACTGTAATAGCCATAGCATAGCCTGGTGTCCTGTACTGTAATAGCCATAGCATAGCCTGGTGTCCTGTACTGTAATAGCCATGGCATAGCCTGGTGTCCTGTACTGTAATAGCCATAGCATAGCCTGGTGTCCTGTACTGTAATAGCCATAGCATAGCCTGGTGTCCTGTACTGTAATAGCCATGGCATTGCTTTCAATACCTTACAGCCGCTCTTACTACGTAATAAGTTGACTGCTATGGCGGTAGATGAGGGGATGGTGAACTGGATAAGTGACTACCTGACAGACAGGCCGCAGTTTGTAAGGATGGGGGAGGTGGTATCTGGCAGTGTACGGAGCAGTGTTGGAGCCCCTCAGGGTACAGTGCTGTCACCCTTCCTCTTCACATTGTATACAGCTGACTTTCAGTATAAATCCGACTTCTGTCACCTGCAAAAATTCTCAGATGACTCCGTGATTGTAGGGGGCATTGTGGGGGCCGGGGGGAGGAGGAATATAGAAGGGTGGTTTCTGACTTTGTGGATTGGTGTCAGACTAACTGTCTAGAACTAAATGTAAAGAAAACCAAGGAGATGGTGGTGAGTTATAGAAGGAAAAAGGATGATTACTTACCGATCACTATTGCTGGCCAGGAGGTTGAGATTTTTGAGAGCTACAAATATTTGGGGGTTCACCTTGACAGTAAACTCGATTGGAGGTGTCATACAGAAAAGGTTTACAAGAAGGGAATGAGCAGACTGTACTTTCTGCGGAAGCTCAGGTCGTTCAATGTGTGCAGTAAAATGCTGGAGATGTTCTACCAGTCCATTGTAGCAAGCGCCATCTTTTTTGCTATCATTTGCTGGGGCAGTAGTGTGCGAGTAGCTGACGCTAATAAGCTCAACAAACTTATCAAGAAGGCAAGTGCAGCTGTTGGCCTCCATCTTGACTCTTTTGAGGAGGTATTGGAGGATAGAATTCAGAAGTGGTGTAGGGCTATAATGAACAATAATACACACCCACTATACGAGCTGTTCTTGAAGCAGAAGAGAACATTCAGCAGCCGTCTAATCCTATTAAGGTGCAAGGAGAAATTCAGGAAATCGTTTGTACCTACTGCTATGGGGATGTATAATAATTTCCTAAGGGTGGTAGAAAATAATGACTGATGGCTGGTGTACTAATGTCAATTAACATTGTCTTATATACACCCGAAATACACACTTTTATTATTTATTTATTATGTAATGTTGGTATACCTGTGCAAGATTTGTGTCCTAATATTTTATGTACTGCTGTTTGTATTGCTGCTGTAACACTGTAATTTCCCCCCGGGATCAATAAAGTGTATCCTAGCCTGGTGTCCTGTACTGTAATAACCATGGCATAGCCTGGTGTCCTGTACTATAATAGCCATGGCATAGCCTGAAGTCCTGTACTGTAATAGCCGTGGCATAGCCTGGCGTCCTGTACTGTAATAGCCATAGCATAGCCTGGTGTCCTGTACTGTAATAACCATAGCATAGCCTGGTGTCCTGTACTGTAATAGCCATAGCATAGCCTGGCGTCCTGTACTGTAATAACCATAGCATAGCCTGGCGTTCTGTGCTGTAATAACCATAGCATAGCCTGGTGTCCTGTACTGTAATAACCATAGCATAGCCTGGTGTCCTGTACTGTAATAGCCATAGCATAGCCTGGCGTCCTGTACTGTAATAACCATAGCATAGCCTGGCGTCCTGTGCTGTAATAACCATAGCATAGCCTGGCGTCCTGTACTGTAATAACCATAGCATAGCCTGGCGTCCTGTGCTGTAATAACCATGACATAGCCTGGCGTCCTGTGCTGTAATAACCATGACATAGGCTGGCGTCCTGTGCTGTAATAACCATAGCATAGCCTGGCGTCCTGTACTGTAATAGCTATGGCATAGCCTTGGGTCCTTGTATTATATTAGCCACGGCATGGATTGAAACCAAGTGTAAGAGCGCAGGTATCGCTCGAAATGCGTTGGTGTGCAATTGTTTATCTTCTCCTCAAATATATTTAATTTTTTTCAATACAGTACTTTAATCGTATGAACATATATTTTAACATCATATAAGAAAAAATAACAAACAATAAACAGTGATTGAAAAGAACTAAGGAACAGAAATCAGAGTGGGATATCGAGGTTTTCTATGTATGCAATAACATTGTCATTTCCAGTGTAGAAATCATTCTTGTCACCAGTACAAGATCTCAGGGGACATTCCTGGCAATGTGCTGAACTGTATGACGGTCAGCTCCACAGTCACAGGCAGGAGAGAGAGATTTTCCCCACTTACGCATTATGTCTGCACAGACACCAAAGTTTGTTGTGATAAGATTCAGAGTGACCCAGGTTTTCCTTGGTAGATTGAAGCCCGGCGGTGGACTTTGTAGGTGAGGAAACGTTTGAAGCTCACCATCTACTGCACTGACCCAAAGTTCTCGCCATTTCTCTTCTAAATTGAAACCATGTTCATACAGGGTAATTGTGGTTCGGATGGGTGGATGTCTTGATTTCAGTCACTGTATTTGAACATCTTGGATATTTTGATGTATTGGGAGATTTTCATTATTCACTACTTGGGTGTATTCTTTAAGTAGGAGTTTTTGTCTTCTCAAATTTGCAGTTGCGATATGGCTCAAGACAGGTAACCAGTGGACAGGCGTAGATCTGATAGCACCAGATAGTCTGCGCATTGAGTTGTTCAGCTGAGCGTCGACTACATTCACATGATAACTATTCAACTATACTGGAGCACAATATTCTGAGGCAGAGTACACCAAGGCAAGGGTAGACGTTCTCAAGACAGGTGTTGAAGAACCCCAGGAGGATCCGCAGAGTTTCTAAATAATATTATTGTGTGCTTTAAGTTCCCTGTTGAGAGGAACAGAGGCCGCTATCTGCAGACCGGATTTAACCTCAAGAGAAATGTGCTGTCTTCCAGGTGCAAAAATCAAAGATGTGTCTGACAGGATATCAGGACTCTTCAGACCTACAGATGACTACCCATTCCTGCTAATACATGTGGGGACAAATGACACCGCAAGACACGACCTGGAAACCATCTGCAGTGACTGAAAACTTAGGTAAGAAAGTGAAAGAACTTGGAGCGTAGGTGGTCTTCTCTTCCATCCTCCCAGTGGATGCCTATGGAACAAGGAGGTGGAATAAGATTCTACAGGTGAACAACTGGCTATGTCGATGGTGCCGTCAGCAAGGATTTGGATTTCTGGATCACGGAGTGAATTACCTATACGATGGACTACTTGCTAGAGATGGGGTGCACCTTACGAAGACTGAAAAACATGTATTTGGAAGTCGCCATGCTACACTCATCAGGAGAGCTTTACACTAGAACAATGTGGGAAGGGAAGCAAAACGCCAGAAAAATCCATACACCTGACATATACTATTGAGAATTCTGCTATTAGAAGTGGAAAGGAAGAACAAAGACAAAAAAAATCTAAATAATAAAAATATTGGAGAAAGAGAAACCAATCACAAACTAAAATGTTTCTATACGAATGCTCAAAGCATGGGCAACAAACAAGGAGAACTGGAACTACTAACGCAGGAAAATAAATATGATGTCATTGGAATCACTGAGACTTGTGGGATGATACACATGAATGGAATACAAGGCTAGAAGGATACAACTTATTTGCAAGAAACAGACTTGATAAACGAGGAGGAGTTGTCGCATTGTATGTTAGAAAAACGTATATCTGCACAGAGATTGAAGCTTCAGAGACTGGGAGTTCTGTGGAAAGAATACAAGGACAGAACAATGGAAAGGACACCATTGTAGGCATTTACTACAGGCCGCCTGTGCAAGCTGAAGATCTGGATGAACTCTTTATGCATCAAATGGCCAAGTTCTTCAAAAAATATGACATAGTGGTCATGGGAGATTTCAACCATCCAGACATTTGTTGGGAATCTCTCTCATGCAAAACTAACAGGTCAAGGAAATTCTTATCCTCTCTTACAGACAACTTCAGCTTCCAAAAGGTAGGGGAGAAAACAAGGGGATCTGCTACCTCGGATCTAATCCTTATAAACAGGGAGGAAAATGGTTGATGAGGTAAGAGTGGCTGGGACCCTAGGAGGTAGCGACCATGCTGTTTTAGAATTTTGGATAACTAGAGGAGGAAGACCTGTGAAGACTCAGACTTCAAAACTATATTTTAGAAAGGCAGATTTTAAGGGACTCGGAAAGAGAATTGGAGGGATCCAATAGCTGGATATCCTTAAGGACAAAAATGTCCAGGAAGGATGGGAAATCTTGAAAAATGAGATTCTCAAAGCCCAATCGTCAACAATTGCAAAAAGAGTGAAGAATAGGAAGCATTTAAGGAAACCAGGATGGATGAACACAGAACTTAAACACATGCTAAAAAGGAAGAAAGAAATGTTTATCAAATGGAAAGAGGGAGGCATATCTAAATAAGAATATAATGATATCTGCAGAACCTGCAGGGCACAAATCAGATTATCTAAAGCTGACAATAAATTAAGGCTTGCAAGAGTCGTCAAAAGCAACAAAATTGGATTTTGGGGATATGTCAAAAGTAAAAGAAAAGTCAAATATGCTATAGGATTTTTACAGGATGAAAATAATGAAATGGTAAGAAAGGATATTGAGAAGGCCGGGCTTTTAAATTCCTATTTTGCATCTGTTTTCTCTCAGAAAGGAAATGTTACATCAACTGATCTTCACTGTCCTATTAAGGGAATAGAAGAATCCAGGATATCTATAAACAGAAAAATAGTGAGGAAACACTTAGCTAACCTAAATGAATTCAAGTCTCCAGGTCCAGATGAATTACACCCAGAGTACTGAAGGAGATAGCAGAAGAAATTCTTGAACCACTCTCCATAATCTTTGAAAATTCTTGGAGAACAGGAGAAGTCCCAGAAGACTGGAGAAGAGCAAATGTTGTTCCTATCTTCAAAAAGGGGAAGAAGGTGGACCCAGGGAACTATATGCCAGTGAGTCTGACATCTATACCAGGAAAGATCTTTGAACAAATTATTAACCCCTTAACCCCCAAGGGTGGTTTGCACGTTAATGACAGGGCCAATTTTTACATTTCTGACCACTGTCTCTTTATGAGGTTATAACTCTGGAATGCTTCAACGGATCTTCGCGATTCTGAGATTGTTTTCTCATGACATATTGTACTTCACGTTAGTGGTAAAATTTCTTCGATATAACTTGCGTTTATTTTTTAAAAAAATGCAAATATGGCGAAAATTTAGAAAATATTGCAATTTTCAAACTTTGAATTTTTATTCCCTTAAAACAGAGAAATATGTCACACAAAATAGTTAAGAAATAACATTTCCCACATGTCTACTTTACATCAGCACAATTTTGGAACCAACATTTTTTTTTGTTAGGAAATTATAAGGGTTAAAAGTTGACCAGTGATTTCTCATTTTTACAACAAAATTTACAAAGCCATTTTTTTAGGGACAACCTCATATTTGAAGTCACTTTGAGGGGTCTATATAGCAGAAAATACCCAAAAGTGACACCATTCTAAAAACCACATTCAAGAATTTTATAAACCCTTCAGGTGCTTCACAGGAGCTGAAGCAATGTGTAAGGAAAAAATGAATATTTAACTTTTTAGCCACAAAAATGATCTTTTACAAACTTTTTTTTTATTTTCACAAGGGTAAAAGAAGAAAATGGACAGATAAAGTTGTTGTGCAACTTCTCCTGAGTACGCCAATACCCCATATGTGGGGGAAAACCACTGTTTGGGCGCACGGCAGAGCTCGTAAGGGAAGGAGCGCCGTTTGACTTTTTCAAACTAAAATTGGCTGGAATTGAGATTGGACGCCATGTCGCGTTTGGAGAGCCCCTGATGTGCCTAAACAGTGGAAACCCCCCACAATTTACACCATTTTGGAAACTAGACCCCCTAAGGAACTTATCTAGATCTGTTGTGAGCACTTTGAACCCCAAAGTGTTTCACAAAAGTTTATAATGCCTGGGTGTGAAAAAAAAAAAAACAATTTTCCACAAAAATGATTTTTTTTTAGTCCCAAATTTTTGATTTTTCGTAAGGAAATTGGACCCCAAAAGTTGTTGTCCAATTTGTCCTGAGTACGCTGATACCCCATATGTGGGGGGGGGGAACTGTTTGGGCGCACGGCAGGGCTTGGAAAGGAAGTAGTAACGTTTTGGAATACAGACGTTGTTGGGGGTCATGTTCCGTTTGCAGTGCCCCAGATGAGCCTAAACAGTGGAAACCCCCCACAAGTGACCCCATTTGGGAAACTAGACCCCCTAAGGAACTTATCTAGATGTGTGGTGAGCACTTTGAACTCCCAAGTGCTTCACACAAGTTTATAATGCCCGGGCATGAAAATAAAAAAATCCTATTTTTTTACCACAAAAATTATCTTTTAGTCACTAATTTTTTATTTTCCCAAGGGTAACAGGAGAAATTGAACCACAAAAGTTGTTGTCCAATTTGTCCTGAGTACGCTGATACCCCATATGTGGGGGGGAACCACTGTTTGGGCGCACAGCAGAGCTCGGAATGGAAGGAGCACCATTTGACTTTTTCCAACCAAAATTGACTGGAATTGAGATTGGATGCCATGTTGCATTTGGAGATCCCCTGATGTGTCTAAACAGTGGAATCCCCCCACAAGTGACCCCATTTGGGAAACTAGACCCCCCATTTTTTCCACAAAAATTATCTTTTCACCCCAATTTTTATTTTCCCAAGGGTAACAAGACTCCAAAAGTTATTGTGCAATTTGTCCTGAGTACGCTGATACCCCATATGTGGGGGTAAACCACTGTTTGGGTGCATGGCAGAGTTTGAGTTTTTCAACGCAGAATTGGCTGGATGCCATGTCATGTTTGGAGAGCTCCTGATCTGCCTAAACAGTGGAAACTCCGGACAAATGACACCATTTTGGAAACTCTGACCCCTCAAGGAACTTATCTAGATGTGTGGTGAGCACTTTGAACCCCGAAGTGCTTCACAGAAGTTTCTAACGTACAGCCGTAAAAATAAAAAATCCTTTTTTTTTTACAAAAATGATTTTTTCGTCCCCAATATTTTATTTTCACAAGGGTAACAGGAGAAATTGGACCCCAAAAGTTGTTGTCCAATTTGTCCTGAGTACTATGATACCCATTTTTTGGAGAAAACAACTGTATGTGTACACGTTGGGGCTCAGAAAGGAAGTAGTGACATTTTGGATTGCAGACTTTGATGGAATGGTCTGGGGGCGTCATGTTGCATTTGGAGAGCCCCTGATGCGCCTAAACAGTGGAAACACCCCACAAGTGACCCCATTTTGCAAAATAGACCCCACAAGGAACTGATCTAGATGTGTGGTGAGCGCTATGAAGCCCCAAGTGCTTCACAGAAGTTTATAACGTACAGCCGTAAAAACAAAAAATCCTTTTTTTTTTCCAAAAATGATATTTTCGCCCCCAGTTTTTTATTTTCCCAAGGGTAACAGAAGAAATAGGACATTGCACAATAACTCTTGGGGTCCAGAGCATGCTGATACCCCATTTGTGAGGGTTAACTACTGTTTTGGCGCATGGCAGTGCTCAGAAGTGATGGAGCACCGTTTGACTTTTTCAACGCAGAATTGGTTGGAATTGAGATCAGACGCCATGTCACATTTGGAGAGCCCCTGATGTGCCTAAACAGCGGAAACCCCCCAATTCTAACTCCAACCCTAACCCCAACACACCCCTAACTTTAGCGCCAACCCTAACCCTAACTTTAGCCGCAACCCTAACCCTAATGGGAAAATGGAAATAAATATATTTTTTTATTTTATTATTTTTCCCTAACTAAGGGGGTGATAAAGGGGGGTTTGATTTACTATTTATAGCGGGTTTTTATGATTGGCAGCTGTCATGCTAAAAGATGCTTTTTATTGCAAAAAATAGTTTTTGCATCATCACATTTTGAGAGCTATAATTTTTGCATATTTTGGCCCACAGAGTCATGTGAGGTCTTATTTTTTGCGGTACTAGTTGACGTTTTTATTGGTACCATTTTTGAGCACGTGACATTTTTTGATCGCTTTTTATTTCGATTTTTGGGAGGTTAGAATGAACAAAAATCAACAATTCATGAATTTCTTTTGGGGGAGGCGTTTATACCGTTCCGCGTGTGGTAAAATTGATAAAGCGGTTTTATTCTTCGGGTTAGTACGATTACGGCGATACCTCATATAATTTTTTTTATGTTTTGGTGCTTTTATAGAATAAAAACAATTTTATATAAAAAATTATTATTTTTGCATCGCTTTATTCTACGAGCTATAACTTTTTTTATTTTTCGCTGATGATGCTGTATGGCGGCTCGTTTTTTGCAGGACAAGATAACGTTTTCAGCGGTACCATGTTTATTTATATCGGTCTTTTTGATCGCGTGTTATTCCACTTTTTGTTCGGCGGTATGATGATAAAGCATTGATTTTTTGCTTTGTTTTTTTTTTAAGGGGTTCACTAAAGGGGTTGACTAGTGGGACAGTTTTATAGGGGGGGTCGTTACGGACGCGGTGATACCAAATATGTGTACTTTTATTGTTTTTTTTTTTATTTAGGGGAAAAAATGAATTTTTTGGGGAATATTTTTTTTTCTTTATTTTGGAATTTTTTTTAAAACATGTTCATTTTTATTTTTTTCACTTTTTTACTTTGTCCCAGGGTGGGACATCACTGTAAAATGTCAGATCGCTGGTGTGACAGGGTGAACAGCACTCTGTCACACCAGCGATTTCTCTGGCACTGCTGCAGGCTTCTCAGTGCCTGCTCTCAGCAGGCACTGAGGAAGCCGCCTCCCTGCAGGACCCGGCGGCCATCTCGGATCCGGGTCCTTGGAGGGAGGAAGGCCTCAGACAGCGCGATCACATCGCGCTGTTCTGTGGGTCTCATGGGAGCACGCAGGGAGCTCCCTCCCTGCGCGATGCTCCCCTGCGCCCCTGGTACACTGCGATCATGTTTGATCGCAGTGTGCCAGGGGTTAATGTGCCGGAAGCGGTCCGTGACCGCTCCTGACACACAGTCCCGGGTGTCAGCTGTGATAATCAGCTGACACCCGGCGGTGATTAGCTGCGCTCCCCCCGGGAGCGCAGCTGATCGCCTATGACGTACTATCCCGTCCATGGCAATCAAGTCCCAGGTCACATGGACGGGATAGTACGTCTGATGGCAGAAAGGGGTTAAACAACATGTATGTAAGTCCCTGTTTAAGCATAAAGTGATTAAACAGAGTCAGCATGGGTTTGTAACTAATAAGTCATGTCAGACTATCTTAATTTCCTTCTATGACAGAATCACTGACTGGGTGGATCAGGGAAATGCTGTAGATATAGTATATCTTGACTTCAGCAAAGCATTTGACAAAGTATCTCACACAATCCTTATTGAAAAAATGACTAAGTATGGAATGGACAAGACAACTGTTAGGTGGATTCATAACTGGCTTAGTGATCGGTCCCAAAGAGTCGTCGTAAATGGCTGCACATCCAGTTGGAAGAATGTCTCAAGTGGGGTACCACAGGACTCTGTCCTGGGCCCTGTATTGTTCAACATCTTTATTAATGATTTAGATGAAGGAATTGAGGGTAAGCTGATTAAATTTGCTGATGACACAAAGCTTGGAGGGATAGCTAATACTAGAGAAGAAAGCGAGAGGATTCAAAAAGATATAAATAAACTGGAGCATATGGAAGCAACTAACAGAAATTTTTTTTAACAGGGAAAAATGCAAAGTACTACATCTGGGCAATAAAAATGAAAAAAGCAATTACAAAATGGGAGGAATAGGGCTAAGTAACAGCACATGTAAAAAAGACTTGGGTATACTAATAGATCACAGACTGAACATGAGTCAACAGTGTGATGCAGCAGCAAAAAAGTCAAATACAATTCTAGGACGTATTAACAGAAGCATACAGTCTAGATCTTGTGAAGTCATTATTGCCCTCTACTCCTCTTTGGTCAGACCTCATCTGGAATACTGTGTCCAGTTTTGGGCACCACATTTTAAAAAAGACATCAACAAATTGGAGCAAGTTAAGAGAAGAGTGGCCAGAATGGTGACCGGTCTGCAAACCATGTCCTACTAGGAACGGTTGCAGGATTTGGGAATGTTTAGCTTGCAAAAGAGAAGACTGAGAGGAGACTTAATAGCTGTCTGCAAATATCTCAAGGGCTGTCACATTGTAGAAGGATCATCTTTATTCTCATTTGCACAAAGAAAGACTAGAAGCAATGGGATGAAACCGAATGGGAGGAGACAGAGATTACTGTAGATATTAGAAAAAACTTTTTGACAGAGTGATCAATGAGTGGAACAGGCTGCCACGAGAGGTGGTGAGTTCTCCTTCAATGGAAGTCTTCAAACAGAGGCTGGAACGATATCTGGGATGATTTAGAGAATCCTGCTTTGAGCAGTGGGTTGGAACAGATGGCCCAGGAGGTCTCCTCTAACTCTACCATTCTATGATTCTATATTTTTCTGCTTTTTTCTTACATCTTTCCAATAAGTTGAATAATTCTTCTTATTCACACTAAGGCAAAGTTCACACCAGTGGAAAACGAATGATTTTTCATCTCTATTTTCACTTGTATGCAATTTGTATGTCCATTTGGTTTTCTATGTTAAAAATTGCATTGTATCCATAAAAATCAGATGCTGTGCAGATGATCCATATGGAATCTGATTTTTTTTCCCCACCCATAGACTTGAATAAGTGAGTCTCATACAAAATATGGAAGAAAATAGTCTGTTGTGTTTTTTCCCCACAGTCCATGTAAAAACTTATCTGAACAGCCCAAGGTAAATAACATTGATCCTAGTTCTGTCCATATGAAGTCAGTTGTTTTTCACAAAAAGCCTTTAGACCAAAAAATATGGTCATGTGAATATACTCTAATACAGACAATGTGACTGGAGAAGTTGCTACCTTATTACCCCCTTTACCTCAAGGGTGGTTTGCATGTTAATGACCAGGCCAATTTTTACAATTCTGACCACTGTCCCAGTATGAGGTTATAACTCTGAAACGCTTCCATGGATCCTGATGATTCTGACATTGTTTTCCTCGTGACATATTGTGCTTCATGATAGTGGTAAAATTTCTTTCATATGACTTTAGTTTATTTGTGAAAATAATTTCCAATTTTGAATTTTCAATTTTCATGCCCTTAAATCACAGAGATATGGCACGAAAATACTTAATAAGTAACATTTCCCACATCTACTTTACATCAGCACAATTTTGGAACCAAATTTTTTTTGTTTGTTAGGAAGTTATAAGGGTTAAAAATTAAACAGCAGTTTCTCATTTTTACATAATTTTTTTTTTGGGACCACATCACATTTGAAGTCACTTTGAGGAGTCTATATGATAGAAAATACCCAAATGTGACACCATTCTAAAAACTGCATCCCCTGAAGGTGCTCAAAACCACATTCAAGAAGTTTATTAACCCTTCAGGTGCTTCACAGGAATTTTTGGAATGTTTAATAATAAATTAACATTTAACTTTTTTTCACAAAAAAGTTACTTCAGGTTCAATTTGTTTCATTTTACCAAGGGTAACAGGAGAGAAATTGGACCGCAAAAGTTGTTGTACAATTTGTCCTGAGTACGCTGAAACCCCATATATACAGGTAAACCACTGTTTGGGCGCATGGCAGAGCTCGGAAGGGAAGGAGCGCTGTTTGACTTCTCAATGCAAAATTGGCTGGAATTGAGATCGGACGTCATGTCGAGTTTGAAAAGCCACTGATGCGCCTAAACAGTGGAAACCCCCCACAAGTGACACCATTTTGGAAAGTAGACCCCCTAAGGAACTTATGTGTGGTGAACACTTTGAACCCCCAAGTGCTTCACCGAAGTTTATAACGTAGAGCTGTAAAAATAAAAAAATCATATATTTTTGTTTTTTTACAAAAATGATATTTTTGCCAGCAATTTTTTATTTTACCAAGGGTAACAGGAGAAAGTTGTTGTGCAATTTGTACTGAGTATGCTGATATCCCATATGTGGGGGTAAATCACTGTTTTGGGCGCATGGCAGAGCTTGGAAGGGAAGGAGCACCGTTTGACTTTTTCAACGCAGAATTGGCTGGAATTGAGATCAGACGCCATGTCACGTTTGGAGGGCCCCTGATGTGCCTAAACAGTGGAAACATCCCAATTCTAACTCCAACCCTAACCCCAACACACCACCTAACCCTAATCCCAACCCTAACCCTAACACCCCTAACCCTAATCCCAAACCTAACTCCAACCGTAACTGTAATACAAACTCTAGCCCCAACCATAACCCTAACGTTAGCCCTAACCCTAATGGGAAAATTGAAATAAATACATTTTTTTTATTTTATTATTTTTCTCTTTCCCCCATGACTGCACCACGGAGAGAAGGGATCCGCCCTCAGGGACAGGA
The DNA here is from genome assembly GCA_033576555.1 of Oophaga sylvatica. Lineage (NCBI taxonomy): Eukaryota > Metazoa > Chordata > Amphibia > Anura > Dendrobatidae > Oophaga > Oophaga sylvatica. The sequence continues at coordinate 280,454,790 of JARQOD010000004.1, forward strand.
AACCTACAGATAAAAAGGTGGTACCTCTCTCCTGCATGAGTTGGTTTCCTGTCCCTGATGGGGAACGTACAGCAACGTACCTGTAGATCTTATTGGGATGCCGGGTCCGACCAGTCTGACACAGGCAGTGGGGATTCCCTGCCTTGGCTGGGGCGGCTGCCCAAAGCGCCACCGCTGGGGTCAGCGGGCCTTGAGGGTGAAGAGCAACCAAGCCTGCCACAAGAGGCCCGGAGCATGGCACCGAGTAGGGGAGCCGATCATGCGACAGCGGTCTCCTCCCCACAGTGCTACAGGACTCCACACCCCAGGCGGCGATGCGGCAAGGAAGGGCCAGCGGCGCAGTGAGCACAACGAGGGGCCACATTGCGGGAGAGTCGATCGGGCGGCAGCGGTTGTAGTGCTGCAGACTCCATATGCAGGGCGGACGACGCAGCGACGGAGATCTGCCACGCGCGTACCGGCGCACGCCTATAACTTGGACAAACCGCAGTGCATTACTGGTAAACCAGTAGTGCGCATGCGCGGCGACCAATGACGCGAGAGGAACGCAATGCATTGCTGGGAAATCTGGGAATTTGAGCACCCGGCATCCGGAAGCAAGGGGGGCGGATATCATGAGCGAGCAGGAGCAACCAGAAGAGCAAGTCCTGCAGACTCTGTCCCCTCACCGTGGGCACCAAGAAGCAGCGGCAGCGACAGCAGCAGCAAAAGCAGTAGGAAAAGCAACTCCAGCAGCATTGGTGACAACAACAAGAGGATCAAAGTGGAGAGATTTCTTCCTAGCGACATAGCGGTGGCAGCTGTTCAGGGTTGCTGCTCAGCAAAAACTCCAGCAGATCCACCAAACCAAAGGCGGATCCATCCATGAGAATGATGGGCACAAATCAGATTATCTAAAGCTGACAATGAATTAAGGCTTGCAAGTGACATCAAAAGCAACAAAAAAGGATTTTGGGGATACGTCAAAAGTAAAAGAAAAGTCAAAGATGCTATAGGATTTTTACAGGATGAAAATGATGAAATGGTAAGACAGGATGTTGAGAAGGCTGAACTGTTAAATTCCTATTTTGCATCTGTTTTCTCTCAGAAAGGAAATGTAACATCAACTGATCTTCACTGTCCTATTAAAGGAATAGAAGAATCCAGGATATCTATAAACAGAAAGACAGTGAGGAAACACTTAGCTAACCTAAATTAATTCAAGTCTCCAGGACCAGATGAATTACACCCCAGAGTACTGAAGGAGATAGCAGAAGAAATTCTTGAACCACTGTCCATAATCTTTGAAAATTCTTGGAGAACAGGAGAAGTCCCAGAAGACTGGAGAAGAGCAAATATTGTTCCTATCTTCAAAAAGGGGAAGAAGGTGAACCCAGGGAACTACAGGCCGGTGAGTCTGACTTCTATACCAGGAAATATCTTTGAACAAATTATTAAAGAACATGTATGCAAGTACCTGGATAAGAATGAAGTGATTAAACAGAGTCAGCATGGGTTTGTAACTAATAAGTCATGTCAGACTAACTTAATTTCCTTCTATGACAGAATCACTGACTGGGTGGATCAGGGAAATGCTGTAGATATATTATATCTTGACTTCAGCAAAGCATTTGACAAAATATCTCACACAATCCTTATTGAAAAAAGTATGGAATGGACAAGGCAACTGTTAGGTGGATTCATAACTGGCTTAGTGATCGGACCCAAAGAGTGGTCGTAAATGGCTGCACATCCAGTTGGAAGAATGTATCAAGTGGGGTACCACAAGGCTCTGTTTTGGACCCTGTATTGTTCAACATCTTTATCAATGATTTAGATAAAGGAATTGAGGGTAAACTGATCAAATTTGCTGATGACACAAAGCTAGGAGGGGTAGCTAATACTAGAGAAGAGAGAGAGAGGATTCAAAAATATATAAATAAACTGGAGCAGTGGGCAGCAACTAACATAATGGATTTTAACAGGGAAAAATGCAAAGTACTACATCTGGGCAATAAAAATGAAAAAAGCATATACAAAATGGGAGGAATAGGGCTAAGTAACAGCACATGTGAAAAAGACTTGGGTATACTAATTGATCACAGACTGAACATGAGTCAACAGTGTGATGCAGCAGCAAAAAAGGCTAATACAATTCTAGGATGTATCAACAGAAGCATACAGTCTAGATCACGTGAGGTCATTATTGCCCTCTACTCCTCTTTGGTCAGACCTCATCTGGAATACTGTGTCCAGTTTTGGGCACCACATTTTAAAAAAGACATCAACAAACTGGAGCAAGTTCAGAGAAGAGCCACCAGAATGGTGACCGGTCTGCAAACCTTGTCCTATGAGGAACGGTTGCAGGATTTGGGAATGTTTAGCTTGCAAAAAAGAAGACAGAGGAGACTTAATAGCTGTCTACAAATATCTCAAGGGCTGTCACATTGTAGAAGGATCATCTTTATTCTCATTTGCACAAGAAAGACTAGAAGCAATGGGATGAAACTGAATGGGAGGAGACACAGATTAGATATTAGAAAAAACTTTTTGACAGTTAGGGTGATCAATGAGTGGAACAGGCTGCCACGAGAGGTGGTGAGTTCTCCTTCAATGGAAGTCTTCAAACAGAGGCTGGACAGACATCTGTCTGGGATGATTTAGAGAATCCTGCTTTGAGCAGGGGGTTGGACCAGATGGCCCAGAAGGTCCCTTCCAACTCTATTTTTCTATGATTCTTTGATCCCCGAACCAGAGACGGTATCCTTCTTTCTTCAGGAGGATGAGTGAACTTTGTGAAAGTCTATTGTTAATGGGGATATATCTCCTTTTTTAGGGGAAGAAATGTACGGAAAAATCCAAGCGTAGAATTTGTGTGCTCTGTGCGGAAGAACTACCCATAGCATGGGTAAAGAGGCTATGTGCCTCCTGCATAGACCAATATATGAAGAAACCCCAAAATTTGCAGCGGACCTGAGAACACTAATCAAAACTCAGGTAGAAGATACCTTCATGTCCCTTCGGGGTTCAAAAAGGCATAGATCCAGACACAGGTCCCCTGAACCAAGTGATAGTGGGGAGAACAGGGATTGGGTTGGGTCAGACAGTTTATCTTCCCAGTCATCCTGCTCATCCTCAGAAGGGGGTTGCAGCTGCTTCCCGATAGAGGATACAGATGCACTGGTTAACGCAGTCCGAACGACCATGGGGCTGGTAGATTCTCGACCCAAAAGAACAGTTGAGGATTTAATGTTCAGTGGCCTAGAGCAAAAAAGCGGAAATCTTTTCCAGTAAACGAAAAAATTCAGTCCCTGATTAAGAGGGTGTGGAAGAAACCAGAAAAAATGGACCTTTTAACCCCGAAAAGAAAATACCCCTTTGAGGACCTAGTTTGCTCTTTTTGGGAGACAGCTCCAAAACTGGACGTACCGATCGCAAAAGCCTCCAAGAGGTTTGCCCTGCCCTTCGAAGACATGGGGACTGTTGTGAATACCTTGGAGGCGACTTCTGAGCTGGGGCTCCCTCCAGTGGTTGCTGAGGGTAATGAACTAATTACTGAATGGCCTTCAGCTGGCTCTGAATGGTATGATATAAGTGTCCTGAGTTCCCAGCAGCCTTACCGGGAATCAATTCTTCCTCCAGCTCTTGCTTGGAGCACAGCTTGCTTCCTGCTCTCATTCAGATAAGTGTTTTGCTTTTTTTTTCTTCTGTTTGATTTTCACTGCTGGTTTGCTGGTTGCAGTGGACTGCAGCCTGGTCTTGCGCTGCAATTGTGCTCATTGTTTTGTCACTTTTTATTTCTGTGTTGCTGTGTGTTAAACCAGTGATCTGATTTAGGTGGTGAGATCGTGTGATCTCAGGTTTTTTTTGTTAATCAGAAGTGTTGGTATTTTTGTCAGGGTTTTTTTGGATTGCAGTCAGAATTCTTTCCTATACTTTTCTATCTAGACGGATTGGGCCCCAGCGTTTGCTCATTCTCTTTTCTGTCTGTGTCCGTGTTTTCTTCTTGTCTAACCGCCATTACATGTTCGGGGGCTTCCTATTTCTTTGGGGATTCTGCTCCGGGGCAGATAGCATTCATCTTTCTGCCTTTAGGTGTAGCTATCTCTCCAACTGTGAAGAGGCGTCTAGGATCACCGTAGGTACGCTCCACGGCTGCTTCTAGTGTGGCGGTTAGTTCAGGTTACTGCAATCCAATAGTTTCCAGCCTCTCTGGTGTATTGCTACTTTGGCTATTTTTTGCGGTTTCTCCTCAGCTACCGAAACATAACAGGGGACACTGAAAGACCCCATGGATATGAAGGCTGAAGCATTTTTGAAAGGCTCATGGGAAGCCGCCGGGGGGGGGGGCTTAAACCCGCTATAGCCGCTACCTGTATGGCAAGAGCCTTAATAATATGGCTGGATCATTTTGAGGAACAACTAAAGGGAAAGGTCCCCAGAGAAACAATCTTAGATGCAGTCCCAGTAATGAAAGGGGCAGCGGCATTCTTAGCAGATGCATCAGCAGACTCGGTCAGACTAGCGTCCAGGTCTGCTTCCTTCTCCAACGCTGCGAGACGAGCCATATGGCTTAAGTGCTGGCCGGGAGACCTGCAGAAGAAATCGAAATTATGCTCCATTCCATGCGAGGGGATTTTCTGTTTGGGTCTACACTGGATGACATCTTAGAAAAAGCCGGAGGTAAAAAGAAGTCTTTTCCAGGGCTCTCCAGTCAGACATATAAGCGGCCCTTTCGGAGCAGAAGATTCATGCAAAGAAAACCCCCCAAAAAGGTTAAAGAGACGAGGAAGCAAAGAAAGAGAGGAAAGGGGTTCATAGTCAACAGATCCATTGGCAATAAAAGACAACCCCAATGAAGGTGTCCGCCAGGTTGGGGAAGATTGACCTACTTTCTCCCGGTCTGGGAAAAAATATATAGGAGCGCATGGATCTTGGATATAATAAAAATAGGTCTAAAGCTGAAGTTTCTTCCCCCCCCCGTCCTTCATAGTAACACCACCAAGAGCGGCAAAGGACAAACAAGTGGCACTGCAAAACGAGGTCTTGTGGCTACTGGAGAAGTATGTCCTTCAGGAAGTCCCCAGCCAAGAAAAAGGTGAAGGCTTTTATTCCCCTCTTTTCCTCAGAAAGAAAACCGGACAGGACATTCAGAACAATCATGAACTCCGGCCTTCAAAATGGAGACAATAAAATCATCAGTGAGAATACTTTTTCCTGCTTGTTTTATGACTGTGTTAGACTTAAAGGACGCTTACTACCACGTCCCCATCCACACGGACTATAGTAGGTTCTTCAGGGTGGCAGTCACAATTCAGAGGGAGTTAAGGCACTTTCAGTTCTGGGCACTCCCTTTCGGCCTGGCCATCGCCCCGAGAGTTTTTACCAAAATAATGGCGGAAGTAATGGCCCATATAAGAGAACAAAATACCCTGAAAGTCCCGTATCTGGACGTCCTCCTGATAGGAAACTCTCCACAACACTGCAAGGAACAGCTGAACATAGTTATGACGACACTAGAAGTGACCTGGAAACCATCTGCAGTGACTTTGAAAACTTAGGCAAGAAAGTGAAAGAACTGGGAGTGGAGGTGGTCTTCTTTTCCATCCTTCCAGTGGATGGCCGTGGAACAAGGAGGTGAAATAAAATTCTGCAGGTGAATAACTGGCAATGTCGATGGTGCCGTCCGCAAGGATTTGGTTTTCTGTATCACTGAGTGAATTACCTATATGATGGACTACTTGCTAGAGATGGGGTGCACCTTACGAAGACTGGAAAGCATGTATTTGGAAGTCGCCTTGCTACACTCATCAGAAGAGCTTTAAACTAGAACAATGTGGGAAGGGAAGCAAAACGCCAAAAAAATCCATACACCTGACAAATGCTATTGAGAACTCTATTAGAAGTGGAAAGGAAGAACGAAGACAAAAAAAATCTAAATAATAAAAATATTGGAGGAAGAGAAACCTATCACAAACTAAAATGTTTCTATACAAACGCACAAAGCATGGGCAACAAACAAGGAGAATTGGAACTACTAACACAGGAAAAGAAATATGATGTCATTGGAATCACTGAAACTTGGTGGGACGATACACATGATTGGAATACAAGGCTAGAAGGATGCAACTTATTTGCAAGAAACAGACTTGATAAACAAGGAGGAGGTGTCGCATTGTATGTTAGAAAAGTGTATATCTGAACAGAGATTGAAGCTTCAGAGACTGGGAGTTCTGTGGAAACTGTTTGGGTAAGAATACAAGAAGCGAACAATGGAAAGGACACCATTGTAGGCATTTACTACAGGCCGCCTATGCAAGCTGAAGATATGGATGAACTCTTTATGCATCAAATGGCCAAGTTCTCAAAAAATATGACATAGTGGTCATGGGAGATTTCAACTATCCAGACATTTGTTGGGAATCTCTCTCAGGCAAAACTAAAAGGTCAAGGAAATTCTTATCCTCTCTTGCTGACAACTTTAGCTTCCAAAAGGTAGGGGAGAAAGCAAGGGGATCTGCTACCTTGCATCTAATCCTTATAAACTGGGAGGAAATGGTTGAGGAGGTAAAAGTGGCTGGGACCTTAGGAGGTAGCGACCATGCTATTTTAGAATTTTGGATAACTAGAGGAAGACCTGTGAAGACTCAGACTTCAAGGTTAGATTTCAGAAAGGCAGATTTTAAGGGACTCAGAAAGAGAATTGGAGGGATCCAATGGCTGGATATCCTTAAAGACAAAAATGTCCAGGAAGGATGGGAAATCTTGAAAAATGAGATTCTCAAAGCACAATCATTAACAATTCCAAAAAGAGTGAAGAATAGGAAGCATTTAAGGAAACCAGGATGGATGAACACAGAACTTAAACACATGCTAAAAAGGAAGAAAGAAATGTTTATCAAATGGAAAGAGGGAGTCATATCTAAATAAGAATATAATGATATCTGCAGAACCTGCAGGGCAAGAATCAGATCATCTAAAGCTGACAATGAATTAAGGCTTGCAAGAGACATCAAAAGCAATAAAAATGGATTTTGGGGATATGTCAAAAGTAAAAGAAAAGTCAAAGATGCTATAGGATTTTTACAGGATGAAAATTATGAAATGGTAAGAAAGGATGTTGAGATGGCCGAGCTTTTAAATTCCTATTTTGCATCTGTTTTCTCTCAGAAAGGAAATGTGACATCAACTGATCTTCACTGTCCTATTAAGGGAATAGAAGAATCCAGGATATCTATAAACAGAAAAATAGTGAGGAAACACTTAGCTAACATAAATTAATTCAAGTCTCCAGGTCCAGATGAATTACACCCCAGAGTACTGAAGGAGATAGCAGAAGAAATTTTTGAACTACTCTCCATAATCTTTGAAAATTCTTGGAGAACAGGAGAAGTCCCAGAAGACTGGAGAAGAGCAAATGTTGTTCCTATCTTCAAAAAGGGGAAGAAGGTGGACCCAGGGAACTATAGGCCAGTGAGTCTGACATCTATACCAGGAAAGATCTTTGAACAAATTATTAAACAACATGTATGTAAGTACCTGGACAAGAATGAAGTGCTTAACCAGTCAGCATGGGTTTGCAACTAATAAGTCATGTCAGACTAATTTAATTTCCTTCTATGACAGAACCACTGACTGGGTGAATCAGGGAAATGCTGTAGATATATTATATCTTGACTTCAGCAAAGCATTTGACAAAGTATCTCACACAATCCTTATTGAAAAAATGACTAAGTATGGAATGGACAAGGCAACTGTTAGGTGGATTTATAACTGGCTTAGTGATAGGACCCAAAGAGTGGTAGTAAATGGCTGCACATCCAGTTGGAAGAATGTATCAAGTGGTGTACCACAGGGCTCTGTCTTGGGCCCTGTATTATTTAACATCTTTATCAATCATTTAGATGAAGGAACTGGGGGTAAACTGATTAAATTTGCTGATGACACAAAGCTAGGAGGGCTAGCTAATGCTAGAGAAGAGAGAGAGAGAGGATTCAAAAAGATAAATAAACTGGAGCAGTGGGCAGCAACTAACAGAATGTTTTTTAACAGGGAAAAATGCAAAGTACTACATCTGGGAAATAAAAATGAAAAAAGCGTATACAGAATGGGAGGAATAGGGCTAAGTAACAGCACATGTGAAAAAGACTTGGGTATACTAATAGATCACAGACTGAACATGAGTCAACAGTGTGATGCAGCAGCAAAAAAGGCAAATACAATTCTGGGATGTATTAACAGAAGCATACAGTCTAGATCACGTGAAGTCTTTATTGCCCTCTACTCCTCTTTGGTCAGACCTCATCTGGAATACTGTGTCCAGTTTTGGGCACCACATTTTAAAAAAGACATCAACAAACTGGAGCAAGTTCAGAGAAGAGCGACCAGAATGGTGTCCTGTCTGCAAACCATGTCCTATGAGGAACGGTTGCAGGATTTGGGAATGTTCAGCTTGCAAAAAAGAAGACTGAGAGGAGACTTAATAGCTGTCTACAAATATCTCAAGGGCTGTCACATTGTAGAAGGATTATCTTTATTCTCATTTGCTCAAGGAAAGACTAGAAGCAATGGGATGAAACTGAATAGGAGGAGACACAGATTAGATATTAGATAAACTTTTTGACAGTTAAGGTACTGTCACACTAAGCGAGATCGCTAACGAGATCGCTAAAAAGTCACCGATTTTTATGACGCAGCTGTGTGTGACATGTAGCAGCGATTTGGCCCCTGCTGAGATGTCGTTGATCGCTTATGAACGTTCTGAGCCTTTTTTTGGTCGTTGGTGTCCTGCTGGTGAGCCTGAATTGCTGAGTGTGACACCCTTTATGAACGACTTTACCAGCGTCGCAGGTGGGACTAGGTTTTCCCAATGACCGCAGAGGTTGTTATACAGATCGCTGATCTCTGATGAGATCTTTGTGTTTGGAAGCTATCTAGCGACCACATAGTGATCGCACTAGCGATCTCGCCAGGTCATGTCGTTGTCGTGATCGCTAGTGCGATCGCTAAGTGTGACAGTGCCTTTAGAGTGATCAATGAGTGGAACAGGCTGCCACGAGAGGTGGTGAGTTCTTCTTCAATGGAAGTCTTCAAACAGAGGCTGGACAAACATCTGTCTGGGATGATTTAGTGAATCCTGCTTTGAGCAGGGGGTTGGACCAGATGACCCAGGAGGTCCCTTCCAACTTTACCATTCTATGATTCTATGATAACAATCATGGGCTGGCTATTAAATATGCGAAAATCCCGAATTATACCAAGTCAAGTACAAGAGTACTTGGGAATAGTTCTGGACTCACGCAGACAGGAATGCCGCCTCCCACAGCGAAATATTCAAAAGATGATACAACTGGCATCACGCATGAGGAGCTTCCCTGTCACAACCTTGCGGGAGGCAATGTCACTACTGGGATCAATGACAGCTTGCATTCCGGCAGCCCAGTGGGCCCAAGCCCACACCCGGGAATTGCAATGGGAAGTGGTAGCAGCAGAAACATCTCTAGGCGGAAATTTGGAAGGGAAGCTAAAAATCTCAGGAACGGACCGTTCCCTAGAGTGGTGGATGAACACAAACAATTTAGCCAGAGGCGTTCCCTGGGTATGGCCAATATCCCATTAGTCCTGAGGAAAGATCGTGAAGACAACGCAAGGTTGATCCTAATAGCCCCCTTTTGGCCCAAGAGGACATGGTTTTCTTGGCTGAGGATGATGTCCATCTCCGACTCTTGAGTTCTCCCGGACATCCCGGACCTTCTGTCCCAAGGAACGGTGGCTAATCCCTAGCTTCCTTCTGCCCTAACCCTAAAAATAAGGGGAGGAAGCCCTGCAAATGTTAGATGTAAAAAGATGCTTAGTCCAGTACTTGGCTGCCACGAGTGAATGTAGGAAGGATAGGTCTCTTTTATGTGCATCCAGGGTCCACGAAAGGGGCAGAAAGCATCGAAAGCCATGCTGGCGAGATGGATAAGAGACGCTATCACACTATCATATACTTCACGTGGGGCAGCCATTCCGGAGAACATAAGAGCCCATTTGACAAGAGCAGTGGCGACTTCCTGGGCGGAGAGAGCCGGAGCCTCAATAGAGCAGATATGTAGAGCCTCTACTTGGTCGTCTCACTCTACGTTCTTTAACCATTACCAGCTAGACCTGGCCTCTTCTTCAGATCTTACCTTTGGGAGAAGGGTTCTAGAGGCAGTGGTCCCCCCCCAATGTACAATGCAATTTCTCTCTGTGGTGCTGTCATGGGGAAAGAGAAAAACATAGTAACTTACCGTTGACGGTATTTCTCTGAACCCATGATGGCACCTGTACATTCCCTCCCTTCACGTGTGGGGTGCACACATAATTAGTTAGTTGAAAATAGCCACTCGGTGTCTCGGTTAAGATTTTATTAATATGAAATATTTTTGTGTAGCTGGTTATGTTGCCAGTCTGAAGTTCCGTAAAATTCTCTGTAAACCAACTGATGCAGGAGAGAGGTTCTGCCTTTTTATGTGTAGGTTCCCTGTCCATGAGGGCGGATCCCCTCTCTCCGTGGTGCCATCATGGGAGAAAGAGAAATACCGTTAACGGTAAGTAACTATATTTTTCCCTAACTAAGGGGGTGATAAAGGGGGGTTTGATTTATTATTTATAGCGGGCTTTTATGTTTGGCAGCTGTAACACACTGAAAGACGCTTTTTATTGTAAAAAATAGTTTGTGCGTCACCACATTTTGAGAGCTATAATTTTTCCTTTTTTTTTGCCCACAGTCATATGAAGTCTTGTTTTTTGCGGGACGAGCTGAGGTTTTTATTGGTACCATTTTCGGGCACATGACATTTTTTTACCACTTTTTATTCCGATTTTTGCGAGATAGAATGAGCAAAAACAAGCAATTCATAAATTTTTTTTGGGGGGGAAGGTTTACACCATTCCGCGTGTGGTAAAATTTATAAGGCAGTTTTATTCTTCAGGTCACTACGATTACAGTGATACCTCATTTATGTCATTTTTTTATGTTTTGGCACTTTTATATAGTGAAAACTATTTTATAGGAAAAATAATTATTTTTGCATCGCTTAATTCTGAAAGCTATACCGTAACTTTATTTCTTTGGTGATGACACTATATGGCGTCTTGATTTTTGCGGGACAAGATGACGTTTTTAGCGGTACCATGTTTATTTATATCCGTCTTTTTGATCGCGTGTTATTCCACTTTTTGTTTGGCGGTATGATGTTGAAGCATTGTTTTTTGCCTTGTGGTTTTTTTATGGTGTTCACTAAAGCTATTAACTAGTGGGACAGTTTTATAGGTCTAAATAAATATTTATCTTTTTAAATTATTTTTTTAAATATTTTTACAATTATTTATCTCCTTTACCCCCAAGGGTGGTTTGCACGTTAATGGCCGGGCCCTTTATGAGATAGTAACTCTGGAACGCTTCCGTGGATGCCGGTGATTCTGACATTGTTTTCTCATGACATATTTTACTTTATGTTAGTGGTAAAATTTCTTTGATATTACTTGCGTTCATTTGTGAAAAAAATGGAAATTTGGCAAAAATTTTGAAAATTTTGCAATTTTTCAACTTTGAATTTTCATTTCCTTAAATCACAGAGATATGGCAGACAAAATACTTAATAAATAACATTTCCCACATGTTTACTTTACATCAGCACAATTTTGGAACCAAAATTTTTTTTTTTTTAGGAAGTTATAAGGGTTAAAATTAACCAACGATTTCTCATTTTACAACACCATTTTTGGGGTGGACCACATCACATTTGAAGTCACTTTGATGGGTCTGTATGATAGAAAATACCCAAAAGTGATACCATTCTAAAAAATGCACCCCTCAAGGTGCTCAAAACCACATTCAAGAAGTTTATTAATCCTTCAGGTGCTTCACAGGAATTTTTTGAATGTTTAAAAAAAAAAATGAACATATAACTTTTTTTTTCACAAAAAATTATTTCGGGTCCAATTTTTTTTTTCCCCAAGGTTAACAGGACAAATTGTACCCCAAAAGTTATTGCGCAATTTTTCCTGAGTACGCTGATTCCCTATATGTGGGGGTAAACCACTGTTTTGGCGCACGGCAGAGCACGGAAGGGAAGGATCGCCGTTTGACTTTTTCAGCGCAAAATTGGCTGGAATTGAGATCCGACGCCATGTCGCGTTTGGAGAGTCCCTGATGTGCCTAAACAGTGGAAACCCTCCAACCCTAATCCCTAACCCTAGCCCTAACCCTAATCCCAACCCTAACCCTAATGGGAAAATGGAAATAAATATATTTTTTTAATTTTATTATTTTTCCCTAACTAAGGGGGTGATAAAGGGGGGTTTGATTTACTATTTATAGCGGGTTTTTATGTTTGACTGCTTTCACACGCTAAAAGACGCTTTTTATTGCAAAAAATAGTTTTAGCATCACCACATTTTGAGAGCTATAATTTTTCCATATTTTGGCCCACAGAGTCATGTGAGGTCTTATTTTTTGCGGTATGAGTTGACGTTTTTATTGGTACCATTATCGGGCACATGACATTTTTTATCGCTTTTTATACGATTTTTGGGAGGCAGAATGACCAAAAACCAGCAATTCATTAATTTCTTTTGGGGGAGCATTTACACCGTTCCGCGTGTGGTAAAATTGATACAGCAGTTTTATTCTTCAGGTCAGTTCGATTACCGTGATACCTCATTTATATCATTTTTTTATGTTTTGGCGCTTTTATACAATAAAATCAATTTTATGTAAAAAGTAATTATTTTTGCATCGCTTTATTCTGCGAGCTATAACTTTTTTTATTTTTTCGCTGATGATGCTGTATGGCGGCTCGTTTTTTTGCTGGACAAGATGATGTTTTCAGCGGTACCATGTTTATTTATATCCGTCTTTTTGTTCGCGTGTTATTCTACTTTTTGTTCGGCGGTATGATGATAAAGCATTGTTTTTTTTTGCTTTTTCTTTTAAGGGGTTCACTAAAGTGGTTAACTAGTGGGATAGTTTTATAGGGCGGGTCGTTACGGACACGGCGATACTAAATATGTGTATTTTTAGTGTTTTTTTTATTTACATAAAGAAATGAATTTAATGGGGAATATTTTTTTTTCTTAGGATTTTTTTTAAAATTATTTTTACACATATTAATTTTTTTATTTATACTTTTTTACTTTGTCCAGGGTGTGACATTACTATATAGTGTCAGATCGCTGATCTGACAGTTTGCACAGCACTCTGTCAGACCAGCGATCTGACAAGCAGTGCAGGAGGCTTGTCGATGCCTGATCGCAGCAGGCACTTACAAGCCACCTCCCTGCAGGACCCAAAGAACCCACGGCCATCTTGGATCCGGGGGCCTGCAGGGAGGAGGCCCTCGGAACAGTGCGATCACATCGCGCTGTTCTTAGGGGCTCAGGAAAGCACGCAGGGAGCCCTCTCCCTGCGCGATGCTTTCCTATGCCGCCAGGACTCTGCAATCATGTTTGATCGCAGTGTGACGGGGGTTAAAGTGCCGGGAGCTGTCCATGACGGCTCCTGACAATTAGTGCCGGGTGTCAGCTGACACTCGGCTGCGCTCCCCCGGGAGTGCTGCCGATCGCATATGATGTACTATCCCGTCCACGGTCATACGGGCCCAGTTACCATGGACGGGATAGTATGTCAGATTTCAGAAAGGGGTTAAACATTTTAATTCTTACTTTTACACTTTGTCCCACTATGGGACAATGATTTTGTGCGGGCCGATCGCTTCTATAGCATGCAGATGAAGCAGCATCTGTATGCTACAGAAGCTGTCAGCGCTGCAGCTTCTGTACACTGTGAGATTCCTGATATGCACTGCACATTATGACATCTGGTCTCCATGGCAGCGATCAGGTCTCCATGGCAGCAATCGGGACTCCGCGGCGTGCCGCTGGGTCTCCGATCCAAAGGCAGAGAGACTGTCAGCTGTGACCGCTCCTGGCACTTATTGCCTGGTGTCAGCTGTGAAAATCAGCTGACACACGTCCGCGATTGGCCGCTCTCCCTTTTGAGCACGGCCGATTGCCTATGACATACTATTCCGTCCATGGGAATTAAGTCCCAGGTCACATGGACGGAATAGTACGTCCAATGTCAGAAAGGGGTTGAAGGACTAACAGAGAATATGACAGCAGGTTTTTGATTTTTAATCTGAGAGCAGCATAAAATAAAGCAAGAAAGCCTGATTCCAATGATGTGCCACTTACTGGGTTGTGTGTTGTAGTTTCAATACAATCAGTGTTTATCAGCAAGAGATTATCACTGCCTGAGTAGGTAGGTTTCAGGTCATCAGAAGTCCAGCTAATCTGTGTAACCACTGATTAGCAGCTTGTTGACAATGCACAGTGTACACAGTAAACAAAATCCTGCTGACGGATTCCCCTTCATAGGATAGATGGTCAATATTAGTGGAGGACTGGCTTCTGCTTTTAAGAAGTTTTATATTTAAGATATTGATGACCTATCTCAGAATATGTTATCAATATCAGGTTGCTGGAGATCTGACTGAAGGTCAGCTACTATTTGTTTCAATAGGAGCTGATGAGCAAAACCCAGCCACTCAACAGTGATGGAGTGGTGGAGTTGGTAACAGCTGATTGGTAGCAAGTGTCGGCCCCTCACCGATGTGATATTGATTGAAGGGTTTGTCTGGGCATCGATATCGTATCTACAATATAGATCATCATTAGCAGATTGGTGGAGGTTTGCCATCCAGGATCTCCACTGTTTGCTTCAGTGGTGGCTGTATGTAGACACTTTGATCGGAACTGCTGAGCCCAGCTCCATTCATATTACTGCAGCTTCTAAGCAAAAGAACAGGAGCTGTTCTGCAGTAACTGGCAGCAGCTGCTACGCTTTGGATTGAGTCACTCTTAACAACATCCTTCAGACAGCTTACCGCACATCCAGTTTCGCCAGCGAAATTAACAGCTGATCAGTGGAGTTGTCAGATCCTGTGGGTAAGTCTTCAATACCTAAGCCGCACAACTCCTTTAACCATCCGATGAATTAGTCATCAGTATTTTAGTGGTGAAAAACACCTTTAGAACTGCTAGAAAAGTCTTATATGTATGGTTATCTATAAAACTGTGAATGTTTTGTGCATGTATAGTGGAGAAAAAAAGTATTTAGTCAGCCACCAATTGTGCAAGTTCTCCAACTTAAAATGATGAGAGGCCTGTGATTGACATCATAGGTAGACTACAACTATGAGAGTTAAAATGAGAAAACAAATCCAGAAAATCACCTTGTCTGATTTGGCAAGATTTATTTTGCAAATTATGGTGGAAAATAAGTATTTGGCCATTAAAAAAAGTTCATGTCAATATTTTGTTATATATCCTTTGTTGGCAATGACAGTGGTCAAACGTTTTCTGTAAGTCTTCACAAGGTTGGCACACACTGTTGGTGGTATGTTGGCCCATTCCTCAATGCAAATCTCCTCTAGAGCAGTGATGTCTAGGGCCTGTCGCTGGGCAACACAGACTTTCTCCAGTCACCTTTCATGACAGCAGTATCGGAGGATGTCTCCTCGCCCTAATGGGGGACAGGAAACACAAAGAGGTTAGATACCCCTTCCCTTCCTGCAACCACCAGTGTTTTTCCTGTCCCCTATGGGGCATGAAGAGGTTCCTTGATGGTGCTGCCGTGGCTGGCGATTTAGAGCACCCAAGGCTATTTACTTACCGCCGGGCAGCTGAGGTCGGGGGCTCTGCTCTCCTCGTCCCTTGCTGCTCCCGTCTCCATGCGCGCCATGTAACTCGGGACCCCCTTTTCCTGCTCCTCCTGCGCCTCCTTGAGGGGTAAAGCGGAGCGGTGATGTGCAGCCGGGGTCCTCTCGTAGCTCCCCTGCGTCCTCCTCTCCTCCTGTGGCAGTAATCCGGATACAGAGCGCACCTGAAGTGACGTCGGGTGAACTTCCGGTTCACTTTCTGTGCGTTCCACGCAGGAACGCACGCGCGCCCCGGTGTGTGTTGGGATTCTCCGTACCTGCTGCCATGTTTGGGGCATTTCCTTTGGGGGTCCCACCCTGCGACTTGGGGGAGGAGGAACACAACTGTGTAACGCTGGGATCTGGGTTATATAATCCTGGTCGGGGATGCCTCCAGGTAAGGCCCATTGTCTTGGTCTCTGTGTGACCACTGACGGATTGACCATGGATGGCGACAAAACCTCCCTTTTTGCCTCTGCAGAACCCAGTGTCCACCCTCCTACTGTAAATAGTGGATGAAGGTCGTTTCCTATTTGGGTTTCCTTAGGGGAGACTTAGTCCACCTTTCTCTCTCATTTTGGGGAGACAAGATCCCTGCCCCTAAGAAGGATAGAGGGCCCAACCGCAAGTGTGGTGTATATGCTATCAAGCTTCCCTCAGCATACAGCTGTGGCAAAAATTAAGAGACCACCACATCAAAACCCTGTCATGGGCAGCCCATTCTCCAGACCTGAATCTTATTGAAAACCTCTGGAATATGATCAAGACGATGATGGATAGTCACAAGCCATCAAACAAAGAAGAACTGCTTACATTTTTGCACCAGAAACAGTGTGAAAGACTGGTGGAAAGCATGCCAAGATGCATGAAAGCTGTTTTTAAAAATCATGGCTATTCCACAAATTACCGTATATACTCATGTACAAGCCGACCAGTGTATAAGCCGACCCCCCTAATTTTGCCACAAAAAACTGGGAAAACTTATTGACTCGCGTAGAAGCCTAGGGTGAAAAATGATTAGGCCCCCATATGATGCTCCACAGATTAGGCCCCCATATGCTGCACAGATTATGCCCCCGTATGATCCACAGATTATGCCCCCATATGCTGCACAGCTTATGCCCCCATATGCTCCACAGATTATGCTCCACAGATTATGCCCCCATATACTCCACAGATTATGCCCCCATATGCTCCACAGATTATGCCCCCATATGCTCCACAGATTATGCCCCCATATGCTCCACAGATTATGCCCAATATGCTCCACAGATTATGCCCCCATAAGCTCTACAGATTATGCTCCCATATGCTCCACAGATTATGCCCCCATAAGCTCCAGATTATGCCCCCATATGCTCCACAGATTATGCCCAATATGCTCCACAGATTATGCCCAATATGCTCCACAGATTATGCCCCCATAACCTCCACAGATTATGCCCCATAGCTCACAGATTATGCCCCCATAAGCTCCACAGATTATGCCCCCATATGCTCCACAGATTATGCCCCATAGTATATGTCCCTTATGCTGCCGCGCTGCTGCTGCTGCAAAAAAATGACATACTCACCTCTCGTCGCTGGGGGCCAGGTGCCGGTGTCCTGAGCAGGCGGTGACACCGGCGCGCTATGGGGGACAGGTGCTGGTGTCACCGCTCGCTCAGGACCCCGGCACCTGCGATATTTACCTGTCACCGGACCGGTCCACCGCTGCGCTGCTCCCTCTTCCGGGTCTTCAGCAGTGAATGATTAGGCAGAGGCCGCGGTGCGCACTAACGACGTCATCGCGCCCTCTGCCTGAACATTCACAGCCAGAGGAGTCAGACGAGGGAGCAGCGCAGCGGTGGACAAGTAAATATCGCTATACTCACCCCCCCCCCCCCGCCGGCATGTCACTCTCTGCAGCCTTTCCTCTTCTCCCGGCGGTCTCCGCAGCGCTTCCGTCCTACAGCGGTCACGTGGTACCACTCATTAAAGTCATAAATATGTGCATATTCATGACTTTAATGAGCTGTACCATGTGACTGCTGCAGGAAGGAGCCGGAGATCGTGGGAGAAGCAGGGGTGCTACAGAGACGCGCTGGCGGAGGGATGAGTATGATGCGACACCCCCGCTCACCCCTCCCCCACTGACCCCCGTATATGACTCGCGTATAAGCCGAAAGGGGAACTTTCAGCCCTAAAAAATGGGCTAAAAATCTCGGCTTATACACGAGTATATACGGTATACATTTCAGAACTCTTCCGTAGTTAAAACATTAGTATTGTGGTTTCTAAATGATTATGAACTTGTTTCCTTTTGCATTATTTGAGGTCTGAAAGCACTGTTTTTTTTAATTTTGACCATTTTTCTTTGTCAGAATAAAAAATACAAAATTTATTGCTTGTAAATTCGGTGACATGTTGTCAGAAGTTTCTAGACTAAAAAGAACAATTTACATTTTACTCAAAAATATACCTATAAAGAGAAAAATCAGACAAACTGAACATTTGAAAGTGGTCTCTTAATTTTTTCCAGAGAAGAAGCTTTGCCAACCCTGCATTGGCGAGGTGTTGCGTACTGAACAGCCATCCCTGTTGGACAGCATCAAAACCCTCATTAAACAGGAGGTTCAATCCTCTATGTCTGTCCTGTCACAGGCTCCAATACCACAGCCCCCACCTCCTAAGAAAAGGAAGTTGGCATTTGTGGAGTCTGATTCAGACTCAGGCGAGGTCCTTACCTCTGGTTCAGAGGACGTTTGGGAGAATGAGGGTTTCACTTCCACCCCCAGGTCTGATAATAAAAAATATTATTTTTCCTCCGAGGATATGGAGGGATTAATTGGTATTGTGAGAAGCACCATGGGGGTTGAGGAGGTAAAGCAGTCAGTGCAGGAAGAATTGTTTGGGGGGGCTAAAACCTAGAAAACACAAGGGTTTTCCCATACATGAAAATCCTTCAGAGCCTTATCCTTCATGAATGGGACCTTCCTGAGAAAGGACTTAGCGTCCCGTCAGATTTAAAAAAAAACCCGTTTTCCCCTAGATGGAGATTGTTGTCTTTGGGAGACTCCCAAGGTAGATGTGCGGCTAAGTGCACACGTTCAGGATTATTTGCGTTTTTTTCGCGGGAAATAACGCGTCAAAAACGCATGAATTAAGCATCCTATCATTTAGAATGAATTCCGCAATTTTTGTGCACATGGTGCGTTTTTTTCCGCGAAAAAACGCATCGCGGAAAATCTAGCAACATGTTCATTAATTTTGCGGATTTCTAGCGTTTTCTCCCGCTATATTATTGACCTAGAAAGTTCAGGAAAAAATTGCGGTAAAACGCATCAAATCCGCGCAAAAAACGCACCAAAAACGCGCAAAATCCGCGCAAAAAAACGCGCGTTTTTGCCGTGAAAAAAGTCCGGTTTTGCTCAGGAATATTCTGCAAACATTCCTGAACGTGTGCACTTAGCCTGCAGGTATCCAGGGCTGCAAAAAGGACGGCCCTTCCATTTGAGGACTCGTCTCAACTCAAAGATCCTATGGATCATAAGATCGAGAGCTTGCTGAGAAAGTCCTGGGATGCCTACACTAATTTGCTAAAAGCAAACGTGGCTTCCACCTGTGTCGCTAGATCCCTGTTCCGCTGGCTCCATACTTTAGAAGATCACTTCACTCAGGGAACTTCTAGGGAGGAAATTCTTGACTCTTCACCTACTTCGGAAAGCTACAGGATTTCTTGCTGATGCTTCTTCAGAGTCAGTACGTGTAGCAGTCAAGTCCGCAGTCCTCTCCAACTCAGCTAGGAGGGCTCTGTGGCTGAAATTATGGAGTGGCGACATCACCTCTAAGGCCAAGCTTTGCGCCATTCCATTTCAGGGACACAATGTTTTCGGTCTGGCTTTCCGTGAGATCTTACAAAAAGCTACGGACAAAAAGAAAGCGCTCCCTGAACAGAAGAACCCTAGGAAACATTTTTTCATCCCTCCCGAGATCAGTCTTCCCAGAGGGAATATAAAAGAAAGGCAAATGCGGCCATTAGGGCTATCCAAAGGGTCTTAAGGGCAAAAATATCCTTGTCCCCCACCACGAGCAAGCTCTAGACAAGCAGTGACTGCTCCCATCGTGGGTCGGCTCTCGGACTTCCTCACTCAGTGGCAGTCCATCTCCACAAACCAGTGGGTTCTCTGTACCATTCGGGACGGATTAAAGCTAGAGTTCGTGAGTCTTCCCCTTCAATCAGGGTGGATAAAAATCAATGATTTTTTAAAAAAAATCAAAAAAATCGGATTTTTTTGATTTAAATCGGATTTTTTTGATTTAAATCGGATTTTTTTTCAATAAACTGCTTTTTGAGGAAAATATTTTACCATCCAAAGGTTCTTCCATCATGAGATAAAGCTGAGTTGTTTAACTCCGTAGAATAAAGGCTGTATATGTGTAACATTCACAATGCCATGCTCTTCCAGAGGTTTCTGTAGGATTAGTGGGCAGTTTCTCTCCTATATTATCACAGACGCTCGCTTTACTTACGCAGTTCTCAAAAATGAATTTGACTCCGCAGAGGTCCCAGCCTCTTCTTCACGGCAAAAATGTTACAACATGAACAGAGTTGAGAAAAAGACCTTAATCCTATTGTTCTACAAACCTATATGAATACAGAATCAACCCCTTCAGTGCCAAGTCCAAGAAGTTAGACAATATGTTTCTGATTGTTTGGAGTGGAATAGATCTGCACAACACAAGAAGAATGTGAATCTAAGTGTGAGGAGGAGGAAGGGCAAGCAGACAAGAAAATGAAAGTGAAACTTTGAGCACAATACTGCAGCATAGCCACAGACAGACAAGTCTGGATCTGTTTGTGTGTACGATCTGAGGTTTATTACATTCTTTCCTTATAATGGCAGCAGGCCGTAAAAGAGACCCAGT
This sequence comes from Oophaga sylvatica, assembly GCA_033576555.1. NCBI lineage: Eukaryota > Metazoa > Chordata > Amphibia > Anura > Dendrobatidae > Oophaga > Oophaga sylvatica. The sequence goes on from JARQOD010000004.1 coordinate 280,475,405, forward strand.
TTGGGAATATTTTAATGAAGCTCCTTCGCCTATCGGTAAGGCAGGCATGCGTGCAAAATGCAAACGATGCAACAAAGAGATGCAAGGCCTGGTGGCGCGAATGAGGCAACATCATGAGAAGTGCGGTGATGAAGATGACCAAAGAAACACTTCTGAACAGGCAGGATCTTCAGGTTGGTAAACATTTTTATTGAATCCTATTTCTAAAGACTGAACTGTCATGTGTGAGAAAAATTATATTTCTTATTATTACTGCATGTTACTGTCATTTGGTACAGTTATGAAGAAAAACAAATATTCCTTTTGGGGCAGTGCTGTGTTGTGTACAATAAGCAGAAATTATATAAACAATAAAATAACAGCATTGACTTTTTTTGTTTAGTGAAATTCATGGATTCTGGAAACTATCCACCTCCAAGATCACCATCATCCTGTTCTACAGTTTCAGAGTTATCCATCCAGGATAGTGCTTCATTAGCAGCAGCATCATCATCAGACACCCACAGCCACATATCACCATCACCCAAAAGGAAGAAAAAAACTTTACCTCCTGGAACCACCATAGATAGGTTTGTGATAAGAACTAGCAGATTAGAAAAAGAGTTGATTGATGAAAAAATTGCCCAGTTTATTTATGCAACGAATTCTTCTTTCCGTCTGACTGAGAACCCACATTTCATTAATATGGTTCAGTCACTGAGACCAGGATACAGTCCACCCAGCAGAGCTGATGTTGCAGGGAAACTGCTGGATCAAGTGTATGACAGAGAAATGGAGCAATGTGCAACAGCTCTGGAGGGTAAAATTGTTAACCTAAGGCTAAGTGCACACGATCAGGAATAATTGCGTTTTTTTCGCGGTTTTTCCGCGGTTTTCCGCGGTAAAAACGCGATAAAAACGCAAGCATTAAGCATCCTATACATGTTAATTGATTCCGCATGTTTTGGCCACATGTTGCGTTTTTTTCCGCGAAAAAAACGCTTCGCGGAAAAAATAGCAACATGTTCATTAATTTTGCGGAATGTAAGCGGTTCATGTGCGGTGGTACCCAGGGTCTGGAGGAGAGGAGACTCTCCTCCAGGCCCTGGGTACCATATCCCTGGTAAAACATAATTAAAATAAAAAATAATGATATTCTCACCTTCCGGCGGCCCCCGCAGCCTTCCCGCGGCCCCCGCAGCCTTCCCGCCTTCAGCGATGCTCCCGGCAACTTCCGGTCCCAGGAGTGCTTTGCGAGAATCACCCAGATGGCATAGCGGTCTCGCGAGATGTACGTCATCGGTGTGATTTGTCGCAAAGCACTCCTGGGACCGGAGTTGCCGGGAGCGTCACTGAGAGGCGGGAAGGCTGCGGGGGCCGCCGGAAGGTGAGAATATTATTATTTATTATTTTTTTATTATTTTTACATTAGATCTTTTTACTATTGATGCGGCATAGGCGGCATCAATAGTAAAAAGTTGGTCACACGTGTCAAACACTATGTGTGACTCGTGTGACCAACCTGTCAATCAGTTTTCCAAGCGATGCTACAGATCGCTAGGAAAACGCTAGCATTCTGCAAGCTAATTACGCTTGCAAAACGCTATTATTCTGGCGGGAATCAGCATACAAAAAACGTGCGTATTTCCTGCGGGAGAAGTGCGGGATTGCCGCGGAAATTTCCGCGGCAATTCCGCAACGTGTGAACTTAGCCTAAGTATTGATGGGTGGAGTAATGTCCACAATGATCCTATTGTATGTGCTTGTATAACAACAGAAGAAGGTAAAGTCTTCCTTGCACAAACAACTGATACGTCAGGAAATCCACACACAGCAGATTACTTACAAGAAGTGGCAGTAAAAGCTATAACAACATGTGAACAAAAATTCAAATGTCTAGTACGCAGTTTGGTCACTGACAATGCTGCAAACGTATCCAAGATGAGAAGAAATTTAGAAAAGCAGGGAGGGAATACAAAGCTAATAACATATGGTTGCAGTGCTCATTTGCTTCACCTCTTAGCTAAAGACTTAAGTGAAAGTGTTCCAGAAATAAAGGCTAATGTTGTTGAAATTGCTAAATACTTCCGTAATAATCATTTTGCTGCAGCAGCTCTGAAAAGGATGGGTGGAACCAAGCTAACGCTCCCACAAGATGTTAGATGGAACTCTGTGGTGGACTGTTTTGACCAGTATATCAAAAACTGGCCTATTCTGATGACACTTTGTGAAGAAAATCGAGATAAAATAGATGGCACTGTCACGGCCAAAATCCTCAACATTGGGCTTAAGAGAAATGTTGAACATATGCTGAGCTTCCTGAAACCCATCTCTCAAGCTTTAAACAAAATACAGAAAAATAGCTGTTTTATTGCGGATGCTGTTGAAATTTGGAAGGAACTGAGTGAACACTTAAAAACAGAACTACACATGGACAGAATTAAATTACAAGTAGTAAACAAACGAATGGGCAAGCACTGACTCCAGCTCATTTTTTGGCAAATATTGTCAATATCCAATATCAGGGTCAAAACCTAAGTGCTGAGGAAGAGGAGTTAGCTATGACATGGGTATCCAGCAATCATCCATCTTAATGCCAACTATAATAAACTTCAGAGCTAAGGGGAACCATTCAAGAAATATATGTTTGCTGAAGATATTTTAAGGAAGGTCACACCAGTAAACTGGTGGAAGTCACTTAAGCGCTTGGATTTAGAGACTGTTCAATAATGATTTCACTTTTAACAGCAGTAGCTTCTTCTGCAGGCGTTGAAAGAATATTCTCTTCCTTTGGACTCATTCATTCTAAATTGAGAAATCGGTTGGGACCCAATAAAGCAGGAAAGCTTGTTTTTCTTTTCCAGATTATGAATAGGAACAAAGAAGAAGATGATGATGAAGATGACGACGAATGAGCTACAGAGGACAGCAGGGACAGTAGTATTTAAGTTTTTCATGTGTCGGCTGGGCTGACAGTCTAAGTTTCTTAAAATATATATATATTTTGTTTAGCCAAATTAGTTAACAAACATGGATGTTTGTTTAAGCAAATAACTTATGCTGTAATGTTGTTATTGTTTCAGTTGAATAAATCTATTTAAATTGTTATTAAGGTCAGGATTATTTTTCTCCTTCCTAAGTACAACAGAACAGTGGTGTCCAAATATGAATGATTAACCCATTAAACTGGGAGAAAAAAGTAATATAAAAAGTGATTCTAAAAATCTTCATCTATTTGCATGTTAAAGTAGCAAGAACTAGTTTAGGTAGAAACTTTGATTTAAATCACTGATTTAAATCAAGCCTTACTGACTAGTGATTTAAATCGTGATTTAAATCAGTTTGATTTAAATCAAATCCACCCTGCCTTCAATGCTTGAGAATTACCTCATTACAGAGTCTACGCCTTCAAAACTCCTTGCTATTAGAACTTCAAGGTTTGCTTCAAGCAAATGTGATCTCTCGAGTACCCCTGCAGGAAATAGGCAGGGGCCACTATTCTCGCCTCTTCCTGGTCGAGAAGCCCTCAGTGAAGCACAGAGTTATCTTTAATCTGAAACCCTTGAATCGAGTGATCACATACAGATGGTTCAAGATGGAATCTATCAATTCAGCAATCCCCCTTATTGGACAGAGTTGGGTAATGTCTACTATGATCTGAAGGATGCCTATTACTATGTACCAATCCACCCCGACCATCAGAGGTTCCTCAAATTCGCAGTTTCCCATGGTCACCGGGTCAGCCATTACCAATTCAATGTCCTCCCGTTTGGCATTTCATCAGCACCACGGTATTCACCAAAATTATGACGAAGGCAGTGATCTTCATTTGCCATCAGGGGATTTGCATTGTTCCATATTTAGACGATTTCCTCATTGTTGCACCATCTATTCCCCGTCTAAAACTAGATGTGGCGAAGACTTTGGAAATTCTGGAATTTCTGTGCTGGATCCCAAATTCAGCAAAAGTCGGATCTATATCCTTCACCAAGGAAGAAATTCCTGGGAATACTCCTGGATTTGGAAAAAAGAACATCCGTTTTGCCCAGAGATCGACAGGTCGATCTTGTTCAGAAGATCTCAAAATTCAGAGACCAGAGGGCTCCCACCCTATGGGACTCGATGTTAATCTTGGGATCATTAATATCATGCATCCAGGCAGTGCCCTGGGCCTAAGCCCATACACGAGTCCTCCAGACTCGTATTCTTTCATCTTGGGACAGGCATCAAGATTCTCTGACCAAGAGAGTTCCTCTTCCCGGTCATGTGAAGTCTTCCCTTGCGTGGTGGCTAAACTACCTGAATCTCCAGCGAGGGATCTGCTGGGATCAGCTTCCCCTAAAGATATTCAATTGGGATGCCAGTCAGAGGGGATGGGGCACTGTGGTAGATTAAACCCACTTCCAGGGTTTTAAACCCACTTCCAGGGTATATGGTCCCCAGAAATCAGAACCAGTTCTTCAAACCTCAGAGAACTGAAAGTGGTAGAACAAGCATTAAAAATAGCTTCTGCCCTTGTCCAAGGTCATCATGTGCGTGTATACTCCGAAAATATGACCACAGTGGCTTACCTCCTTCACCAGGGGCACAAAGCACTCCAGATTGAAATCAGTCACTGCAAAAAATTTTTCCTGGGCAGAGAAACATCTGTACATTACAGCAGTACATCTGAAGGGGTCCGCCAATGCTCAGGCAGACTTCCTCAGTAGAAGGGACGTCCATCCTGGAGAATGGTGCCTTGACCAAGCAATCTTTCCATCCCTAGTTACAATATGGGGAATTCCAGATGTGGCTCTATTGGCCAATGGCCAGAACGCAAAAGTGAAGATGTTCTTCTCCCTGAATTCCGCAGACGGGGCATTATGCATAGACGCCTTTTCTCACCCTTGGAGGTTCAACCTGGCCTATGCCTTCCCACCGATCCCGATTCTGGCAAGGACTTTACAAAAGATATGATCCAATTAGGTCACCACGATTCTAATTGCTCCCATGTGGCCGGGAAGGAGTTGGTACAGAAAGACGACCTCCTCCAACAGGGTCCCCTGTTACATCAGGACCTTCACAAATTGAACCTTGCGGCCTGACTACTGAAGCCAGAATCCTAAGAGCAAAGGGGCTTTCAGATGAAGTGATACAAACTCTCCAGAAGAGTAGGAAGCCAGTGACCAACGCCATTTATGGCAAGGTTTGGAAGAAATTCTCGTCCTGGTGATCCCTTCCATCCTTACATTGCTTAGATTTTGGACTTTCTTCGAAAGGAGCTTGATCTAGGTCTTACACCTAGTACCTTGAAGGTGCAGGTGTCAGCTCTTCGCTCTTTCTTTCTTCAGAACTTAGCTAGTCATCGCTGGATAAAATGGTTTATGACCTCAGCAGCTAGAATCTGGCCCAGACTTCATAGCCATACTCCCCCTTGGGATTTAAATCTCGTGCTTAATAGCTTAACCAGAGACCCATTTGAACCTTTGTCATCTATCAATCTAAAAAGCTTACCCTTAAGACAGTCTTTTTGGTAGCAATTACTTCTGCTAGGCGTCTAGGGGAGCTAAAGGCCCTGTGAGTACAAGAACCCTACTTAACAGTGACGGCAGATAACATTATCCTCTGCTTAGATCCCTCCTTTATGCCTAAGGTAATCACAGATTTTCATAGAGGTCAGGATATATTGCTACCCTCATTCTTCCCAAATCCTTCCAATACAAAAGAAGAGGCCTTTCACACCCTCGATGTTATTAGGGTGGTTCTCTACTATCTCCAACAGACCGAAGGTTGGAGGATCGACCGAAATGTACTCATTCAGGCCTCAGGACGGAATAAGAGAAAGAATACAATTTCCAATTGGATCAAATAAGCTATCTGTCTTGCATACTTGTCACAGAATTTATCTGAAGGTTCATTCCACACGTGCAATATCAGCATCATGGGCAGAGAGAGGGGACGCATCTACTGAGCAGATTTGCAGAGCCGCCACCTGATCTTCTGTCCATACGTTTTCCAGACACTACAGACTAGATATTAATAGGGATTTAACATTCGGCAGACGATTTCTGCAGGCTGTTGTCCTTCCCTAAGAAATTAGTTGTTGGTATCACTACGATGCTGCTGTCGGGGAAGATGACTGGAGAAAATAGAATTAGTCTTATTGGTAATTCGGTTTCTAGAAACCTTCCACAACAGCACTAATTTCCCTCCCTATCTGATGTTCTTATTGGATAATTCCTGCACTTTGGTGGTAACTATTCATGCTAGTGTCTCCGGAAAAACACTGGTGGTTGCAGGAAAGAGAGGGATATTTAACCTCTTTGTGTTTCTTGTCCCCCATTAGGGTGGGGAGACATCCTCAGATGCTGCTGTCATGGAAGATTCCTGGAAACCAAATTACTGGTAAGACTAATTCTATTTTCAAATCCCTCTAAAGATTTTCTATGGGGTTGAGATCTGGAGACTGGCATGGCCACACCAGGACCTTCATATGCTTCTTATGAGGCCACTTCTTTGTTGCCCTGGCGGTGTGCTTGGGATCATTATCATGCTGAAAGAGCCATCCACGTTTCATCTTCAATGTCCTTGCTGATGGAAGGAGGTTTGCACTCAAAATCTCACAATACATGGCCCCATTCATTCTTTCATGTACATGGATCAGTCATCCTGGTCCCTTTGCAGAGAAACAGCCCCAAAGCATGATGTTGCCACCACCATGCTTCACAGTGGGTATGGTGATCTTTGGATGCAATTCAGCATTCTGTCTCCTCCAAACACAACGAGTTTCGTTTGTACCAAATAGTTCTACTTTGGTTTCATCAGACCGTATTACATTCTCACAATACTCTTCTGGATAATTCAATTGCTCTCCAGCAAACTTCAGATGGGCCCAGACATGTACTGGCTTAAGCAGGGGAACACGTGTGGCACTGCAGGATCTGAGTCCCTAGTGGCGTAGTGTGTTACTTATGGTAGCCCTTGTTACGGTGGTCCCAGCTCTATGCAGGTCATTCACTAGGTCCCCCCCCCCCCATGTGGTTCTGGGATTTTTGCTCACACTTCTTGTGATCATTTTGATGCCACAGGGTGAGATCTTGCGTGGATCCCCAGATCTAGCGAGATTATCAGTGGTCTTGTATGTCTTCCATTTTCTTAATATTGCTCCCACAGTTGATTTCATCACACCAAGCTGCTTGCCTATTGCAGATTCAGTCTTCCCAGCCTGGTGAAGAGCTACAATTTTGTTTCTGGTGTCCTTCGACAGCTCTTTGGTCTTTACCATAGTTGAGTTTGGAGTGTGACTGTTTGAGGTTGTGGACAGGTGTATTTTGTACTGATAACAAGTTCAAACAGGTGCCATTGCTACAGGTAATGAGTGGAGGACAGAGGAGCCTCTTAAAGAAGAAGTTACAGGTCTATGAGAGCCAGAAATCTTGCATGTTTTTAGGTCACCAAATACTTATTTTCCACCATAATTTGCAAAATAAATCTGGCAGAGTCAGGCAAGGCATTCTGTAATGCTGTAGATAAGCCCTTGATGTCACCTGAAAGAGAAGAAAAACGACCTCTCTGACCTTTCCCGGTGCCTGCACACTGCAGTACTCTGCTCTGCCCTCACCAGGGCAGATTAGTGCGCCTGAGCCGCGACGGGACGGAAAGAAGAGGCCGGCTTCGCTAGAAGATGGGAGGCGCCGAACCAGACCGCGACGGCCATCTGACCGGACGGCGGACCGCCCCTGGGTGAGTATAATCTAACTCGTTTTATTTCTCTTTCAGGTGACATCGGGGCTTATCGACAGCATTACAGAATGCTGTCGATAAGCCCCTGATGGCGGTGGCCGCAGCTTATAGTCTAAAAATGGGGTGACAGATTCCCTTTAAGACCGAGGAAAGTGACAAATAATGGAGGAAGCACTGGGGCTTTTTAGGCAATGAGGAAATGCAGCATACTTCTATATAACCCTGTAAGCAATGCTTTACCTGCAATTCTTATTCCATGAATATAAAAGGTTTTCCCTTTTCAGCTCTTTTCACATCATCAGGTTTGCAGATGTTGTAAATAACAAGTATTGCAACACACACCTTCCCTGCTCCAGTGCTGGCTCTCCACCGCTGCTGCAGAGATGTAACAACTACAGCACTCTCTGCACTCAGCTCTGCAGATGTAGGTGGGACGAGACTCTGAGCCCAGTAAGTCTGCGGGCGCTGGAGCAGTGGTTTGCAGTATTGCTGTTCTAATTATTTTCATTATCTGGAAGTCTGAGCTGTATAAAGTTGCAGGGGTAAAACCCCTTTAAGTTTATTAGTAGAGGAAAATAGCCTAAATTACAAGATCGTTTTTTATGTCTTAAATTCTATCACAATGGAGTAATATACTAGGCTGTTTTTGAGAAATCTGTATATGGTACTGTGCCCACGTTGCACATTTGTCACATTTTTTTTCTCGCCAGATTTGTCCCCAACCCTGAAGGGATTACTGATACCAGCAAATTGAATGAGAAAAAATGCCTCAATCATGAAAAAAATACATAAAATTACCATACAGAAAAACGTTCATATGAATATAAACAATTAAAGTTGATGTGCAGTTGACAGAAAATACACTCACCACGTGAATTAAGCAAAAAATAATATCCGATATGTAATAATGGCAAAAGTTGCCTAATAAAATATCCAAAGTTACATGCTATCAAAGCAACCTGGGCTTCTATAACACCTCAGCAGTGCCACAGGCTGATCGCCTCCATGCCACTCCGCATTGATGCAGTAATTGATGCAAAAAGAGCCCCGACCAAGTATTGAGTGCAATTACTGAACACACATTTCAGTAGGCCAACAGTTCGGATTTTGCAATAATTTTTTAAGCTGGTATTTTAAAGTATTCTAATTAGAAATAGATCACTCTGTAATTACTCTATATAATATGAGTTTCACTTTTTGTATTGAAGAACTGAAATAAATTCACTCTTTTATGATATTCTAATTTTGAGAAGCACTTGTAAGTCTGTGGTGGGGACCTCCTTCTGGCTCTCAAAGACTTACATTGAGTTGTGACTTCCGGCTCGCTCAGCAAACACTGGAGCGATCTGGCAGGACACAACCTGCAGAAGACTACCGGAGTGTTGCTGGGAACAGCTGAAGACTTCATCTGGTGAGTATACTACTGGGGGCAAGGAACTTAGATTTGTGGCACCACTCCAGCACTGAAATACAACCTCCTCCAAAACACTAAAGTGTATTGACTTACACCATATCTCACTGCAAAATTAGCTTTATTACTACACTATTTAGGTACACATCCTTTTTTAATGATTTTGATGACTTAATAGTTCATTATTTTGTATGATACTTTTCAGTCTTATTTTTGTAGATTGTGAGTTGTTTCTAATTCTTGCTTCCTTTTTCGGCATCGCTTTGAGTAAACATACCTGAGAGGCAGGGACTTGTGGTGTGGTCATATGAACGTGTTGGGTGTGACTAAGATGAGTATCTTATTTCGGTCACTTCACATCACTTTTATTACTTTCCCAGGTTACGGTCTGCTCTGTTCATTTTGCCGTGGAAGTTGCGCACACTTTGAAGATATGGAGGAGTGATTCATCCCCCTGACAGAGAGAAACCATGAACAGCACGGTAGAACTGGAAGAGAATGTCAAGAAGCTGGTTGTCCGCCTTAGAAATGTAGAGGAAGGGAAACAGATAGGAAATCTGGTTCAGATATTGGAAGATTTGCACGCTCACACCTTTTGTGATGACGGTGCGTTTTGTCATGGATTGCTGCTGTGTCTTCGTTACATGATTATCAGAGCTAACACATGTATTTTTTTAATTAAATATCAGCTACAGAAATATTCAGTCATGTGAACGTCCATCTGCCCCTGTTACTGGTGCTGGAGTCCTACATAAAAGTTGCTGTCATACAGGAGGTAATGTAACCTAAGACAAGAATGCTTGTTTTATTTTTATTATTTGCTTTTGGGTCAACCTCATGACTACATGTTTTACATATCTCTGTCCCTGTATCTGGTAAATCCTGCTGTTCGTTTCTTCAAACAGGAAACAAACCTTATTTTTCTTTACAAAATAATCTGATAACCTGACAGTAGAAAGTTTAACAATGGCTTGATACCAGGTTAAAATGGCATGTGTTTTCACTTACCGTAGTCCATTCTGTGATTTCCTGAGTAATTCATTTTTTTGTAATGCACCGTATGGTTCCAAAAATATGGACCTTTTTATTAAGTGCTAATTTTATGGCTTTTCTGAGGGCAAGTCTTTAGACTGCTCTCCATTATTAAAGTAAACTAGTGCAGTGCGCAGTCGCCAGGGCTCTTTCACCTTTTCCTGCACTTGCACACTGCATTACTTTGCTGTGCCCTGGTCAGCGAACAGAAAAGTACGCATGCACAGGAGCACAATGTCGGGGAGACTGTGTGGATGACGTAGTGCGCGTCATCCACGTGAAGCAAGAAGAAGGACGGCTTCACAAGAAAAGAGGAGGCAGCGACACCCATCAGACCCAACCGCCACGTAGGTATTAGAAACAGGGATGTGGAGTCCGAAGTCTGAGTTGGTATAAATAGGACCGACTGCGACTCCTAAAATACAGTGGGTACGGAAAGTATTCAGACTGCTTTAAATTTTTCACTCTTTTTCATTGCAGCCATTTGGTAAATTCAGAAAAGTTCATTTTTTTTCTCATTAATGTACACTCTGCACCCCATCTTAAATGAAAAAAAAACAGAAATGTAGAAATGTTTGCAAATGTATTAAAAAAGAAAAACTGAAATATCACATGGGCATAAGTATTCAGACCCTTTGCTCAGTATTTAGTAGAAGCACCCTTTTGAGCTAGTACAGCCATGAGTCTTCTTGGAAATGATGCAACAAGTTTTTCACACCTGCATTTGGGGATTCTTTGCCATTCTTCCTTGCAGATCCTCTCTAGTTCCGTCAGGTTGGACGGTGAACGTTGGTGGACAGCCATTTTCAGGTCTCTCCAGAGATGCTCAATTGGGTTTAGGTCAGGGCTCTGTCTGGGCCAGTCAAGAATGGTCCAGAGTTGTTCTGAAGCCACTCCTTTGTTATTTTAGCTGCGTGCTTAGGTTCATTGTCTTGTTGGAAGGTGAACCTTTGGCCAAGTCTGAGGTCCAGAGCACTCTGGAAGAGGTTTTCATTCAGGATATCTCTGTACTTGGCCGCATTCATGTTTCCTTCAATTTCAACCAGTCGTCCTGTCCCTACAGCTGAAAAACACTCCCATAGCATGATGCTGCCACCACCATGTTTCACTGTTGGGATTGTATTGGGCAGGTGATGAGCAGTGCCTGGTTTTCTCCACACATACCGCTTAGAATTATCATCAAAAAGTTCTATCTTCATCTCATCAGACCAGAGAATCTTATTTCTCATAGTCTGGGAGTCCTTCATGTGTTTTTTAGCAAACTATATGCGGGCTTTCATATGTCTTGCACTGAGGAGAGGCTTCCGTCGGGCCACTCTGCCATGTTTTTCTTTTTTAATAAATTTGCAAAAATTTTTATATTTCTGTTTTTTTCTTCAGTCAAGATAGGGTGCAGAGTGTACATTAGGGATAAAAAAATGAACTTTTTAGAATTTACCAAATGGCTGCAATGAAACAAGTGAAAAATTTAAAGGGGTCTGAATACTTTCCGTACCCACTGTATATAATACATTGGGTACAGTACTACAATGCAGTATGTGCTGTATATGTTTTCATAAGAATTTGGGAATGTTATGAAATGTCCTATAAAGGTCTGTTCTGTTCCTGATCTAAGGATCTCGGCTTTTAGTTGAGATGAATCTGTGCTGCACTTTATGTACATGTTTAGTAGGGGGCAGTGCTGTGGAGTCGGGAGTCAAGGAAATAGAGGAGTCGGAGATTTGGCTTACCAACTCCCTGAATATAAAAGGTCTTTTTCTTGTCTTGCTTGCCGGATTAGTGTCAGATATACAGCAACCATGGGCACTGAAAAAATACGTATATTTACAAGTGTTGTGTTGGTAATGCATTTTTATTTGGTACTCCTCCACAGTGTGTGTGATGTCTATGTCGGGGGCTACTTGTCAAATTTGGTTACATAACGGTGTAGTCTGATGACTGAAGATTTAGTTGAAAACTCTCAGATAGAAGCTTTGTGTAACTTGCTTCTGATGGCACTAAAGTTATGGCTGACTGTAACGATGTGCCAAATCATATAACAGTCACATCCTATACATTGACACGGGAGCCATGTTTCACTTTTCTGTAGTGCGGCATACCAATATTTTTACAAAATACAATACAGTTGGGGAGAAAATACTCACATGAAAGTTGCGCAAAAGTGGCATGTGCGATCTAGTATGACGCAACCAAAGTCATTATGTAGTACTAGCATATTGGATAGTTGGAACAAATGACAATGCATTGTGCGTTCTTTAATATCATAATAAGGCTGTAGTAACAGTACCTTACCTTCCCCGGACTTCCTCATCATGTTCAGTTTGTCCAAAGGCGGAGACAGTGATGCCAGCGCTGATTGGCATCTGGCATCACGTGTCACAGCACCGCATCACAACCCCGGGGGAGAGCGAGTGCAGACACCGTGGGAACAGCGTGGTAATGGGAGGCGAGTATAGGTTTTATTATTTTATTTGGGCTGAATACTTAGTTTAAGAAGGGATTGTCCTACAGTCATGGCCAAAAGTTTTGAGAATGACACAAATATTATATTTTCACATGATCTGCTGCCCTCTGGTTTTTATGTGTGTTTGACAGATGTTTTTATCACAGACAGAAATATAATTGCAAACATATGAGTAACAAAAGCTTATATGGACAGTTAGAATGAGTTAATGCAGCAAGTCAATATTTGCAGTGTTGACCCTTCTTCTTCAGGACCTCTGCAATTCTCCCTGGCATGCTCTCAATCAACTTCTGGACCAAATCCTGACTGATAGCAGTCCATTTTTGCACAATCAATGCTTTCATTTTGTCAGAATTTTTAGGTTTTTGTTTGTCCACCCGTCTCTTGATGATTGACCACAAGTTCTCAATGGGATTAAGATCTGGGGAGTTTCCAGGCCATGGACCCAAAATCTCTATGTTTTGTTCCCTGAGCCATTTAGTTATCACCTTTGCTTTATGGCAAGGTGCTCCATCATGCTGGAGAAGGCATTGTTGATCGCCAAACTGCTCTTGGAGGGTTGGGAGAAGATGCTCTTGGAGGACATTCTGGTACCATTCTTTATTCATGGCTGTGTTTTTAGGCAAGACTGTGAGAGAGCCGATTCCGTTGGCTGAGAAGCAACCCCACACATGAATGGTTTCAGGATGCTTAACAGTTGGCATGAGACAAGACTGGTGGTAGCGCTCACCTTGTCTTCTCCGAATGAGGCGTTTTCCTGATGTCCCAAACAATCGAAAAGGGGATTCATCAGAGAAAATAACTTTACCCCAGTTCTCAGCAGTCCACTGCCTGTACCTTTTGCAGAATATCAGTCTGTCCATGATGTTTTTTCTGGAGAGAAGTGGCTTCTTTGCTGCCCTCCTTGAGACCAGGCCTTGCTCCAAGAGTCTCCGCCTCACAGTGCGTGCAGATGCACTCACACCTGCCTGCTGCCATTCCAGAGCAAGCTCTGCACTGCTGGTAGCCCGATCCCGCAGCTGAAACACTTTTAAGAGACGGTCCTGGCGCTTGCTGGTCTTTCTTGGGCGCCCTGGAGCCTTTTTGGCAACAATGGAACCTCTCTCCTTGAAGTTCTTGATGATGCGATAGATTGTTGACTGAGGTGCAATCTTTCTAGCTGCGATACTCTTCCCTGTTAGGCCATTTTTGTGCATTGCAATGATGACTGCACGTGTTTCTTTAGAGATAACCATGGTTAACAGAAGAGAAACAATGATGCCAAGCACCAGCTTCCTTTTAAAGTGTCCAGTGGTGTCATTCTTACTTAATCATGACAGATTGATCTCCAGCCATGTCCTCATCTACACCCACACCTGTGTTAATGGAGCAATCACTGAAAAGAGGTTAGCTGGTCCTTTTAAGGCAGGGCTGCAATGATGTTGAAATGTGTTTTGGGGGATAAAGTTCATTTTCTAGCCAAATATTGACTTTGCAAGTAATTGCTGTTAAGCTGATCACTCTTTATAACATTCTGGAGTATATGCAAATTGCCATTAGAAAAAGTGAAGCAGTAGACTTTGTAAAAATTAATATTTGTGTCATTCTCAAAACTTTTGTCCATGACTGTAGTAGTGGACAACCCTTTTAAGGTAAATCAAATGTGGACATTCTGTTCCTTTATCCATTAGCAGCAAGTGCGTCCTTCAGACATAATGATTCTTATCTCACAGCCAGCTATGTATACTGAAATGTTTGTTTTAAACTGGCCTTGATTTGGAAGTATTTGAATCAATTGGACAATTGAGCAATCTGCCTGCAAAAGTAAACCTATTAGCGTTAAGCAATAGTAACCTTTCATGCATGGCAAGCATAAAAGCTAATATTTGCTTTACAGCTTCAAATATTCATGTAACATGCATTTGCTGTCCATCAAATAATTAGCTGTACTACTATGGTAGTGTTATGCAAAGCAATGGCCAAGTTTCACCTTCCAAACACATTTATCTCCAATGCGTTATCTAGGTGATAAGTTTTTTTTAGTGTGGTTTCCCACTGATTGCTGCACAAGGCTGTTGACATTAATAACATAGGCATTGAATAGGCATTGAATGGAGTGAGTGATGGATGCCTCGGTGATCACTGCTTTAGGCCTCTTTCACAGGTCATTGTCTCCAGTATGTGTGGTGACAGTTTTCACACGTATTACTGGAGACGCTAAAGCCCGGGTCTCACATAGCGATACACCAGCGATCCCGACAACGATCAGGATCGCTGGTGTATCGCTACATTATCGCTGCTGAGCTGCCAAACAGGCAGCTCAGGGCAGCGATCAGCACAGCCACACTGCGGGTAACATCGCTTAGTTACCCGCTGTGTACCTTGGATACCAGCGCCCTGATGCAGGGAGCTGGTAACCAAGGTACACATCGGGTTTCCAGCCGCTGCGCGGTGCTTGGAAACCCGCTGTGTACCTTGGTTACCAGCTCCCTGCATCAGGGCGCTGGTATCCAAGGTACACAGCGGGTTTCTAGGCACAGCCCCGCGCCTGGAAACCCGCTGTGTACCTTGGTTACCAGCGGATCGCTGGTCTCCCGCCTGTCACACGCAGCGATGCGTGCCTGCCAGCGGGAGACCAGCGATCAAAAAAATGTCCAGGACATTCAGCGACGATCAGCGATACCCAGCAGGTGGGCTGATCGTCGCTGAATGTCACACACAGCGATATCGCTGGGGACATCGCTGCTGCGTCACAAAACTAGTGACTCAGCAGCGATCTCGCTAGTGAGATCGCTGTGTGAGACGGGGGCTTTACACATGTAGAGCCATTAAAATCTATGGGTCTGCACACATCAGTGTGTTTCCACAGACTATGTGTCCCTGTACAGAACACGTAGACATGTCCGATTTTTGCCAGCAGCACTGTCCACAAAGCGTCCCGCACACATGCACACTGATGACATCCGTGTGTAATCAGTGTGACACGTACCAACATTTGGGAAAAGCTTTACAGTGCTGTTCAAGGCGTCGGGTGCTGAATCCAATTCTCATCCAATCCAATTCTCATCATTGTCGCCTGGTCTCCCTGCGATCAGCGAGACCGGGCAACACTGACAGTTGTAGTCAGCACCCGCCGTCTGTGTATCTCGCATATAAAATTAATAAAAATAGAGTGAGGTCCCCCTTATTTTTCAGAGCCAGCTGAGGCAAAGCAGACTACTGGGGGCTGTTGTTATTATTCTGTGAAGGAGCCAGTAGCCAAAACGGTTCCCAGCATATTAATAACAGCTCACAGCTGTCTGCGTAGCCTTTACTGGTTAGTAATAAGGGGGGACTTTACCCAAAAAATGACGTAGTATCCCCCTATTTTTACTAACCAGCAAAGGCTAAACAGACCGCTGTGGGCTAATATTAATTGGCTTGGAAGGGGTCATGTATATTGGCCCCTCCCAGACTAAGAACATCAGCTCTCAGCCAATCCAGAAAAGGTGCATTCAGTAGATGCACCAATTCTGATACTTAGCTTCAGCTCTTCCCACTTGCCCTGGTGCATTGGCAAGTGGGGTAATAGTTTTGAGGTTGACACAGTAACATAGTTACTGAAATCAAGCCCATGGGTTAGTAATGGAGAGGTGTCTATCAGACACCCTCATTACTAGCCTCGTAGTCAAAATTAATAAAGACACACACATAGAAAAGTCCTTTAATTGAACAAATCACTCCCTGACAGTTTCCCTCTTTTACCCATTTATTAACCCAAAAATAAAAATCAAAATTTCTCAGGCTGCGAGCGGTGAGATCGGTAAGGTTAAAGCAGTTCACATGAGGGCGCACACAGCGTTTACCTTCAGAACCGCTGCCTGTGACCTGCGGTAACCTTAATTATGTCACTGCTCGTGACTGCAGGTGGAAATGCAGGTGTCCCTACGTCATCCACACAGGCTCCCCGGCATCGCGCTCATGCGCAGGCGTACTTTATCTGCCCTGTTGAGGGCAGAGCAAAGTACTGCAGCGTGCAGCTGCTGGGCCTCTCTGACCTTTCCCTGTACCTGCGCACTGCAGGACTTTGCGCAGGAGTGCGAGGCCTGGGAGCCATGAAGCAAGCAGGAGGGCGGCGATCATAAGAAGATGGGACGTGCCAGACCAAGAAGAGCGAGACCCCTTGAACAGGACCGCCCCGCAGGTGAGTATAATAAAAGTTATTTTTCTTTCTTTACAGGTCGGATTGGGGGCTTATCTACAGCATTATATAATGCTGTAGATAAGCCCTGAAAAGCTGTGACCGTAACTTGTATCGGCCAAACCTGGTGACAGGTTCACTTTAATATTTGCATACATTTTAGAGTTTGCGGAGTGCTGCTGTTTTCTTTTGTTTCTATAGTATGCAGTCATAGCAGCTTGCACATGTTCACACTTACTTTATTCTGTTCTGACGCGCTAATTAGAGTTTCGGTTGTTGTAAAAGCACATATACTATGAATAATTAATAAAGGGGTCTTCTCCAAAAGTATATTTAAATGTAATCTGTCACTATGATCAACCGTCCTAAGCCGTATATACTGTAGGCATGTGCAGGGCAAAGGAAACTGAATAAAATGAAATCTTTATATCTGTGATCCAATTTCTTATTCCAGAGAAATTTTCCTAAAAAAAATAAATGAGCTGTTAAGATCTACGGGTCAGACATAGATCTCCTTGAGAATCTGCCTATAGAGCATATTGTAAATGAATGGGGCATTACCAGTGTGAGACATGTAATGAGTGACAGTCTGCTCTCCTTATCACCATGCTATTTCTGTGTTTCAGGCGGGCTGGTCTCTGCTATGCAGATTGATAACGGTGTGCCCAAATATACTACATAGTTTACATACTCCAGTAGATATTGGGCATGAGTGGGAAGTCCTTGGCGTCCATCAGTAAGTAGATGTGTTCTTAATTTATAGAATATTAGCTTTTATCATTTAGATCTCTCTTGTTTAAATGGTGTCATAATCGGTTTAGAATTACTAAATGGTCATTTAACGATTTAAAGGGGTTGTAGATGTGACCTCACCAATGCTGCTGATCAGCAGAGACCAGGGCAGTGGTGGAGACACAGCACTGGACCCAAGAATGGCAAGTAAAGCTCAGTATGTTTTTACTCATCACTGAGCTTACAGGAAAAAGTTTGTGAAAGAGGACAATCTATTTACTTGACTGTGGTTTTCGGAGTGCACACAGTCAATATAAATTAATGGAAAGTGGTTTTGTTGTGGCATTGAAGCATGCTGGCATTTTTCTTTACACAGTCCAACCCTCTTATGGTGTGACAAAATTTACAAAGAGGAAAAAATTGTATTGAAAAACCACAGGCAGAAAACAAGTTTGCATTCAGCAGTATTTCTCCAGTGTTTCTTGGAGTATATCTTACTGAAATGCCAAAGGAAAACAATGCCAACATCGTGAACATACAAACTTCATGCCCAGATATAAATAACTAAATATCATGATTATCAGTGCTTAAAGGAAGTCTGTCGCCCCCAAAACTAGAATTGAACAATTTGCACCTTCGCATTGGGGACTTGGCCTCTATAAAAATCACCCTGACACAGTAGAATTTAGGAAATGTGTTTTTATAGAAAAACAGTTTAATTGCATATGTATATGAGGGGACTTTGGTGCACTATTGATGAGGCCAAGGGCTCATTGCACCTTTCCATCCCTTTAATGACCCCCACCCATGGTGATCAGCAGCAGTCTCTTTGGAGCCCTGCCTGATCTAACTCCCCAGCCCTGTGCACACTAACACTGGTACGGCTGAGCTCATACTCCCACAGTATTGGTGTGTGCAGGAACCAGGTCATTATCCCTCTCCTGTGTATGACAGCCGTTCACTACACACAGGATCACACAGAAGCTGGCAACCACAGGGGGCAGAGAAGCTGGCAACCACAGGGGGGCAGATGGGAGCGTGCGTACACTGACATTGGCTACCACAGGAGGCAGGGCCGGCTCCAGGTTTTTATGGTCCCCGGGCGAAAGAGTCTCGGGCCCCTTTAACACAGACCACGATTCATGATGCACCGATACGTCAGAGAAATATGGGTATAGTACAATGCCAAAGATTTCACTTCTTCCATTACATGACTGATATCTATTGTAAATTCTACAATAGCTCAAAAACTGCCAAATCCTCACAGCGCACAGTACAGAGTGGACAGTACAGTCCTCCATACAATATTATGGGCACCACATAGTCCTCCATACAGTATTATGGGCCAAATATAATGCTCAATAAAGAATATTGGACCCCAAATAATGCTCCATACAAAATATGGAGCTCTCCTCTGCACTGTGCTGCGTTCTGCGCTGTTACGGCTCAGGAAAGGGCGCTGTGGAAAGACTCCCCATGATCATCATCATTGCCTCCCCATCATCATCATTGCCTCCCCATCATCATCATTGCCTCCCCATCATCATCGCCTCCCCATCATCATCATCATCATCGCCTCCCCATCATCATCGCCTCCCCATCATCATCGCCTCCCCATCATCATCATCGCCTCCCCATCATCATCATCGCCTCCCCATCATCATTGCCTCCCCATCATCATTGCCTCCCCATCATCATCGCGTCCCCATCATCATCGCCTCCCCATCCTCATCATCATCGCCTCCCCATCATCGCCTCCCCATCCTCATCATCATCACCTCCCCATCATCATCGCCTCCCCATCCTCATCATCATTGCCTCCGGGCCCTGGCTCCTCACCACCATCACTGCTTCCCCCCACCACCATCACACATACAGCACCACACACAGACAGCACCGCAGCACTCTCTCACATACACACACACACACTGATACACACACACACCTCACCTGTCCGGCGCCCGCGCTCTCTCTGACACAGCCAGCCGCTGAATGATAACATCATTCAGCGGCGCTGCTGTGAGAGGAAGCGCCGGCGCCCTGCAGGCTCCCCCTGGAGCCCAGAGCTGCGGCAGCGGTGGCACGGGGAGAGGTGAGTATTGCGCCGGCTGCTGCCGGGGCCCTGAGCAAGCGGGGGGGGGCTCAGTGGCGGCGCTGGTACCGCTAACGGGCGCCGGGGTGCCCGACGGCGAGTGGGCCCCCCCGCCTGCTCAGGGCCCCGGCACTTGCCCTGGTATGCCGGGTGCTGACGCCGGCCCTGACAGGAGGGGTATATCAGAGCATGCATACACTGACAATGGCGACCACAGGAGGGGTATATGAGAGCATGCATACACTGACATTGGCGACCACAGGGGGCAGATGGGAGCATGCATACACTAACATTGGCGACCACAGAAGGGGCAGAAGGGAGCGTGCATACACTAGCATTGGCGACTTCAAGAGGGGTATATGGGAGCATGCATACACTGACATTGGCTACCTCAGGTGGGGTATATGGGTGCATGCATACACTGATATTGGCGACCACAGGAGGGGCAGATGGAAACTTGCATATACTGACATTGGCTACCACAGGTGGTGCAGATGGGAGCGTGCATACACTGACATTGGCTACCACAGGTGGTGCAGATGGGAGCGTTCATACGCCGACATTGTGCGTGTTCTCATCTCTCTTCTATCAGCGTGTGGCGTCACTGCGTGCAGTGAATGGCTACTGTGAAGAGCGATGAGACCTCGGCCCCTGTGCACACTGACTCTGTATTTGCAGGCACTCGGCCACTCTCCAGTGTTAGTGTGTGTAAGGCTGGGTTCTTGGATCTGGTAGTGCTCCAGAGCGATCACAGCCAATCACCATGGGGAAAGTGGAGGAGTGTTGTAATAGAGCTGATGGAGTGGTGCACCGAGCCCTTGGCGACACCAACGGTGGAAAACCCACTTTCTAAACTATAATGTACCAGTGGGATTTTTATAGGGTTCAAGTCCTTAATACGAAGGTATAAACTTTAATTTCACTTTTGAGGGTAACAAACGCTCTTTAATATCCGTTTGTACATTTGTTTCTGATAATTATACGTCTTGTTGTCATAATATTTTTTTCTTATTGTCTTTTCAGACAGATTCTGAAGATCCTGTCTGCTTATCTCACAAATCTCAATGTCTTGACGATTGGATTACAAGCTTTGACCAGCATCCTTGAATCGGGTACATTGGATAACATTTTTAATCTATGTTTGTTTTTAATTATAATCCTTGACATTTCTGAACAATCTGTCTTTGTAAGCAAGAGCTTGTTTATTTGCCTCTTACTGGCTGATCTAACGACATAATGGCACGGTTTCCAGACTCTAATAATGTAGAAATGGGGCCGCTAATTTCACATGTCCTGTTTATCCAGTCATTCAACAGTAGAGATTGTGTTTTCTTATTTTTTTTTCATCGTACTTTAGAGTTTATTTTTTTTTCTTGTATGTCTTGTACTGTTATTATAATTTCCCCATGAGGAAAATGGGGTATTCAGCAGGTACACTACTAATAAATCAGAAAGTCTTCAGTATTATTAGTGGAAGGAATTACAGAGCCTAAATTTAAAGAAGCCGGACGGACTATGAAGATTTATTTTTTTTACTAAATATGTGTATATGTGCACGTAGCATGATTTCCGTCTGTTGATACATTCACCTCCCGCCGCCTTCTCTGAGACCCAGATTTGCTTTGCTCCTTCAGTGATGTTCCCACTAATCAGACAGTCCTGCTCACTTTATGATCTATGTGTGAGACGTAAGTCTCTTACAATGTATAACGTTCTGACGCTCCATAGACTTACATTGTAAAAGCCCCTTGCGTGTCACGTAGAACACAGCATGACCCGGAGTGTCTGAAGAGCGGTGATGTCACTGAGAAGAGAAGCAGAACTGATCTCGACACCGGACAAGATGGCAGTAGATGAGTAAATTAATATACTGACACTACACCACGTTTATACACAGGTTTATTGAAAAAAATCTTCATGGGAAGGATTTTGTAATAAAATGCTTAATGAAAAGGGATATCATCAGGTTGTGTGATGGAGGAAAATCCAAGGTTAGACTATTTTCCAATATACTTTCGTTATTAATTTCTCACAGATTTAATTGATTACTTTTCATTGATAAATGTGTCCATGAATATAGGTACAAATCTAATATACGTACTGTAACGAGTTGTGCACCATATGTCCTTCACCTGGTAAGGGCAGATTTTTACCCCTGGCTTCTGCAATTATGAATTTGATCACTGGGGGTCTTACTGACACTCATTCAGCACCCATACTTTCGAGATTTGAAATATTTATATATATTTTTTTCTCCTAGATGTAATACATTTTCTGGTTTTGGATCATGAAGCCGATGTTTTTCTGTTGATTTTTGAAGCCATGAAGCTGTTCTCAGACAAAGAAGATATTCAGATATATGGCTGCCAAGCTTTATATTTGCTTCTAATGAAAGGTATTGTGTGTTGAATTATGCAAATATTAAAGTAGTCCCGATTTACATCTAGAGATCTTCTAGGCATCTTCGTCATATCTAGGCGTAGTGTATCTTCTACAATTGGTACAGTCTTATAACACATCAATGTGCACAAAGATTTTATGCAAAACAATGAAGGAAAAGAAAATGAGTAGACTTTTTATTTCACATTAGTATTTGTAAGCCAAAACCAGGAGTTGATCAAAAATGCAGAATTGGTGCACTTGTTTCTATTATACCTCTAATTGTTCCTCACCTGGTTTTGGCTTACAAATACTGTGGTAAAATACTGACCAAATACTGATAGTGTTAGCGTAGCCTAAAAGTGCTTCGCTCTACCTTGAAGGATTTGTGTGGTCACAAGATATTCATCTGTTATTGTCACGGGGTCCTTCTCCAGTATCCCACAATTAACAGAGCAAGAGGAGTGCGAACAATCCCCAAGACCTTTATTATAGGCAAAACTGAAAGGTCCATAAACAAACCACCACATGGAGGATACAATAGTCCAGAACACGAATGCAGTTCAGTAACAGGATAAATGTCCCAGGAGATTAATCCAATAATCCAGACGACAGAGGATAAAACAAAAGAAACCAATCCTTCTTTCTCTCTGACCTGCTGTGTGTTTCTACACCATCGTCTCCACACAGGATCTGACTTCAACCTCTCTGTCCTCCTCAGACACCCTCCTTATCTCCAGGGGTAGTCAGACCAGTTTGATGGCTTTCAGGCTTTTCTGACCTGGGAAAGGTGCCTCAGGGATTAAGGCACTACAGGGGGTGACTCGCTGCATTTGGATAGCTGAGGGGTCATGAATGGACAATCAGGAGATGTCAGCAGGGGTTCATCAAAAGGCATAGACACATTCAAGCCCCCATCTCACACAGCGATCTCGCTAGCGAGATCGCTGCTGAGTCACTAGTTTTGTGACGCAACAGCCATCTCCCCAGCGATATCGCTGTGTGTGACATTCAGCAACGATCAGCCCCCCTGCTGGGTATCGCTGATCGTCGCTGAATGTCCTGGACATTTTTTTGATCGCTGGTCTCCTGCTGGCCAGCACGCATCGCTGCGTGTGACAGGCGGGAGACCAGCGATCTGCTGGTAACCAAGGTACACAGCGGGTTTCCAGGCGCGGGGCTGTGCCTGGAAACCCGCTGTGTACCTTGGATACCAGCGCCCTGATGCAGGGAGCTGGTAACCAAGGTACACAGCGGGTTTCCAGGCACAGCGCAGCGCCTGGAAACCCGACGTGTACCTTGGTTACCAGCTTCCTGCATCAGTGCGCTGGTATTTCAACGTACACTGCGGGTAACTAGGCGACGTGCGTCGCTTGTTACCCACAGTGTCGCTGACCTGATCGCTGCCTGAGCTGCCTGTTTGGCAGCTCAGCAGCGATCATGTAGCGACACACCAGCGATCCTGATCGTTGTCGGGATCGCTGGTGTATCGCTATGTGAGACCCGGGCTTCACGCTGCAGATGGTAGGTGAGCTAACTTAATTATCAGCCAAAAGGCTGACAATTGAGACTCTAGAGCAGTGTTTCTCAACTCCAGTCCTTAGGACCCACCAACAGGTCATGTTTTCAGGATTTCCTTAGTATTGCACAGGTGATAATTTTATCACCTGCTCAAGCATTAATTCCATCATCTTTGCAATACTAAGGAAATCCTGAAAACATGACCTGTTCGTGGGTCCTGAGGACTGGAGTTGAGAAACACTGCTCTAGACAATATGTGAAATACACAGAATGATACCGGGCAGCAAGAGAACACTATGTAAATCACTAAAATATAAATATACACAAAATGATACACACAGAACATATCACACCATCATAGTTATATTTAAAGTTGGTGGGTAGATCACGTCAGATTGGTGGGGGTCCTACTCCAGACACCCCCACAGATCAGGTGATGTAAGCTGTGGAGGTGGCTGGGTATACACATTAACCCCGATTTGGCAAGACTGGCGTTTTCTACACCAGTCTTGACAGATCCATTAGAAAAAAAAATCTGGATGCAGGGTGCATGATAAAAAAATGGGTATACTTTCTTTAAAGAGAACCTGTCAGCAGGATTTATCACTATAAAGTAAAGGTATGGCCATAATGGCGGTATTACACTGATTAAATTGATGTCTTTGTTGAAGGAATCTGATCAGTGGTTCGTTTTTTAATCATAGTTTTCTTCTAATGACTTCTTATGTGTTAGGCTCGGATCTCGATCTGTGCATGCGCCAACTGTGGCACCATTTTATTGAAGACCAAACATGGAATCTCACACTGCGCACGCACTGCCCAACCAATGATGGTGACAGTGTGAAATTTCAAAAGTGAGGCAGATCACTGAATAATCATTTCACCTATAGAAACATAAAAGGCAGGTGGAGGGGCTGGAGCAGAAGAAAACTCAACCCCCAATGCCTGCCCTGATGCACAAAAGACGTTATCAGAAGAAAACTTAAAACCATGATTAAAAAAGAAACACTGATCAGATTCCTTCAATAAAAGTATCAACTTAATCAGTGTAATAGCACCTTTACTTTATTGTGATAAATCCTGCTGACAGGTTCCATTTCAGTCTTTCTTTTTGCGTCAGTTCTACCAATTTGTTTTTACAATTCTAAAAACCTTAGGTGGTTAAAAATTCCAAAAATATGGTGTGAAGCAGACGCCAATCATAGTATATTCCTCAATTAAATTATGCCAAGTACTGCCCATATAATGGGGCTGAGGGCCGAAATCTGCACAGGGGCCAACCGGGGGATTCCCCTGTTACCCTATAGGCCAGTCCGAGCCTGTATAGGAGGCTTTGTAAAAAAGATATCCTATTTTTTCCCATTCCCCACGACAGCACCATGGAGAGAGTATCTGCCCCTAAGGACAGGAAACCCTACAGCTTTAAAAGATGGAGCCCTCTAGTGATTTCCTTTCCTTGAGAGAGACCCTACAGTTCTCCATTGCTGCCAGGGAGAAAGAAGTCTACCTCGGGTTGCAGTTCCAGCATCGCCAACATCGGTCAGTTTTCTTTAAACCAAATGACTCTGGTCTGGAGCAGCTACATGCATGGGTGCAAGAAGGAGACAAGGGCATCGCTGGCGGGAGCATGGCCTGCCCCGGCGGGGCGCAGTGCATCCTTGGGATTGGATGACACATTTCCGGGTGCTTCCCCGGAACGGAGGAGAGCATCTGACGTCACTACAAGGGGCACAGCCTGGTATGGCGCAGTGAATCCCCGGAATCAAGCTGGATGACGTCACTTCAGGGGGCACGGCCTGGTATGGCTCAGTGCGTCCCCAGGCAGGAGCAGCACTATCCTGGAGAGGGCAGGGCAGGACGCATCCCCAGCCCACCCCTATCTTGGTGGAACCGGACAGAAAATGTTTGAAAGGAATAAAAACCTCTCCTTACAACAGGACTATGCTGCAGAAAAGGGATTCCGTATGGATGATAATAACCATCCTGGAGAACCTACGGATGCAGCACCTTGTAGTCCTGAGTCAGGTGGGGTGAATCGGGTTTGATCCCTGTGTAAATTATCCTAAATGCCTGTAGTTTTATTTATATGTTTTGTAGGACAGGCCCAGAAAAGCACAGTCTGAATCAAAGCACAAGGAATGTGAATTATGCAAGGGCTGACTAGCGTCCACTTATACTAAAAATCTATGTAAGGAATCTATCGAAATAACCCTTTCAGAAAAATCCCCTTCCCTTATGGAGAGCATGAGAACCATTATAAGGGTTGAACTAAAAAAAAATCTTTAAAGGCAATTAAAGCCAGCACATCATCAAGAGAGGTCTGGGTAAACTCTAGTACAGAGGAAGAAATAGAAGATTGAGGACTAGGTGGTTACTATTCAGATGCCTCATCATCATCATCATCATCCTCTTCTGGTATCAGTGGAAATCAATCTTGTTTTCCAGAAGGGGATACAAGCAAACTGGTGAAGGCAGTTAGGGCAACCATGAAGGTAGAGGAAATTAAGGAACCAAAATCCATGCAAGACTTTGTTTGGGGGATTAGAGGTCAGGAAACATAAGGGTTTCCCCATCCGTAAAGAACATAGCTTGCTGATTAGAAGGGAATGGAAAAAAAACTGACAGGAAAGCTTTTATCTTGAAGGAAATTAAACGGAAGTACCCCTTTGAGGTAGAGGATTCAGAAACTTGGGAAAAGTGCACAAAATATTTATGGCCTTATACAAGGTGACCCGTATTACAGCGCTCCCTTTTGACAATGCAGGCCTTTTAAAGGACCCACATAATAGGAAGGCAGAAAACTTTCTGAAGAATGCATGGATATCTGGGGCAGCAGCCTTTAAACCCAATACAGCAGCAACATAAAATCGAGATCTCTGAGCGTGTGGCTTAGCCAGTTGGAGGCACAAATTAGAAATAAATGCACAAGAGATCATTTACTAGTCAGTCTTCTGAACATAGCAAAGGCTGTGGATTTCTTTTCAGATGCTATTGCCGATGCAGTCTGATTTACAGGAAGCACATGTTCCTTCTTGAATTCAGCCAGAGGGCTCTTTGGCTGAAAAATTGGACTGAGGATTTCCCTTCTTAGTTTAAGCTCTGTGGCATTCCTTTCAAGGGTGAATATCTCTTTTGGGTCATCCTTGGATGAGATTCTGGATAAAGACTCATTAAAAAAAAAAGGATTCCCCCAAACCAGCTCGTCAAAATGTAAAAAACTTTTTTTGTGCATCAAGAAGGAACACATAAGGAACTGTTCCATGCAAAGTGAGCCTAGGTGGAAGGGGTCCAGGAACAAAGGGAAGACTTCTCAAGTGGACAGTTTTTATCAAACCCTTTTTGACGGAAAAGTTGCTGGTTACCCCTTAATAGTTAGGTTTTTCAAGGCAATTGGATGTTCCGGTATATCTCCACAGCCTTGAGCCCCTCCTTGGAACCTAAACTTATTCCTTAAAGCACTAACCGGAGCCCCATTAGAACCTCTTGTAGAATGCTCAATCAGGAATTTGATGCTGAAAATGGCCCTTCTGGTGGCCTTAACTTCAGCTAGGAGGATTGGCGAATTACACGCTCTATCTGAAAATCAGCCTTTTACCCGGTTTCTTCCAGATAGGGTAATACTCAGTCACGACCCAGCCTTCCTCCCCAAAGTAGTGTCAACCTTTCACAGGTTCCAGGAGATAGTTCTGCCATCATTTTGTGATAGCTAGGCATACTTCACTGTTTGTTCTCTTTCAGGGTCCCAGAAGAGGCCAGCTAGCATCCAAAGGGTACCTAGCCAGATGGGTCAGAAAATTGATTTCCCTGGCCTTACACAACTGACCTGACCCCCACCCTCACCCGATAGCTTAAAAGCATACTCCAAAAGGGCTGTTTTTATATCCTGGGCAGATAGGGCTAACACCTCTCTAGAACAAATTTGTAGGGCAGCCACGTGGTCTTCACCTTCCACTTTTTTCAAACATTATAGGTTCAATTTGAGTGCTGGGGATCTTTTTTTCGGGAGAAAGGTTTTGCAAGCGGTGTTCCCTCTCTAGAGGATTCCTCTGTAATGTCTGTCCTTGGTGCTGTTGTGGGGAATGGGAAAAATGATGATTACTTACCGGGAATCGGATTTTCTAAAACCCACAACAGAACCCTTCTTTATTCTTATCTTTCTCACCCTTTGGTGGTTGGCACACGTTTGACTCACAAGATGTCGCAAAAAAAAAAAAAAAAAAGAATCTATTGCCAAGCTTGCGTATATTTGTGACTATTAAACTAAGCAAAAAGAGTTCCTCTCGTGCTCTGTAAACCACTAAAGCGTTCTAGAGGGCTCCATCTTTTAAAGCTGTAGGGTTTCCTGTCCTTGGGGGCAGAATATTTTCTCTCCATGGTGCTGTCGTTGGTTCTGGAAAATCCGTAAGTAATCATCATTTTAGTAACCTTGGAGCATATTTTTAATATTTTATTTAAAACCCAGCATGCGTTGGCACTGTCATGTTGCCTCATTTATAGCATTACATTAGGAATACCCATATGAGGGAAATTTTGTTTCTGACTTATTGTGAAAGTCTCTAGTCATCAACTTCCTCTTTGACATAGCTAAGCAATTAAACAGGGCCTGGCGGTTTTCTTCATGTCAATTTTAGTACATATGTGTATTCTTCCTGAAATAACAATTCTGGAGCATTTTTTTTTCTCAGAGCTCTTGTTATTCCTTTTATTCCTCCTATTTGGGAATAAATTAATAACTGGGAGTTACCAGTCGTGATTGTGACCCTTCACACACAGACACTGTCCACCTGTCTAGGCGCAGCAATGGACAGGAGAGATTCAGCACGTGGTCAGAATTTGTTTTGTCAAATATGTATTGAATAATTACTACTTTTAACTTTTTTCCCCTTCTTATCCAGTTCCAGATGAGCAATTAACCGAGTTTGTAGAGAGCAAAGATCATCTAATCATCCTGAAGGTTCTTACACAGTATAAAAATACAGAGTCTGTCATTTACCAAGCTTTACGTGTTTTGATCCCATTGGCTGGCCCACGTAAGTTACTATAATATTAGCATTTAAAAAAATACCTAGCTTTTCTTCTTCTGTGTGCCTTATGTGTTCACATAGTGTTTCAGGTACATTTTGACCTCTACAGTACTTCATCCGTACACACAACGTACTTTTTTTAGGAGATGCCTCATTCTATAGAATTACATCATGTACTATTGCCAATTTTTTTTTCCACTATAGTTTTCTATTGTTCTTCCCTATTGATTTTCATAGGGAACAATTTGTCATACAAAGTCATATGTTTCTTTGATATTATTTTCTGTAAAAATTATTTTGTGTTTGATTACATTGCAAAGCTTCATTAAAAAATTGATAAAAGATAAAATAAACTTTTTAATGTCCCTCTTAGGCCCCAAATAATTATTTGGGGTTTTCTTAAAGTACCACTTCAGACTTTTTTTCCGATCCCTGTGTATGTAAGTACTCCCTGGTCAGTGTCGTAATCTGTTTTCAGCCCCGCCCCGGTCACTCTGGCACCATGCAATTGCTTTTGTAAGCCGCTGGGTTGCTCTGTATTTCCAAAGTCATTTTTCTCAATATGTGTATGGGACTCATAATGTGGCTACAGAGCCTCGCTCTAAATACCCATAGACTTTGCATTGAGAAGATTTCAAAAAGTGACTTCATTTTCACACATTAATCACTGCGTGATCGGGCAGGTCACAAGTGCAGTCTTTCTAAAATTCATAACATTTTATTGTCTTTAATATTTTTTTTGTTTTAAACCTTTTGCTTTCGGCAACATTTTTCAAAAGTTGTGCATAAGAATTCTGCTGTATATGAAATCTCTCCAGTGGGAAATTGCACGTACATTTGTGCAAAAATGTTGCAATATTTCGAAAAGTTGCAAATGATGAATCAAATTAAGTCGAATCAACAATGACGACCTAAAAAAAAGAAAACAACAAACCAGACAAATACATAAAAAAGTGACTTTAAAAAAAGGCAAAAATGAAAAGATTACTATAGATCAAACAGTAAAGATGTATATCTTTGTACCGTGTTAGCCAGTAGATAGAAAAATATTTAGAATTGAGAGTCCTCAGTGGTTGAGGACTCTCAATTCTAAATATTTTTCTATAGATCAAACAAAAAGCAAATGCAAGGCACACAGAATTAGAAAAAAATGGAAAGGTAATGAAGAATGTGCCTCATTGATGTTTTTAAATATTGCATTACCTGGGGCAGAAACACTACCGCAAGCCAAAGATTTAATTTCTTTGAGTGAAATTTCATACTTGCATAATAGAATGCATATTCTAATTCCTTTTCATTGTATCGTTAACGTTCTTGCTCTGAACGTTGGTGTGACCACTTTCCGCACTTATTTCAGCTGCAGATGGAAGGAAGAGAGCCACAGTATTCATTACTGATGGGTAGGCGGAGCCCCAGATCAGGATGTTACCTCAGATCAAAAGAGTGATGACTGGCTGGCCCCTCCAGCTCGGGCTCCTCCTACTCAGCTCCAGTCTAAGATTTGAGGTCCAGAGGATGGTCGCTGCTAATGCAGCTCCTCAGAAGATTTTATTATTTTAATATTCGGACAGGAGACTTGGATCACTAGTTGGTCTAGAGGTCTCAGGGTACCAGCGCTGCTGTACCCCAACCTCTCCCTTGGCGGATCTGTATTTACTCAAAGTCCCTGCAGAATCCTTGCCGGCCCTGGGGGATGAGGAGAGCTTCCCTGGCGGGACGCAAACCACACGTGCGGTCACTGCGTTCTTCGCCCTGGGGGGAAGCATGGGCACAGCGCCAGAAACCCCTGAGGGTCCCTGTGGCGCCTTGGCTGGTGAGTACTCCACACAAATTTTAATGATATAATTATGTGTGAGTGCTTTAGCGTCTGAATGAGCAGCGCTATTACTTGTGTCAGTATGCTTCAGCGCTGCTGTGACAGCGCTACTACATGTATGTCAGTATGCTTCAGCGCTGCTGTGACAGCGCTACTACATGTATGTCAGTATGCTTCAGCGCTGCTGTGACAGCGCTGTTACAAGTAGATGTGGTGATTTTTTGTCCGCAGGCAGATAGCTGCAGGACAGAGAGGGAGCAGGAGCGGGGGATTTTCGCGCTCATTATTCGAGCTGGCGGGGGGCGTGGCCTAAATATTCCCGGTCTTCTGAGCAGGAAGACGCGCGCTCTGGCGTTTCTCCTGCGACCCCCTCACTGTGGCGGCCATTACTCAGGCTCCTGGGCTCCTCGGACCGCTCCTCTCCTCATAAGACACCACGGCCAGCTGGGTGAGTGCTGATTCCTCACCCCGCAGCGCAGCGATCGCTATCCTGCAGCTGCAGTCTCATCAGAGACATAAAATTGGCTGGGGCTCACAAATATATATATATTGTGGTGAGTTTGCAATATTAACCCCTCTGAGGGTTATTTCTACCAGCTAAATTTGCTGACTGAATACCGCTGGGGTAACCCTGCTTGGTGGAGCGTTAACCCTTCAGCGTTTGAAAAAAAAAAAAAAAAAAAACCGCATAGTTTTTTGCTGGTATTACCGCTTTGACCTGCTCATACAGGTGAGACATGTCTGAACAGAGTTCAGATGCCGCGGATCACGTCCCAGTGCCATTGCGGCAATCAGATACGCAGACCTCCACAGCGTCTAGCGCTGCGGTCGACAGCGGTGGAAAATTGGATGATATCGCTCGATCGATTAATAACTTGTCTGACCTTTTAGGTCAATATGTGTCTGCTAATTCCTCTCAGAGGAAGCGACGCAGGCCGTTACCGGCCTCTACACGGAGCGAGTCAGATGTATCTGATATTGGGCAGAGTTCCCTTTAAATTCGGATGGAGAAATATCCGATTCAGATGCGGACGAGCCGCAGGGGCGTTCCTCTATGGCGAAGCGTACGGAGGCATTAATTGAAGCCATGAGAGATATACTACAGTTACCGGAGGAGGTAACTAGTCGTCCTGGTAAATCAGCACGCATGTTCCAGGAGTCCCGTGCTTCGCGCACAACATTGCCAGCTCTGGATGAGCTTAATGGTGTAATAGAGGAGGAACGTCTATGTCCAGATAAGCGTTTTCATGGAACGCATTTCTTTGATACACTTTATCCTTGCTCTGCGGAGTTAAAGGCTAATTGGACTTCTGCTCCTGAAGTGGATGTGTCTTTGTCTCAGCTTAGTAAATCCTCTCTACTCCCTATTAAGGGAAAAGCGAGCTTACAGGAGCCTTTGGATAGAAAGGCAGAATTGGCGGCAAAAGCAAGCTATGAGGCTGCGGGTCATGGATTTCGAGCAGTGCTAGGATCCATGTGTGCTGCTAGAGCTTCTCTAAGCTGGTTGGCACGTCTGAAGACGGAGTTGCAAAATGAATCTCCGTTATCTGAGATACGGGAAACTTGTGAATGGTTAGAAACGGCAGCCTGTTATATCTTTGATGCCGGTCTGGATACGGCATCTCTGCTGGCCAAAGCGCAAGCTTCAGCGGTCACAGTCAGAAGAGCTTTATGGCTCAGACAGTGGGCCGGGGACGCAGTTTCCAAACAAGGGTTGTTGGCCTTACCTTACAAGGGTGGCCATCTTTTTGGATCCGACCTCACAGAGCTGATTTCCAAGGCTAAGGCGAAGGAATCAGCATTACCACAGCGAAGGGCCATGGCCTCGGTGTCCAGTAAGCCTGGTGTCTATAGTGGTCGGCGGTCCTTTCGGGGCCGAGGACGATCTAGTCACTCCTCGTGGGGATCGGGTCGTCCTTCTTTCTCAGGAAAGAAATCCTCTCAGAAAACTCGTACTCCCTGGAAGCAGAGTTTCCGCCAGAACAAGCGGGAACTTGACAAGAAACCCGCAAAGTCGGATTGACGCCAGGGGTCCACTCGAGGATTCTCGAGTGGGGGGTCGCCTGCTTCTTTTCAAGGAGACTTGGATGGCTCGCGTTCCAGATTCCTGGGTAACGCGGATAGTGTCGGCAGGCTATTTCATAGAGTTTGCTTCTCAACCCCCAAATGTTTTTTGTCAATCTCGCGTTCCGTCGGAACCCGAGCTTGTTGTCGCTCTACAGCGAGAGGTCGAATCTCTACTACAAAAGGGTGTAGTGATACCGGTTCCGTCAGAGGACCGAGGGAAAGGTTTTTATTCCAACCTTTTTATAGTTCCCAAAAAGGAGAACAAATTTCGCCCGATTCTGGATCTCAAGCGATTAAACCGGCATGTCCATGCCCGGAAATTTCGCATGGAGTCGCTTCGTTCCGTTGTGGCAGCTCTGTCACAGAACGATTTTCTGGTGTCAATCGACATTCGCGACGCCTATTTGCATATTCCCATCGGAAAGGCTCATCAGCGCTTTCTTCGATTTGCCATAGGTCAGAATCATTACCAGTTCGTGGCTCTGCCGTTCGGCTTAGCCTCAGCGCCAAGGGTCTTTACAAAAATTCTGGCGCCCCTCATGGCACTCCTTCGAAGACAGGGGATTACGATTCTCCTTATCTGGACGATCTTTTGATCGTGGCTTCCTCGGAGGAGGAGGCGTTGACGGCTCGGGATTTGTCTCTTCAGTTTCTGAAGGACTTCGGTTGGCTGGTCAATTGGGAGAAGTCGTCCCTGGAACCATCGAGGACAATTCTCTTTTTGGGAATGCATCTCGACACGTTTCGGTCGGTAGTTTCCCTACCACCAGACAAACAGTCATGTCTTCTTCGACATGTACAGATTATGAAATCCTCAACGGCAATGTCCCTACGGAAGTGTATGCGTCTTCTGGGACTGATGGTGGCGTCCATGGAGGCAATTCCTTTTGCCCAGTTCCATTCCAGGACTCTCCAAAGGTTCATCTTGAGTCGATGGAACCAGTCGCAATCGCTGGATTGCAGTGTCACCATTCCTCGCGCGGTGCGGGATTCTCTAGAATGGTGGTTACGTCCAGGGGCATTCTCCCTGGGGAAGTCTTTCCTCCCTCCGAAGTGGTCAGTTATAACCACCGATGCCAGCCTGACGGGCTGGGGGGTGTTTGGAACAATCTCTGGATTCAGGGGGTATGGTCATCGGAAGAGTCTTTTCTTCCGATCAACATCCTGGAATTGAGGGCGATTTTCCTTTGCCTCCAACATTGGACGGTCCCTTTGAGCGGTCTGCCAGTCCGAGTGCAGACAGACAATGCGACGGCTGTCGCGTATATCAATCACCAAGGTGGGACAAAGAGTTCCAGACTCATGGTAGAGGTGTCCCGAATTCTGATTTGGGCAGAGGCCAGTGTACCAGCCATTTCGGCGATTCACATTCCAGGGGTTCAGAATATTACAGCGGACTTTCTTAGTCGCAGAAGGATGGATTCCGGGGAATGGAGCCTCCACCCGGAAGTTTTTGCACTACTGTGCTCTCGCTGGGGAACCCCCCAAGTGGATTTGATGGCATCCAGGTCCAATGCCAAGTTACCGACATTCATGTCCAGGTACAAGGACCCGAAGGCGGTGGCGGTGGATGCTCTAGTGGCTCAGTGGGATCAGTTCGAGCTGATCTATGTATTCCCGCCGATATCCTTACTTCCTCTAGTGCTGCGTCGGATCAGACTAGAGAGAATTCCAGCTATTCTGATAGCTCCAGACTGGCCAAGAAGGGTGTGGTTCTCGACAATAATGTCGCTGTTGGCGGCACCTCCGTTTCCACTCCCTCTTCAACCGGACTTGTTGACTCAGGGGCCCGTTTGTCATCCGGACTTGATGTCCCTGCGTTTGACGGCGTGGCTCTTGAGACCGAAATCTTGACCCGTAGAGGTTTTTCAGCCGAGGTCATTGCTACCCTTCGTGCTGCAAGATGTCCGGCTACTACTAGGATTTACCACAAAATTTGGGAAACCTTCTTTTCGTGGTGTTTGGGGTCCTCTCGGAACCCGAGAAAATTTTCCATTCCCAACCTGTTGGCTTTTCTGCAGCATGGGCTAGACAAGGGTTTGGCAGTTAGCACTCTGAAAGGTCAGATTTCTGCTCTGTCCTTATTGTTCCGGAGAACCATTGCTTCGAATAGAGACGTGCTCTCCTTTTTCCGAGGTATCTCTCGTAAGTTTCCGCCGCGGAAGGCACCCGTGTCTCCTTGGCGGCTCAACCTTGTTTTGGAGGCTCTTCAGCATAAACCTTTTGAGCCTATGGTTTCTGCTAGCCTTTCTTTACTTTCTTGGAAGGTGGCTTTCCTTGTTGCAGTCACTTCCTTGAGGAGAGTTTCTGAGTTGGCAGCTCTTTCTTGTTCGCCTCCTTTTCTGGAGTTTTTTCCGGATCGTGTAGTGCTTCGCACTCGGGGTGATTTTTTGCCTAAAGTGGTGTCACAATTTCATGTTAACCAGGATATTGTGTTGCCTTCACTCTGTCCGGATCCGAAGAATGCGAAAGAGCGAGATTTACACACATTGGATTTAGTGCGGGCCTTGAAGTTTTATCTATCTATTACTCAAGGTTTTCGTAAGACGGACTCCCTGTTTGTGGTTCCAGCAGGTCGTCGGCGTGGTCAACGAGCTTCCAAGGATTCTATAGCTCGTTGGATCCGGTCAGCTATTTTGGAAGCTTACCGCCTTCGGGGTGAATCTTGCCCGATTAAGATTCGAGCCCATTCCACGAGAGCTGTGGCTTCATCGTGGGCTTTTCATCATGGTGCCTCGGCAGTGCAGCTTTGCCGAGCGGCAACTTGGCGCTCTGTCCACACGTTTACAAGGTTTTATAAAGTGGACGTCAGTGCTTTCGCTGATGCAGCCCTCGGACGTAGGGTCCTGCAGGCAGCTGTAGTTTAAAGTTCTGGATGAACTTGTGTTTAGCGCTGGTTGCGCTTTGTTGTTAAGGTTGTTGGGTTTCTGCCTTTTGTTGGTTTTTCCCACCCTTATTTTTGAACTGCTTTGGGACGTCCCATCAGTAATGAATACTGTGGCTCTCTTCCTTCCATCTGCAGCTGAAACACGGATTTTGGTAAAAACTTACCTGTAAAATCCTTTTCAGCGAAGGAAGGAAGAGAGACACAGCACCCTCCCACGGCAGAAGTGTGTTGATGTTTTCAGATGCAGCGCGACCCTTATCTGATAGCGATTATCTGGGCTGAGGTCAGCGCGCTAAGGCTCTGTTCCGGCATCGCCAGCTCATCGCAGTAGTCAGGTTCCGTGAGTAGTACCTGGAACTCTGTGGTTTTTGGCTTTCTTTGCATGCATAACCTGTATCCTTGTGTTTTTTCTCTGAAGTTCCTTCAGAAGGGGTTATGTTGCTCCGCTGGTGATCTTGGTTCTTTTCCTAAAAGCTTTGGTACGACTGGAGCTGAGTAGGAGGAGCCCGAGCTGGAGGGGCCAGCCAGTCATCACTCTTTTGATCTGAGGTAACATCCTGATCTGGGGCTCCGCCTACCCATCAGTAATGAATACTGTGTCTCTCTTCCTTCCTTCGCTGAAAAGGATTTTACAGGTAAGTTTTTACCAAAATCCGTGTTTTCATGTGGTTATAGACGTAGCTTGCACTTTGCAATTAATTTATGTAAAATATGTTATAAGAAAAAATATTTCTAAAAAATATCTTATTTCTGTTACAGCTTGCAATGTGGAAGTGCTTATGTCTGGCAATGTCAGATGTTACAACATAATAATGGAAGCAATGAAAACATTTCCAAACTGTGAAAACATACAAGAAGTTTGTTGCTGCTTGTTCCAGAAACTTACATTTGGTGGGTAAATGAATGTGTCTCAAATCTGTTTTCTATATAATTTTAAGACAGCAATCAACTGTTTATTTGGCGAGAAGTAGGAAATGGGTAATGTGTACATTTTTCAAAAAAAATAAAGGGAACACTTAAAAACACAATGTAACGCCAAGTCAATCACACTTCTGTGGAATCAACCTGTCCAGTTATGAAGCAACACTGATTGTGAATCAATTTCTCCTGCTGTTGTGCAAATGAAACCGACAACAGGTAGAAATTATAGACAATTAGCAAGACAAACCCTATAAAGGAGTGGTTCTGCAAGAAGTGTCCACAGACCATTTCTTTGTTCTCATCCTTTTTGACTGTTGTTTTGGTCACTTTTGCATTTTGTCATTGCTCTCACCCCTAGAGGTACAGTAGCAACCCACAGAGGTTGCTCAGGTAGTGCAGCTCATCCAGGATGGCTCATCAATTTGAACTGTGGCAAGAAGGGTAGCTGTGTCTGTCAGCACAGTGTCCAGAGCATGGAGCAGATGCCAGAAGACAGGCCACTATACCTGTAGACTTGGAGGGGGCCGTTTCAAGGCAACAACTCAGCAGCAGTACCGCCACCTCATTTTGTGCAAGGAGGAACAGGAGGAGCAGTGCCAGAGCCCTGCAAAATGACCTCAAGCTGGCTTCTAACATCCATGTGTCTGCTCAAACTGTCAGAAACAGACTCCATGAGGGTGGTATGAGGGCCCGACGTCCACAAGTGGGTGTTGTACTTACAGCCCAACACCATGCAGGGCAATTGGCATTTGCCAGAGAACACCAAGATTGGCAGATTCAACAATGGCGCACTGTACACTTCATGGATAAGAGCAGGTTCACACTGAACATGTGACAGACATGACAGTCTGGAGATGCCATTGAGAACATTCTGCTGCCTGCAACATCCTCCAGCATGACCGGTTTGGCAGTGGGTCAGTAATGGTGTGAGGAGGCATTTCTTTGGAGGGCCACACAGCCCTCCATGTATTAGCCAGAGGTACCCTGACTGCCATTAGGTAAAGGGATGAGATCCTCAGACCCATTGTGAGACCATTTGCAGGTGCTTTGGGCCCTGGTTTCCTTCTGATGTAAGACCATGCTACGCCTCATGTGGCTGAAGTTTGTTAGTAGTTCTTGCATGATGAAGACATTGATGCTATGGTCTAGCCTGCCCGTTCCCCAGACCTGAATAAAATCGAGCACATCTGGGACATCATGTCTCGTTCCATCCACCAACGCCACTTTGCACATCAAACTGATCAGGAGTTGACTGATGCTTTTATCCAGATCTGGGAGGAGATCCTTCAGGAGAACATTCACCGCCTCATCAGGATCATGCCTTGGCATTGTAGGGAGATCATACAGGCACGTGGATGCCACACACCCTATTTTGTATCCTTTCCTTATCTTTAGGCATTTCCACTGAAGTTGGATCAGTCTGTAATTTGATTTTCCATTTTGCTTGTGAGTATCATTCCAAATTGAGACCTCCATGGGATATTAATTTTGATTTACATTGATCATTTGTATGTTTTTTTTTTTCTCAATGCATTCTACTATGTAATGAATAAAGATTTGCAACTGGAATATTTACTTCAGTGATATCTAGGATGTTGTATTTTTATTTTTTGGAGCAGTGTATATGTTTTGTGATTTTGTGTGTATGTATCTTCAATCCTTCATGCTGAAGTCATCGAAACATGATCTCTGAGCCCTATAATTGACTGCAATGGTCAAGTGCTCTGTAGTTGTGGCATCACTGCTGCGGCCTGTCATGAGAACAGGAGCAGTGATGGGGAAGCCACTGCTGAAACAGAGTGAGGCTGTGGTTCCACGGTCCGGAACCACAGCGCATTTGACGGAGCGGAAATTCCGCTCCGTCCTAAGCCCCGCCCCTTTTTGACACGCGCTCTTTCCGGATGTGTTCAGGACACCTCCGGAACACATCCGGAAAGAACGCAGGGCTGCATAGCCCTGTGTTATTTCCGTTGTGGCGACGCAGCGTCGCCGCAATGGGCTAGGACATGCTGCGGTCTGAAAAGACGCGCCACATGTCCGGAAACGCAGGTCTTCCGCCTGCGTATTTTTACGCATAGTGGAGACGGGATTTCTTGAAATCCCCTCCACTATGCTGTAGCATCTGGACGCTGCGTGTTTGACGCTGCGCCAACGCACAGCGTCAAACACGCAGCATTTCCTGAAGCATTCCGGATCGTGAAAACTCACCCTAAAGCTTCATTTATTTTTAACTTTTTGCCAGCCCTACTAAATACTGTATTCTTTGAAAACACTATCGATGGTGGAAAAAATATTTTTTCTTATTTTGCTTTCACATATATTGTAACTAAAATAATAACGATGTTACTTTATATCTTTTTAAAGGAAGCTTTTTTAATATCCTGGTGTTAAATGAAGCACATGAAGTCATTCTAAAAGCCCTGATAAGCTATTCTGCAAATTCAAGACTGCAAGCAGCTGCGCTAACATGCCTGGCACTTCTTAGTAAGTCTTCACTTTTCCCCATTCTTCCTATACAGCTAAGAAAAAATATATATATTTATGCACTACACCCCTCATGAAAAGTCTGTGCTGCCAAACAGTTCATCTATAATGGGGCACATTAATTTATCATATGGCAGTAATTATTTTAAAGGCGTAATCAGATATGTTAAAGGGTTTATCCATTACAAACCTTTTCCAGCAAAATCTGAACTCCAATATGGTGCTTTTTTTCCTTTTGTGCCTCAAAAGTAGTTTTTGACCACATATGTGGTATTGGCGTAGTTAGGAGAAATTGCACAACAAATTCTATGGTCAGTTTTTCTCCATTACCCTTGTTTGAATGAAAAATTTGGGGCAAAATCAAAATTTTTATGTGAAAAATTTTATTTTTTCGTTGTTCAATGTTAAAATGTTGTGAAGCACTTGTAGGTTGAAGGTGCTCACCACAAATCTAGATACCTTCCTTGAGGGGTCTAGGTTCCAAAATGGGGTCACTTGTTAGGAGTTTCAACCGTTTAGGCACATCAGGGGCTCTTCAAATGCGACATGGTATCTGCTAATGATTCCAGCAAATTTTGCATTCAAAAAGTCAAATGGCACCCCTTCCCTTCCGTAGGCCCAAACAATAGTGCTTCCCCACATATGGGGTATCCGCATACTCAGGAGAAATTGCACAATCAATTGTATGGTATATTTTTGCCTGTTATCATTTTGAAAATATAAAATTTGAGGCTAAAAGAACATTTTTTTTGTGGAATAATATGATTTTTTTTTTATTTCCACCGCTCTATGTTATAAACCTCTGTGAAGCACCTGGGGGTTTTAAGTTGCTCATGACACATCTAGATACATTTCTTGAGTGGTCTGGTTTCCAAAATGGGGTCATTTGTGGGAGGGTTCCACTGTTTAGGCACATCAGGGGCTCTCCAAACGCGACATGGTGTCAGCTCTCGATTCCAGCTATTTTTGTGGTCAAAAAGTCAAAAGGTGCTCCTTCCCTTCCAAGCCCTGGCGTTTTCTCCCAAGTCACTTCAAATGTGATGTGATCCCTAAAAAAATGGTTTTGTAAATTTTGTTGGAAAAATGTGAAATTGCTGATCAACTTTAAACTCTTATAACTTCCTAACAAGAAAAAAAATTGTGTTTCAAAAATAATGCAGATGTAAAGAAGATATGTGGGAAATGTTATTTATTAACTATTTTGTGTGTTATAACTGCCTGACTTAAAGGCATACAAAATTTATATGTGAAAACTGCAAATTTTTCGATATTTTCATGTGTGTGTATGTATGTATGTGTATATATATATATTTCAGCTGCAGATGGAAGGAAGAGAGCCACAGTATTCATTACTGATGGGTAGGCGGAGCCCCAGATCAGTATGTTACCTCAGATCAAAAGAGTGCTGACTGGCTGGCCCCTCCAGCTCGGGCTCCTCCTACTCAGCTCCAGTCTAAGATTTGAGGTCCAGAGGATGGTCGCTGCTAATGCAGCTCCTCAGAAGATTTTATTATTTTATATTCGGACAGGAGACTTGGATCACCAGTTGGTCTAGAGGTCTCAGGGGTACCAGCGCTGCTGTACCCCAACCTCTCCCTTGGCGGATCTGTATTTACTCAAAGTCCCTGCAGAATCCTTGCCGGCCCTGGGGGATGAGGAGAGCTTCCCTGGCGGGACGCAAACCACACGTGCGGTCACTGCGTTCCTCGCCCTGGGGGGAAGCATGGGCACAGCGCCAGAAACCCCTGAGGGTCCCTGTGGCGCTTTTGGCTGGTGAGTACTCACACAAAATTTTATTATTAATGTGTGAGTGCTTTAGCGTCTGATGGCAGCGCTATTACATGTATATCAGTATGCTTCAGCGCTGCGGTGACAGCGCTATTACATGTTTATCAGTGTATTTCACCAACCTCTCCCTTGGCGGATCTGTAACTACATAATGGTCCCTGCAGAATCCTTGCCGGCCCTGGGGGATGAGGAGAGTTTTCCCTGGCGGGGGCGCAAACCACACACTGGGGTCACTGCGCTTCCCGCCCTGGGGGGAAGCATGGGCATAGCGCCAGAAACCCCTGAGGGTCCCTGTGGCGCTAAGCTGGTGAGTACTCCACACAATTTTTATTATAATAATGTGTGAGTGCTTCAGCGCTGCGGTGACAGCGCTGTTACAAGTAGATGTGGTGATCTTTTGTCCGCAGGCAGATAGCTGCAGGACTGAGAGGGAGCAGGAGCGAGGGAGTTCGCGCTCAATATTTGAGCTGGCGGGGGGCGTGGCCTAACGATTCCCGGTCTTCTGTGCAGGAAGACGCGCGCTCTGGCGTTTCTCCTGCGACTCCCTCACTGTGGCGGCCATTACACAGGCTCCTGGGCTCCTCAGACCGCTCCTCTCCTCATAAGACACCACGGCCAGCTGGGTGAGTGCTGATTCCTCACCCCGCAGCGCAGCGATCGCTATCCTGCAGCTGCAGTCTCATTAGAGACATAAAATTGGCTGGGGCTCACAAACATATATATTGTGGTGAGTTTGCAATATTAACCCCTCTGAGGGTTATTTCTACCAGCTAAATTTTTTGACTGAATACCGCTGGGGTAACCCTGCCTGGTGGAGCGTTAACCCTTCAGCGTATTAAAAAAAAAAAAAAAAAAAAACCGCATAGTTTTTGCTGGTATTACCGCTTTGACCTGCTCATACAGGTGAGACATGTCTGAACAGAGTTCAGATGCCGCGGACCACGTCCCAGTGCCATTGCGGCAATCAGATACGCAGACCTCCACAGCGTCTAGCGCTGCGGTCGACAGCGGTGAAAAATTGGATGATATCG
The DNA here is from genome assembly GCA_033576555.1 of Oophaga sylvatica. NCBI lineage: Eukaryota > Metazoa > Chordata > Amphibia > Anura > Dendrobatidae > Oophaga > Oophaga sylvatica. The sequence goes on from JARQOD010000004.1 coordinate 280,516,914, forward strand.
CTCGATCGATCAACAACTTGTCTGACCTTTTAGGTCAATATGTGTCTGCTAATTCCTCTCAGAGGAAGCGACGCAGGCCGTTACCGGCCTCTACACGGAGCGAGTCAGATGTATCTGATATTGGGCAGAGTTCCCCTTTAAATACGGATGGAGAAATATCCGATTCAGATGCGGACGAGCCGCAGGGGCGTTCCTCTATGGCGAAGCGTACGGAGGCATTAATTGAAGCCATGAGAGATATATTACAGTTACCGGAGGAGGTAACTAGTCGTCCTGGTAAATCAGCACGCATGTTCCAGGAGTCCCGTGCTTCGCGTACAACATTGCCAGCTCTGGATGAGCTTAATAGTGTAATAGAGGAGGAACGTCTATGTCCAGATAGAAAAATATTTAGACTTGAGAGTCCTCAGTGGTTGATACCTTTTAATGGCTAACTGAAAAGATGGTAACAAATTGCAAGCTTTCGAGACTACTCAGGTCTCTTCATCAGGCATAGACTAATACAACATCTGAAGAATCACATATTTATACACAAAATAGCACCATCTTTTCAGTTAGCTATTAAAAGGTATCAACCACTGAGGACTCTCAAGTCTAAATATTTTTCTATCTACTGGCTAACACGGTACGAAGATACACATCTTTCCTATATGTCCAGATAAGCGTTTTCATGGAACGCATTTCTTGGATACACTTTATCCTTGCTCTGCGGAGTCAAAGGCTAATTGGACTTCTGCTCCTGAGGTGGATGTGTCTTTATCTCAGCTTAGTAAATCCTCACTACTCCCTATTAAAGGAAAAGCGAGCTTACAGGAGCCTTTGGATAGAAAAACAGAGTTGGCGGCAAAAGCAAGCTATGAGGCTGCGGGTCATGGATTCCGAGCAGTGCTAGGATCCATGTGTGCTGCTAGAGCTTCTCTAGGCTGGTTGGCACGTCTGAAGACGGAGTTGCAAAATGAATCTCCGTTATCTGAGATACGGGAAACTTGTGAATGGTTGGAAACGGCAGCCTGTTATATCTTTGATGCCGGTCTGGATACGGCATCTCTGCTGGCCAAAGCGCAAGCTTCAGCGGTCACAGTCAGAAGAGCTTTATGGCTCAGACAGTGGGCCGGGGACGCAGTTTCCAAACAAGGGTTGTTGGCCTTACCTTACAAGGGTGGCCATCTTTTTGGATCCGACCTCACAGAGCTGATTTCCAAGGCTAAGGCGAAGGAATCAGCATTACCACAGCGTAGGGCCATGGCCTCGGTGTCCAGTAAGCCTGGTGTCTATAGTGGTCGGCGGTCCTTTCGGGGCCGAGGACGATCTAGTCACTCCTCGTGGGGATCGGGTCGTCCTTCCTTCTCAGGAAAGAAATCCTCTCAGAAAACTCGTACTCCCTGGAAGCAGAGTTTCCGCCAGGACAAGCGGGAACTTGACAAGAAGCCCGCAAAGTCGAATTGACGCCAGGGGTCCACTCGAGGATTCTCGAGTGGGGGGTCGCCTGCTTCTTTTCAAGGCGACTTGGATGGCTCGCGTTCCAGATTCCTGGGCAACGCGGATAGTGTCGGCAGGCTATTTCATAGAGTTTGCTTCTCGACCCCCAAATGTTTTTTGTCAGTCTCGCGTTCCGTCGGAACCCGAGCTTGTTGTCGCTCTACAGCGAGAGGTCGAATCTCTGCTACAAAAGGGTGTAGTGATACCGGTTCCGTCAGAGGACCGAGGGAAAGGTTTTTATTCCAACCTTTTTATAGTTCCCAAAAAGGAGAACAAATTTCGCCCGATTCTGGATCTCAAGCGATTAAACCGGCATGTCCATGCCCGGAAATTTCGCATGGAGTCGCTTCGCTCCGTTGTGGCAGCTCTGTCACAGAACGATTTTCTGGTGTCAATCGACATTCGCGACGCCTATTTGCATATTCCCATCGGAAAGGCTCATCAGCGCTTTCTTCGATTTGCCATAGGTCAGAATCATTACCAGTTCGTGGCTCTGCCGTTCGGCTTAGCCTCAGCGCCAAGGGTCTTTACAAAAATTCTGGCGCCCCTCATGGCAATCCTTCGAAGACAGGGGATTACGATTCTCCCTTATCTGGACGATCTTTTGATCGTGGCTTCCTCGGAGGAGGAGGCGTTGACGGCTCGGGATTTGTCTCTTCAGTTTCTGAAGGACTTCGGTTGGCTGGTCAATTGGGAGAAGTCGTCCCTGGAACCATCGAGGACAATCCTCTTTTTGGGAATGCATCTCGACACGTTTCGGTCGGTAGTTTCCCTACCACCAGACAAACAGTCATGTCTTCTTCGACATGTACAGATTATGAAATCCTCAACGGCAATGTCCCTTCGGAAGTGTATGCGTCTTCTGGGACTGATGGTGGCGTCCATGGAGGCAATTCCTTTTGCCCAGTTCCATTCCAGGACTCTCCAAAGGTTCATCTTGAGTCGATGGAACCAGTCGCAATCGCTGGATTGCAGTGTCACCATTTCTCGCGCGGTGCGGGATTCTCTAGAATGGTGGTTACGTCCAGGGGCATTCTCCCTGGGGAAGTCTTTCCTCCCTCCGAAGTGGTCAGTCATAACCACCGATGCCAGCCTGACGGGCTGGGGGGGTGTTTGGAACAATCTCTGGATTCAGGGGGTATGGTCATCGGAAGAGTCTGTTCTTCCGATCAACATCCTGGAATTGAGGGCGATTTTCCTTTGCCTCCAACATTGGACGGTCCCTTTGAGCGGTCTGCCAGTCCGAGTGCAGACAGACAATGCGACGGCTGTCGCGTATATCAATCACCAAGGTGGGACAAGGAGTTCCAGACTCATGGTAGAGGTGTCCCGAATTTTGATTTGGGCAGAGGCCAGTGTACCAGCCATTTCGGCGATTCACATTCCAGGGGTTCAGAATATTACAGCGGACTTTCTCAGTCGCAGAAGGATGGATCCCGGGGAATGGAGTCTCCACCCGGAAGTTTTTGCACTCCTGTGCTCTCGCTGGGGAACCCCACAAGTGGATTTGATGGCATCCAGGTCCAATGCCAAGTTACCGACGTTCATGTCCAGGTGCAAGGACCCGAAGGCTGTGGCGGTGGATGCTCTAGTGGCTCAGTGGGATCAGTTCGAGCTGATCTATGTATTCCCGCCGATATCCTTACTTCCTCTAGTACTGCGTCGGATCAGACTAGAGAGAATTCCAGCTATTTTGATAGCTCCAGACTGGCCAAGAAGGGTGTGGTTCTCGACAATAATGTCGCTGTTGGCGGCACCTCCTTTTCCACTCCCTCTTCAACCGGACTTGTTGACTCAGGGGCCCGTTTGTCATCCGGACTTGATGTCCCTGCGTTTGACGGCGTGGCTCTTGAGACCGAAATCTTGACCCGTAGAGGTTTCTCAGCCGAGGTCATTGCTACCCTTCGTGCTGCAAAAAGTCCGGCTACTACTAGGATTTACCACAAAATTTGGGAAACCTTCTTTTCGTGGTGTTTGGGGTCTTCTCGGAACCCGAGAAAATTTTCCATTCCCAACCTGTTGGCTTTTCTGCAGCATGGGCTAGACAAGGGTTTGGCAGTCAGCACCCTGAAAGGTCAGATTTCTGCTCTGTCCTTATTGTTCCGGAGAACCATTGCTTCAAATAGAGACGTGCTCTCCTTTTTTCCGAGGTATATCTCGTAAGTTCCCGCCGCGGAAGGCTCCCGTGTCTCCTTGGCGGCTCAACCTTGTTTTGGAGGCTCTTCAGCATAAACCTTTTGAGCCTATGGTTTCTGCTAGCCTTTCTTTACTTTCTTGGAAGGTGGCTTTTCTTGTTGCAGTCACTTCCTTGAGGAGAGTTTCTGAGTTGGCAGCTCTTTCTTGTTCGCCTCCTTTTCTGGAGTTTTTTCCGGATCGTGTAGTGCTTCGCACTCGGGGTGATTTTTTGCCTAAAGTGGTGTCACAATTTCATGTCAACCAGGATATTGTGTTGCCTTCATTCTGCCCGGATCCGAAGAATGTGAAAGAGCGAGCTTTACACACATTGGATTTAGTGCGGGCCTTGAAGTTTTATCTATCTATTACTCAAGGTTTTCGTAAGACGGACTCCCTATTTGTGGTTCCAGTCGGTCGTCGGCGTGGTCAACGAGCTTCCAAGGATTCTATAGCTCGTTGGATTCGGTCAGCTATATTGGAAGCTTACCATCTTCAGGGTGAATCTTGCCCGATTAAGATTCAAGCCCATTCCACGAGGGCTGTGGCTTCATCGTGGGCTTTTCACCAAGGTGCTTCGGCAGTGCAGCTCTGCCGGGCGGCAACCTGGCGCTCTGTCCACACGTTTACAAAGTTTTATAAAGTGGACGTCAGTGCTTCCGCTGATGCAGCCCTCGGACGTAGGGTCCTGCAGGCGGCTGTAGTTTAAAGTTCTAGATGAACTTGTGTTTAGCGCTGGTTGCGCTTTTTTGTTAAGGTTGTTGGGTTTCTGCCTTTTGTTGGTTTTTCCCACCCTTATTTTTGAACTGCTTTGGGACGTCCCATCAGTAATGAATACTGTGGCTCTCTTCCTTCCATCTGCAGCTGAAACACGGATTTTGGTAAGAACTTACCTGTAAAATCCTTTTCAGCGAAGGAAGGAAGAGAGACACAGCACCCTCCCAAGGCAGAAGTGTGTTGATGTTTTCAGATGCAGCGCGACCCTTATCTGATAGCGATTATCTGGGCTGAGGTCAGCGCGCTAAGGCTCTGTTCCAGCATCGCCAGCTCATCGCAGTAGTCAGGTTCCGTGAGTAGTACCTGGAACTCTGTGGTTTTTGGCTTTCTTTGCATGCATAACCTGTATCCTTGTGTTTTTTCTCTGAAGTTCCTTCAGAAGGGGTTATGTTGCTCCGCTGGTGATCTTGGCTCTTTTCCTAAAAGCTTTGGTACGACTGGAGCTGAGTAGGAGGAGCCCGAGCTGGAGGGGCCAGCCAGTCAGCACTCTTTTGATCTGAGGTAACATCCTGATCTGGGGCTCCGCCTACCCATCAGTAATGAATACTGTGTCTCTCTTCCTTCCTTCGCTGAAAAGGATTTTACAGGTAAGTTCTTACCAAAATCCGTGTATATATATATATATATATATATATATATATATATACTGTGTGTGTGTGTGTGTGTGTGTGTATGTATATATATATATATATATATATATATATATTGTGAGACAGTGAAGGAATATGTGGTGAATGAGGTGTATATTTCACCTAAGTACCTTGCTGACTGGTATGAGCGAAATGTGTGGCTTTGTAAACCTGGTGGTAAAGAAAGGTCACTACACCTGCCATTCAGTACACGCTTGCAGCTCAGACCTGAATCCACTCAGGTGTTGATTAGGAAGCCAGAAGTAGGTGCTTGGGAGCACAGTCAGGGAGCTCATTCAGTCTGGACAGGAGTCCAGGCACGGAAGGAGACTCCGGGAGGTGGGCTCTCTCTGTCTGGGTGCTCGAGGTACCCCGGACACAAAGAGGAGACTCTGCGACACTCCATGCTGGTGACTACTGAATAGGAGGTGACCTCTCTCAAGTCTGGACGTTGGAGTTGCCTTCAGACATAAAGAGGAGTGTCTGTGAAACTCCATACTGGTAACATATCATATGTGTTGTTTTGGGCACAGACTGGTAGAGTCTGGGTCCCGGATAGAGAGGGCCATCTATCTAAGTGTAATTAGAGGCTAGACAAGCCTAGGTCTTTTGTTTATGCTTTGTTTTTATCTGTGTGCTGTGGACTTTAATAAAACTGGTTGCGGCCAGTTTTCACCAAACTGCTGTCTGAATGAACTGTTTCCGTGCCATTCTGTCTACCCAGACAGCGATCCTAGAGCTAAATACCCCTGGAAATGTTACAATTGGCGGAGAATGCTGGGGCAGCGCAGTGCCTGATACAGTTAGTGCTGGAGTGTGTATGCAGCACAGTGGCGAGAGACAGCATTAAAGGTGAAGTCTATTGAAATAGCAACAGAGGAAAAAAAAAAAAAGTGTGCGTCAGCAGAAACGTCTGTTTGGAGCAGTCTTGGAGAGACAGTGGCCCTGATAGGGTCTGCAGAGAGAAAATGTATGCACAGCAAAGCTGAACTTGTTGTGAAAATGACTGTGGAATGTGCAGCAGCAAAAGAAAAGTTTGTGGAGCAGTCTTAAAGAGACAGTAGCCTTAATAGACTTTGCAAAGGAAAAAAAAAAAGAAAAAAAGTGTTTGCACAGCAAGGCTGAATTTTTCTGTGGAAAAAAAAAAAAAGCTGTGTAGTGTGTATGTCTTGAGTGAAGACTACAGTTGTGAAGACAGAGAAGTCTGACAGCATGGATGACAGCATGGAGGCGCTGTTTGAACAAATGGCGCAAGTTAATGTGCAACATAAGACTGCTGTGATTGAGACAGATGAGTCCGGCAGTATGGAGGAGCTCATTGAGTACCTGGTGCAGGCCCAGCGAAGCATGCAGCAGAGCATGGAGCAGCAGCGCCTGCAGCACCAGCAGCGCATGCAGCAGGCCCAGCAGCAATTCCTGCAGCAGCAGGAGAATAACCGGTTATTTGTTGAGCAGATGACAGCACCAAAAAAGGATTTTGGTGCCGCGTCCCGAAGTAATGTTGTGAAGGCACCGGCGTTGTCCGCTATAAAGAAGGCGGTAAGACGGTCCTTGAGAAAAATGACACCTCGTGATGATGTGGAGGTATATCTTACTAGGTTTGAGAGACTGGCAGAGAAGGAGAATCTGCCACTATCTGAATGGGCCATGGCGGTCGTACCCTATCTGATTGGGGAACCCCAAAAAGTCTGGGCTGACCTGAGCAAGCAGGACAGCGAAGACTATGCCAAGTTGAAAGCGGCGATTCTTACCCGGCTGGGTGTTGCGGTTGCAGCCCGTGCCAGGAGAGTCCATGACTGGAGATACAGTTGGGAGTCTGCCGTCAGCAACACTGCCCAAAGGGTCGAAAAGGTGACAGTGGACCGCTACACCCGAGCACTTCCTCCTGAGGTACAGAGAGAAAGGTACTTTGGCCCCAAAGACTGCCTCCGTGACCAGCCGTCTGAGCGGACGTCACTTCAGAGTTCCCGGACGCTGAACTCTCCCTGTAAGAGCGTTCCAGCTGTTGGGGACATGGGGTATGCTGATAAGCGGGTTCAGGCCCGAGGGGACATGTGGGTGGAAAAGTGTGATGGACAGGGTTGGAGATGTCGTGAAATTGCAGCCGGCTGTCCAATAGAGGGGGAGCCTATGTGTTGTGGTGTTGGCAGATCCCCCTCTCTCTGCGCAGAACCTGTGTGTGTGTCCACCTCAGCCGAAGAGAGTGGACCACAGGTGTCCCCGGTGGTTACAAATGGTTGCTCAGCGCAGGCCCTCTTGGACTCAGAGAGTCCAGTGACTTCCGTATGTGACAGCCTGATTGATAGGGACTTCATCCCTGATAAGCACCTGAGTATGGTGTGCATCCATGGAGACACCAAAGTCTACCCAGAGACTGCCGTGGACTTGGTCCCTAAACTCGGGGAGGTTTCATATGAAGTGGGGGTAGTGAAAAACCTGGTGCACCCTGTCATATTGGGTAATGACTTTCCCCGGTCTAAGGATCTCTGGGGGAAAAATGTTTCTGATGGACAGTGTGATGAAGCTCCTACTGAGGGTGCGCAGTCCCGAGGGGCGGAACACAATGCTAGTGGGCCGTTAAACTTATGTGATAATGATGATGACCATGATAATATTGATAATGATAATGATGATCATGATAATGATGATGACCATGATGATGATGCTGATATTGATAATGATGATAATGCTAATCATAATAGTGATGATACTGATGATGACCGTGATAAAGATGAAATTTCTTTGCAGGTGATGCTGGGAGACGAGGATGTTGGTTCTCGGGAACCGAGTGTCCCTGACCTGCCTGGCTCCTGTGACAATTTTGGGAGTGAGCCGGTGCGAGACCCCACTCTTAAAACGTCACAGGAAAATGTAATTGTTCTGAATGAGGTTCCCCAAGAGCCTGGCTCTAAGGAGAGGTTTCCTCATGCTGCCATGAACAATAACCTATTGTATAGGGACACTGAAGTCCAGGGAGAGGTCGTGAGTCAGCTCCTGGTACCTGAGCTATATGGAAGTATAGTGCTGGGGTTGTCACATAGTCACATACTTGAGGGACCACCTGAGGGAAACCAGGGACCAGATGGTGAAGTTAATGTTGTGGATGACATGTTAACTAAGGTTCCAGATCAAGATGTGAATGAGAATGAATTGTATAACCCTGACAGTGAGCCGGATGTGAATGAAAATGAAGTGTCTAACCCTGGAAGTGAGCCAGATGTGGCTGAGAAAAGGGGGTCAGACAGGGATAGTGGTGGTGATAGTGAGTCATCTGATGACAGTAAAGCAACCAGTGCAAGTGAGGAAGGCATGGTAGCAGAGGAGATTGAGAGTCCTGAGAGGAAGGCTGAGGCTGACCTTGCAGTCGGACGGAGGATGGCATCTGAAGATGTTGTACAGTTGGCCGGTTCCCTGGCGAAGACTAAGGTGAAAGACAGGACTCTGAAACTGAACACAGCACAAGTGGATGCTGTTGAAAATGAGAAGTTATCAATGTATGGTGTGGATCTGCATCAGGCCAAGGACTCTGAAGGTGATGCTGCAGAGGTGGAGAAAGCCATGGAAGTGGTGGACACCAGGCCAGGTGCCTCACCAGAGGCTGATGTCTCAAGTGAAGCTGTGAGGAACAAGACTGAAGATGTGGGGAATGACTCTGCCCCGGAATATGTTTCTGCCGGAGACAGCGGCGTGGACGGTGTACTGTCCGGATCCGTGGCTGCGACTCGCGAAGCTCGGGCCGGAAGTTCGGCGCCCGGTGCGCCATCGGAGTTCCCGAGCGACCCAAAGGATCTGGATAAATCCCAAGATGAGATTTTGAGACCTCGGGTTGGCCTTGGTGAGCTCAGGCGCATTTTCATGGAGTCTACACTTGAACCACGTCCCAGTGAGTGGGAGGGGCGATGTGTCGCTCCGTTGCCGCTGCCGATACACGGGAGCTCAGATGGGATGCAGAACGTGGTGGAAAAGAAGACTGATGGTAGGGCTCCTGAGCATGTCCTACCAGAAGAGCCTGAAGAAGGGGCCGAAGACGTAAAGGACGTCCAACAACTACAGGAGAAGATGCGTAGCCATGAGGATCTCCTGGAGAAAGAAGTAAGAGCTCTGAGTCTTATGCAAAGTGAGCCTGTACCAGAAGAGGATAAATTATGTGTACCGACCAAGAAAAACGATCAGCTCCCTCTACAGTGCCAATCGTTTGAACAGTGTGGCTCGGAATGGTCAGAGACCATGACAGAGGCGCTTGGGTTCTGTGAGATAGAATTTATGAATCAGCTGATATTTAAGAAAGTAGATGTGCTAAAGAAAGTTCAGGGGAATTAGAGAAAACCCCTATACCTCCTGTGACAGTTGGTGACACAGGGTCAGTGCCCCAAAAACAGGCGGTACGAAAGTTTCTGAGGAAGAATCAGCAGAGCTGTTCTGACGTGCCTGGTCGTACTTATCTGGTGAGCCACTATACCGAGACTGAGGCTGGCACTAAAGTCAAGCTGAAACCGTGCAGGACACCCGAGGCCCGCAGAGAGCATAGGCCTGGGACGGTACAGCGTAGTGCGGTTGCTTTAAGTGAAGATACAGATGACAATGGTGAAGATGAACTTGGTGTTGGACATAACTGGTCCGGAGTTCACTGTCTCTTTAGGATTGTTGACCAGCCCTCCGGTCTGGATGACCAGCCCTCCGGTCTGGAGAAGAGGGGGGGATATGTGAGACAGTGAAGGAATATGTGGTGAATGAGGTGTATATTTCACCTAAGTACCTTGCTGACTGGTATGAGCGAAATGTGTGGCTTTGTAAACCTGGTGGTAAAGAAAGGTCACTACACCTGCCATTCAGTACACGCTTGCAGCTCAGACCTGAATCCACTCAGGTGTTGATTAGGAAGCCAGAAGTAGGTGCTTGCGAGCACAGTCAGGGAGCTCATTCAGTCTGGACAGGAGTCCAGGCACGGAAGGAGACTCCGGGAGGTGGGCTCTCTCTGTCTGGGTGCTCGAGGTACCCCAGACACAAAGAGGAGACTCTGCGACACTCCATGCTGGTGACTACTGAATAGGAGGTGACCTCTCTCAAGTCTGGACGTTGGAGTTGCCTTCAGACATAAAGAGGAGTGTCTGTGAAACTCCATACTGGTAACATATCATATGTGTTGTTTTGGGCACAGACTGGTAGAGTCTGGGTCCCGGATAGAGAGGGCCATCTATCTAAGTGTAATTAGAGGCTAGACAAGCCTAGGTCTTTTGTTTATGCTTTGTTTTTATCTGTGTGCTGTGGACTTTAATAAAACTGGTTGCGGCCAGTTTTCACCAAACTGCTGTCTGAATGAACTGTTTCCGTGCCATTCTGTCTACCCAGACAGCGATCCTAGAGCTAAATACCCCTGGAAATGTTACAATTATATATATATATATATATATATATATATATGCTTATCATATCGACCAAAATTTGAACTACAATATGTGACAAATAAACAGTTTCAGAATCACTGGGATCGGTTGAAGCATTATCTCATAAAGGGACACTGGTCATTAAGGTCTAAATGAGCTTAGTCACTAGGAGGGTTAAAATAGCTCATTAAGTGCCTCACTTGAAGGCCTACTCTAACTTGATCGTGACCGTGAAAATTTCCGTTTTTGAGCTTTCTCTCCTTTTAAGATCCATAAATTATTTTTTTAGTTTCGGTTGACATAGCCATTTATTTTCCGATAGACTAGTTGTAGTTTTGAATGACGCCATACATTTTACAATATAATGTCCATAAAAATGCAAACAAAAATTTCAAGTGCAGTGAAATGGTCAAATAAATGCAATTTCTCCATTAGCTTTTGACTTTGATTTTTACACTATTGATCTGGCAACATCTTTCTTCAGGTCAGTACGACTACTGGCGAAATTTTTTTATATTTTAGTGCTAAAAAAAAAATCATAAAAAAAGCTGGTTTGGTCACCATTTTCTGAGAACCATAACTTTTTCATTTTTCCCGTCAATATAAATGTGTGATTGCTTGTTTTTTTGTGCACCGAGCATTAGTTGTTATTGGTGCATACAATGTTTTGATCAGTTTTTATTGCATTTTTGTTAGTGCTGGGCTCAAAAAAGGAGGTGATTTTAAATTTGTATTTTATCTTTATCTTACAGGAAAGATTGATTTAAAAAGACATAAATCCATGCGACACATTCATTCTGAATGTGTCGCATGGATCTATGTCTTTTTACATCAATCAAGGAATTTGCTTCTAAGACCTTGTGGGGGCATCACAGCACAGAATCAGACCCTAATCAGAGGACAATAAAACTTTCATACTCCTTATCTATGAACTGTTCCAATATTTATGGCCTTAACTGTCTATCACTCTCCCATAATGATAGTTCTGATTCACATGACTTGTCTTATCTATTGCCTTGTTTCTGTGCTGTATTGTGTATAAATATGTGATTCTTCAGATTTTGTATTAGTCTTTGCCTGATGAAGAGACCTGAGTAGTTTGGAAAGCTTGCAATTTGTTACCATCTTTTCAGTTAGGCATTAAAAGGCTAAATTCTGAATATTTTTCTATTATATATTATTCAGTTATTTAACTTTAGTTTTTTTTTGCTTCCTTATTTGATTTGAACCTGCTACAATTTGAACACTTATACTAATTCTGCAAGTAGGCAGTATGTACTGTATTTTGCGGATTATAAGACGCACCCCAAATTTTGAGGAGAAAAATAGTAAAAAACCCATTTTTTAATAAAATGGTGTTGCTTCTTATAATCCATACATCTTATTGCTTACCGGGGGTAGTGGCTGCGGTGACGCGGGTCCCAGGTTTGCGACTGGAGGAAGCAAGAGTGGAGCATTGCTGAAGGCTGTATTCTGCAATGAATGGGTGTTCCGATGTGTGACGCGCGGCTGCATTGGTCCAGGGCTGCGGGTGGTGCTGCGGGGGCTCTGCCGACATTTTGTGAAAGGCCAGAGCCCCCGCAGTGCCATGGTTTCCTATGTGGTGGATTCCGGGAAAATGGCTGCTGGGAGCGGCGCATGCGCAGATGGAGATCTCGGCACTGAGAGTGCACTGGAGCACCGCCCGCAGCACCGGACACTCGCAGCGGCGCACCGCACATCGGGACACCCCCTCATCCCAGCATGCGGCCTGCAGCAACGCTGCACTGTTTCCTCCTCCAGCCATGACCCTGTTACGCCGCTTCACCGCAGCCGGTAAGGTATATCCGCATTATAAGACGCACCCCCATTTTCCCCCCAAATTTAGGGGAAAAAGTGCATCTTATAATCCGAAAAATACAGTAGTTAAATTGAGGCTCTCTAGAATAGACCAGGCACAGAATGAGCTTCATAGGGGGATCAACAAGGATTATGCGGTCCTTCAGCAGGACCCTGACTGTGGAGTGCCAATAGGTTACTGCAATAATCACGTTACGTAGTCCAGGGTTCGACAAACCCGGGCGCCAGGTCGCCAGTGGCGCCTAGAAAATCATGCCTGGCGCCCGGGTTTGTCGGGGCCCTGAGCAGGCGGGTGGCCCACTCGCCGTCGGGCTCTGGGGCGCCCGTTAGCGAAGGAGAGCGGTATCAGCGCCGCCACTGGCCCCCCCCACCCCCTCAGTGCCCCGGCAGCAGCTGGCACAATACTCACCGCTCCCCGTGCCTCCGCTGCGGCAGCTCCGGGCTCCAGGGGGCGCCTGCGCTTCCTCTCACAGCAGCGCCGCCGTGAGAGCTTGTGTGCTGCGGTGCTGTCTGTGTGATGGTGGTGGGGGAGGGCAGTGATGATGATGATGGGGAGGCATTGATGATAATGGGGAGGCATTGATGATGATGGGGAGGCATTGATGATGATGGGGAGGCGATGATGATGATGATGATGGGGAGGCATTGATGATAATGGGGAGGCATTGATGATAATGGGGAGGCATTGATGATAATGGGGAGGCATTGATGATAATGGGGAGGCATTGATGATAATGGGGAGGCGATGATGATGATGGGGAGACGATGATGATGATGGGGAGTCGATGATGATGATGGGGAGTCGATGATGATGATGGGGAGGCGATGATGATGATGGGGAGGCGATGATGATGATGGGGAGCGATGATGATGATGGGGAGGCGATGATGATGATGGGGAGGCATTGATGATGATAGGGAGGCATTCATGATGATGGGGAGGAATTGATGATGATGGGGAGGCATTGATGATGATGGGGAGGCATTGATGATGGGGAGCCACTGATGATGGGGAGGCATTGATGATGGGGAGGCATTGATGATGATGGGGAGAGGATGATGATGATGGGAGGCGATGATATGATGAGGAGGCAATGATATGATGATGGGCAGGCATTGATGATGATGGGGAGGCCATGATGATGATGGGGAGGCCAGGATGATGATGGGGAGGCAATGATGATGATGAGGAAGAGGCAATGATGATGATGAAATGAAAAAAAAATTCTGGCTCCTAAATTTTTTGGCTGGCTCTTAGATTCTGAACATCTTTTTTGACCTCTGATGTAGTCAATTGTTCCATTTAAATGCCACTTTTAGTAATTGACAGCGAAACCTCAGCAATTGAAGTTTCTTCTGGGTATGATGCAACCTCGATTCCTTGCAGTGCCTTATACATACACTGGCCCTATATCATGTAAAGCTTTATTATTTGGTTGCTAAAGTTTTATAGGTCACCTTATGCTTCTAACACTGATGTACATAATGGAAAAGGAGGTCCAGGGGCTTTCTAAGAATATTTTCAATGGATCACAAATCAAGTATAAGTAGAAAATCATGCCTGGCGCCCGGGTTTGTCGGGACCCTGAGCAGGCGGGGGGGGCCCACTCGCCGTCGGGCACTGGGGCGCCCGTTAGCGGGGGAGAGCGGTATCAGCGCCGCCACTGGCCCCCCCCGCTCCGCCCCCTCAGTGCCCCGGCAGCAGCTGGCACAATACTCACCGCTCCCCGTGCCTCCGCTGTCGCAGCTCCGGGCTCCAGGGGCGCCTGCGCTTCCTCTCACAGCAGCGCCGCTGAATGACATCATCATTCAGCGGCCGGCTGTGGCAGAGAGCGCGCGGACGCCGGACAGGTGAGATATGTGTGTGTGTGTCTATCAGTGTGTGTGTATGTGTGTGTGTTTGTATCAGTGTGTGTGTATGTAGTGCGGTGTTTTGTGTGTGTATGTGAGAGCTTGTGTGCTGCGGTGTTGTCTGTGTGATGGTGGTGGGGGAGGGCAGTGATGATAATGTGGAGGCATTGATGATAATGGGGAGGCATTGATAATGATGGGGAGGCGATGAGGCATTGATGATAATGGGGAGGCATTGATGATAATGCGGAGGCATTGATGATAATGGGGAGGCATTGATGATAATGGGGAGGCGATGATGATGATGGGGAGGCGATGATGATAATGGGGGGCGATGATGATAATGGGGAGGCGATGATGATAATGGGGAGGCATTGATGATAATGGGGAGGCATTGATGATGATGGGGAGGCATTGATGATAATGGGGAGGCATTGATGATGATGGGGAGGCATTGATGATGATGGGGAGGCATTGATGATGATGGGGAGGCATTGATGATGATGGGGAGGCATTGATGATGATGGGGAGGCATTGATGATAATGGGGAGGCATTGATGATGATGGGGAGGCATTGATGATAATGGGGAGGCATTGATGATGATGGGGAGGCATTGATGATGATGGGGAGGCATTGATGATGATGGGGAGGCATTGATGGGGAGGCATTGATGATGATGGGGAGACGATTATGATGATGGGGAGGCATTGATGATTATGGGGAGGCGATGATGATGATGGGGATTCATTGATGATGATGATGGGGAGGCATTGATGATGATGGGGAGGCATTGATGATGATAGGGAGACATTCATGATGATGGGGAGGCGATGATGATGATGGGGAGGCATTGATGATGGGGAGACATTGATGATGGGGAGTTGATGATGATGATGGGCAGGCGATGATGATGATGGGCAGGTGATGATGGGGAGGCGATGATGATGATGGGGAGGCATTGATGATGATGGGCAGGCATTGATGATGATGGGCAGGCATTGATGATGGGGAGGCGATGATATGATGAGGAGGCAATGATATGATGATGGGCAGGCATTGATGATGATGGGGAGATCATGATGATGATGGGGAGGCAATGATGATGATGAGGAAGAGGAAATGATGATGATGAAATGAAAAAAAAAATTCTGGCTCCTAAATTTTTTGGCTGGCTCCTAGATTCTGAACAACTTTGTCGACCCCTGACGTAGTCAATTGTTCCATTTAAATGCCACTTTTAGTAATTGACAGCGAAACCTCAGCAATTGAAGTTCCTTCTGGGTATGATGCAACCTCAATTCCTTGCAGTGCCTTATACATACACTGGCCCTATATCATGTAAAGTTATATTATTTAGTTGCTAAAGTTTTATAGGTCACCTTATGCTTCTAACACTGATGTACATAATGGAAAAGGAGGTCCAGGGGCTTTCTAAGAATATTTTCAATGGATCACAAATCAAGTATTTTGCTAGATCTGCCCCCTATGACTTTAACCGTGCAACTGTTCTTATGAAGTTCATAAGGATGAATGAGTCTGTGCACAGAAATGGCATTTTCTAGAAGTTTTAGGAAACAATAACTGCAGTGCAATTCACTACTAATTATTTATTTATTATTTATTGCTACAGGATGAAAAAAAATTGTTGCACAACTTGCCTGCAATTGTTGTGCAACTTGTAGTCTAGGCCTGGATTTAAAAATGAGGCTTTTGAACATGTCTAAAAAATCTTCTTTGATTCATTGTACTGAACTCTATTGTAGTGTTTTTAATTCTGAAAAACAAATATACAATGTGTGAAATTACCCTTTGAAGGGTGCTTTAAAATCAAACTAAAGGGTATGCCACACTAAACAATATCGCTAACGGGATCGCTAAAAAACGTCACTATTTAGCGATCCTGTTAGCGATGTTGTTCAGTGCGGCAGCTTCCAGCGACGAGCTTCCTGCTGTGATCTCGCTCGTCGCTGGAATCGCTCCGGACCCTATTTCATCGCTGGCGCTCCCGCTGGGTAAGTATCTAATCGCTAGTGTGGCACCTTTTCTTAGCGATTTAGCGGTACTTTTGTACCGCTAAAGTCGTTAAGAAGATCGCTAACGGCGATAGCGTCGTTAACTATATCGCTAAATGTGGCCGCATTTAGCGATATAGAAACAATCCCGCTAGCGATCGCATTAGTATGCGTCGTTATTGTGATCGCTAGCGGGATTGTTTAGTGTGGCAGTACCTTAAATTGCATGCAAGAAAGCCGGATGGCCTAAGATTGCTTTCGGTCATTAATCCTGTGGAATGCCCTGCTTGCATGCAGTTTCAGTAAAGTAGTGTTATTAGTACTTGCCTAGTACAAATAATGGATTCACGTTAAATAATTCCCAAAGTTATAATTTCCCTGCTACATGTAACCTTACTTTGCTCTATTCGGGTGTGCTGTGATTTTTTTTTATTTTTAATTTTTTTCATTTTAACTCTATTTGTTTTCTTTTTTATTTTCTTTGTAAAGCGGAAACTATATTTTTGAACAAGGACTTGGATGATGGTGAAGACGCCGGCAACATTAGAGGGCAACTGTATTGGTTTGAAGCTTCATTTAAAGCTTTAAAACTTCATAAGAAGAACACAGAAGTCCAGGTTAGCAAATTGATGCTTAACATATGACAAATGTGTTTACTAGCAATATTGTCGCATTAGACATGGCATAACTTCAAATGTACAGTTTTGTAAAGGGATCCACATGTACACCGTTCCCAAATCACTGGGACAGATATTTCATACATATCACTTGGATAAGCCATCAGTGTCTGATTTGTGGCAGTTTGCCAGCCTTGATGCCTTCATTAAACAGTAAAAGTGGAAAGGATGATAGAAAAATCTGACGTCCTGCAAAGCCTTTTGTAAACGATGAATGCTCCACCATGTTGCTTAGTAGCACTTTTGTCACTTCTGGCAATTAGTTGTGCTCACAGCGATCAGACTGCCACTAATTAGACAGTGATGTTAGAGGAGGAATCGATTCTCATTACCTGGTCTAGAGGTCAGTAACCTGTGGGCATCAGATGGGAGCCCGGCGAACCAGCTCTTATCTGGTGGCATGTAGGAACTCTTCTCATCAGCTGGCTTGGTGCAAATAGTAGTGACGGATGCTGGGAAGTAAGAGGCTGTCCTAGGAGCTCCCATTTAATGGCTACAGAATACGGATCTGGCCCCTATAACGGGTGCTGTGAGTCCATTGTCACCATCTCTAATTGATGGCATAACTTATTATAAATAACTGTCATGAGACAACCCTTGAAAGGAACACTAAACCTTGACAAAAGACAAATGTCTCAGCAATTTACCAATTAATATTCACCTTTACTATGATCCTAATTGTCTTATACAGCAGCTCAAACTAAGAAATGGATAAAGAAATCTGTGTGTCTAAAGGGTATGCCACACTAAGCGAGATCGCTAGCGAGATCGCTAACGAGATCGCACCTGCGTCACCATTTATGACGCAGTAGCGATCTCGTTAGCGACTTAGCTGTGTGTGACATGTAGCAGCGATGTGGCCCCTGCTGAGATGTCGCTGATCGCTCATGAACGTTCTGAGCCGTTTTTTGGTCGTTGGTGTCCCGCTGGTGAGCCTGAATCGCTGAGTGTGACACCCTTTATGAACGACTTCACCAGCGTCACAGGTGGGACTAGGTTTTCCCAACGACCGCAGAGGTCGTTATACAGATCGCTGATGAGTTGTGTTTGGAATCACAGATCGCTGATGAGTTGTGTTTGGAATCACAGATCGCTGATGAGTTGTGTTTGGAATCACACAGCTAAGTCGCTAACGAGATCGCTAGTGCGTCATAAATGGTGACGCAGGTGCGATCTCGCTAGCGATCTCGCTTAGTGTGGCATACCCTTAAGGAGCTCAGCCACCTTCCCACTCTTCCACATTCACACATCATTTATTTATGTATTATTTTTTTTTACGGATGTGTCCTTTGTTTTCAACTTGGTGCATGTCTTATTTTGGTACCTTTTTGCAGTTCAGAATCGGCCATTTAGTGTGTTAGGCTTTGTTAGACATCTGGATGGGCCCTAACACTACCATCTACAGTAGGGTATGTAGATTACGGTTTTCTTTTCAATTGGAACAGATCAGCAGAAAATTGTGTCCTCTTGTAAAAGATGCTTTGTGTCAAAAATCTGCAGACTGATAAGACGTGTGGACTAGTTTATCTCCACTTTAATATTATTGATTAGTTTTAGTGTTCTTTTAATGTTTGAGTACAGCTCAGTCGGTGACTTTTAATATCAGCTGACGGACTTCTACAAGCCTTACTTTTTTAGCAAGTGAAAAAAAAAGACAATGCTATTTGGAAATCCCTTTAAATTGTTAATTTTAATACAAAATATATTGTTTTTCTTTGATTGTGATGCAGAATAGTTCTCCAGATGCAAGAAAATATTTTCTAATGTAACATTTAGGATGATAAATGTTTTCGTTCTGCTATATCTAATCTGACTACTTTTTAGAAAAAAAAAATAGTTCTTAAGACTTCTTAGGATAAGTGCACACAGTCACTAAGCGCTGCGGGTTGGACGCTGCGTACTTGTGCAGCGTCCAGATGTTACAGCATAGTGGATGGGTTTCAAGAAATCCCATGTCAACTACGCTCAGTCTCCACAAGATAAATGTCACCCGTACAATGTATTGAATGCAGTGATTCAGCATGATTTCATGAACACATGCGGAATCACCTGCGTTCAATAGACGGCAGCGCTTTGGATGCAGCGGACATGTGCTGTGTCCAGAGCACTGCCAATTACTGACTGTGTGCACATACCCAGATTGTTAGTTTGATGTATAAGGTATTTTTCGTCAATTCTTTTAAGATGATCTTGTTAATTTTTGCAACTGATCTTTGCATCTAAATAATGTTTGTAAAACTCCAAGGTCCCTTGCACCTTTAACCATTAAATGCGATCTTTAAGGGAACCTGTCATGTAACAAAGCTCTGTTAACCTGCAGTTGTGTGGTTAATTTGCAGGGTAACAGCATTCTAAAGCTGCCTATCCCCCTTACTGAAAGCTTAGAAATTAACTGTATTCCTCCCATCAGCCCTTGGTTTTCAAGCAGAGGTGGTAGCTTCAGTCACTGCTCAGTACATAGTGAGCGGTGGCGGCTGTGACCACGTAAGCACTTATGCAGTGCAGTGCCAGCTGTCAGTCAGTACCGGGGCGTGGTTACGGCCGCCGCTCACTATGTGCTGATTGACTGAAGCCACACCCCTAAGACTGAAAGCCAGAGGCTGCTGGGGGAATAAAGTTAGTTTTCTCCTGGTAGCTAGACTTTCTGGGCTGCGGCTGAACAGCTTTTATACCTCTATTAATCTGCAGATTATCCCCATATCTGCAGATTGATAGCTTTTTTAGCATGACAGGTTCCCTTTAAATGTAGAGATTGGCTAATCCTAACCACAACATGATAAATAAATTAGAAGCCGCATATACATTCTCTGAATTGCATTGATGAAAGATTAATAAATATTGTACTAATGGAAAATATTAGAAAGTTAAAATCATTTATAAACTTTTAAGAACATTATTATTTTTTTACTATTCTCAATACCAGGAAGCTGCTTGCTGGTCCTTGAATAATCTTCTCATGTACCATCCTGAGCTTCATGATAGAATCGGAGATGAACAAAATCAGTAAGTAATAATCGTTATTTCCTATGAGGAAATGTGGTTAGACCCTTTTAATTTAACCATGCGTGCCTCCATCAGGTACCCTTTACACAGAGAAGTCATGCTGTCCATGCTGATGCACTCTTCCTCCAAAGAGGTTTTCCAAGCAACCACAACTGCTTTGGCCACTCTCGCTGGACACAATGGTAATGTGCTTTCAGTTCATTTCTTTGTGTTCTAGAATGAGTTGAAGCTATAATTTGCCTCAGTGATACAACTAGTTAACCCCTTCACCCCCAAGGGTGGTTTGCACGTTAATGACCGGGCCAAGTTTTACAATTCTGACCACTGTCTCTTTATGAGGTTATAACTCTGGAACGCTTCAACGGATCTTCGCGATTCTGAGATTGTTTTCTCGTGACATATTGTACTTCACGTTAGTGGTAAAATTTCTTCGATATACCTTGCGTTTATTTTTGAAAAAAACGCAAATATGGCGAAAATTTTGAAAATTTTGCAATTTTCAAACTTTGAATTTTTTTTCCCTTAAAACAGAGAGATATGTCACACAAAATAGTTAATAAATAACATTTCCCACATGTCTACTTTACATCAGCACAATTTTGGAAACAAAATTTTTTTTTGTTAGGAAATTATAAGGGTTAAAAGTTGACCAGTGATTTCTCATTTTTACAACAAAATTTACAAAGCCATTTTTTTAGAGACCACCTCACATTTGAAGTCACTTTGAGGGGTCTATATGGCAGAAAATACCCAAAAGTGACACCATTCTAAAAACTGCACCCCTCAAGGTACTCAAAACCACATTCAAGAAGTTTAATAACCCTTCAGGTACTTCACAGGAGCTGAAGCAATGTGGAAGGAAAAAATTAATATTTACTTTTTAGCCACAAAAATGATCTTTTACAAACGTTTTTTTATTTTCACAAGGGTAAAAGGAGAAAATGGGCAGATAAAGTTGTTGTGCAATTTCTCCTGAGTACGCCAATACCCCATATGTGGGGGAAAACCACTGTTTGGGCACACGGCAGAGCTCGTAAGGGAAGGAGCGCCGTTTGACTTTTTCAAACTAAAATTGGCCGGAATTGAGATTAGACGCCATGTCGCTTTGGAGAGCCCCTGATATGCCTAAACAGTGGAAACCCCCCACAAGTGACACCATTTTGGAAACTAGACCCCTAAGGAACTTATCTAGATCTGTTGTGAGCACTTTGAACCCCAAAGTGTTTCACAAAAGTTTATAATGCCTGGGTGTGAAAAAAAAAAAAAAACAATTTTCCACAAAAATGATTTTTTAGTCCCAAATTTTTGATTTTTCCCAAGGAAATTGGACCCCAAAAGTTGTTTTCCAATTTGTCCTGAGTACGCTAATACCCCATATGTGGGGGGGGGGAACTGTTTGGGCGCACGGCAGGGCTTGGAAAGGAAGCAGTAACGTTTTGGAATGCAAACATTGATGGGGGTCATGTTCCATTTGTAGTGCCCCAGATGAGCCTAAACAGTGGAAACCCCCCACAAGTGACCCCATTTTGGAAGCTAGACCCCCTAAGGAACTTATCTAGATCTTTGGTGAGCACTTTGAACCCCCAAGTGCTTCACACAAGTTTATAATGCCCGAGCATGAAAATAAAAAATCCTATTTTTTTCCCACAAAAATTATCTCTTAGTCACTAATTTTTTATTTTCCCAAGGGTAACAGGAGAAATTGGACCACAAAATTCGTTGTCCAATTTGTCCTGAGTACGCTGATACCCCATATGTGGGGGGGAACCACTGTTTGGGCGCATGGCAGAGCTCGGAATGGAAGGACCACCATTTGACTTTTTCCAACCACAATTGGCTGGAATTGAGATTGGACGCCATGTTGCATTTGGAGAGCCCCTGCTGTGCCTAAACAGTGGAAACCCCCCACAAGTGCCCCCATTTGGGAAACTAGACCCCCTAAGGAACTTATCTAGATCTTTGGTGAGCAATTTGAACCCCCAAGTGCTTCACACAAGTTTATAACGTAGAGCCGTAAAATTAAAAAATCATATTTTTTCCACAAAATTGATTTTTTCACCCCAATTTTTATTTTCCCAAGGGTAACAAGACTCCAAAAGTTATTGTGCAATTTGTCCTGAGTGCGCTGATACCCCATATGTGGGAGTAAACCACTGTTTGGGTGCATGGCAGAGTTTGGAAGGGAAGGAGCGCCGTTTGACTTTTTCAACGCAGAATTGGCTGGATGCCATGTCGTGTTTGGAGAGCTCCTGATATGCCTAAACAGTGGAAACCCCCCACAAATGACACCATTTTGGAAACGAGACCCCTCAAGGAACTTATCTAGATGTGTGGTGAGCACTTTGAACCCCAAAGTGCTTCACAGAAGTTTATAACGTACAGCCGTAAAATAAAAAATCCTTTTTTTTTTTTTACAAAAATGATTTTTTCGCCCTCAATATTTTATTTTCACAAGGGTAACAGGAGAAATTGGACCCCAAAAGTTGTTGTCCAATTTGTCCTGAGTACGCTGATACCCAATATGTGGGAGTAAACTACTATATGGGCGCACGTCGGGGCTCGGAAGGGAAGTAGTGACGTTTTGGATTGCAGACTTTGATGGAATGGTCTGGGGGAGTCATGTCGCATTTGGAGAGCCCCTGATGCGTCTAAACAGTGGAAACCCCCCACAAGTGACCCCATTTTGGAAAATAGACCCCACAAGGAACTTATCTAGATGTGTGGTGAGCACTTTGAACCCCGAAGTGCTTCACAGAAGTTTATAACGTACAGCCGTAAAATAAAAAATCCTTTTTTTTTTTACAAAAATGATTTTTTCGCCCCCAATATTTTATTTTCACAATGGTAACAGGAGAAATTGGACCCCAAAAGTTGTTGTCCAATTTGTCCTGAGTATGCTGATACCCAATATGTGAGAGTAAACTACTGTATGGGCGCACGTCGGGGCTCGGAAGGGAAGTAGTGACGTTTTGGATTGCAGACTTTGATGGAATGGTCTGGGGGAGTCATGTCGCATTTGGAGAGCCCCTGATGAATCTAAACAGTGGAAACCCCCACAAGTGACCCCATTTTGGAAAATAGACCCCACAAGGAACTTATCTAGATGTGTGGTGAGCACTTTGAACCCCAAAGTGCTTCACAGAAGTTTATAACGTACAGCCGTAAAATAAAAAATCCTTTTTTTTTTTACAAAAATGATTTTTTCGCCCTCAATATTTTATTTTCACAAGGGTAACAGGAGAAATTGGACCCAAAAGTTGTTGTCCAATTTGTCCTGAGTACGCTGATACCCAATATGTGGGAGTAAACTACTATATGGGCGCACGTCGGGGCTCGGAAGGGAAGTAGTGACGTTTTGGATTGCAGACTTTGATGGAATGGTCTGGGGGAGTCATGTCGCATTTGGAGAGCCCCTGATGCGTCTAAACAGTGGAAACCCCCCACAAGTGACCCCATTTTGGAAAATAGACCCCACAAGGAACTTATCTAGATGTGTGGTGAGCACTTTGAACCCCGAAGTGCTTCACAGAAGTTTATAACGTACAGCCGTAAAAATAAAAAATCCTTTTTTTTTTTACAAAAATGATATTTTCGCCCCCAATATTTTATTTTCACAAGGGTAACAGGAGAAATTGGACCCCAAAAGTTGTTGTCCAATTTGTCCTGAGTATGCTGATACCCAATATGTGGGAGTAAACTACTGTATGGGCGCACGTCGGGGCTCGGAAGGGAAGTAGTGACGTTTTGGATTGCAGACTTTGATGGAATGGTCTGGGGGCGTCATGTCGCATTTGGAGAGCCCCTGATGCGCCTAAACAGTGGAAACCCCCCACAAGTGACCCCATTTTGGAAAATAGACCCCACAAGGAACTTATCTAGAAGTGTGGTGAGCGCTATGAAGCTCCAAGTGCTTCACAGAAGTTTTATAACATACAGGCGTAAAAACAAAAAAATCATTTTTTTTTTACAAAAATGATTTTGTCGCCCCCAGTTTTTTATTTTCCCAAGGGTAACAGTAGAAATAGGACAAATTGCACAATAACTCTTGTGGTCCAGAGTACGCTGATACCCCATATGCGGGAGTAAACTACTGTTTGGGCGCATGGCAGAGCTCAGAAGTGAAGGAGCACCGTTTGACTTTTTCAACGCAGAATTGGCTGGAATTGAGATCAGACGCCATGTCACATTTGGAGAGCCCCTGATGTGCCTAAACAGCGGAAACCCCCCAATTCTAAACTCCAACCCTAACCCCAACACACCCCTAACCCTAGTCCCAACCCTAACCACAAACCTAACCCTAACACACCCCTAACCGTAATCCCAACCCTAATCCTAATCCTAACGTTAGCGCCAACCCTAACCCTAACTTTAGCCGCAACCCTAACCCTAACGGGAAAATGGAAATAAATACATTTTTTTAATTTTATTATTTTTCCCTAACTAAGGGGGTGATAAAGGGAGGTTTGATTTACTATTTATAGCGGGTTTTTGTGATTGGCAGCTGTCACGCTAAAAGACGCTTTTTATTGCAAAAAATAGTTTTTTGCATCACCACATTTTGAGAGCTATAATTTTTGCATATTTTGGCCCACAGAGTCATGTGAGGTCTTATTTTTTGCGGGACGAGGTGACGTTTTTATTGGTACCATTTTTGAGCACGTGACATTTTTTGATCGCTTTTTATTTCAATTTTTGGGAGGTTAGAATGAACAAAAATCAGCAATTCATGAATTTCTTTTGGGGGAGGCGTTTGTACCGTTCCGCGTGTGGTAAAATTGATAAAGCAGTTTTATTCTTCGGGTCAGTACGATTACGGCGATACCTCATTTATATCATTTTTTTTATGTTTTGGCGCTTTTATAGAATGAAAACAATTTTATATAAAAAATTATTATTTTTGCATCGCTTTATTCTGCGAGCTATAACTTTTTTATTTTTTTGCTGATGATGCTGTATGACGGCTCGTTTTTTGCGGGACAAGATGACGTTTTCAGCGGTACCATGTTTATTTATATCCGTCTTTTTGATCGCGTGTTATTCCACTTTTTGTTCAGCGGTATGATGATAAAGCATTGATTTTTTGCTTCGTTTTCTTTTTTTTTTTTTTAAGGGGTTCATTAAAGGGGTTAACTAGTGGGATAGTTTTATAGGGGGGGTCGTTACGGACGCGGCGATACCAAATATGTGTACTTTTATTGTTTTGGTTTTTTTATTTACAGGAAAGAATGAATTTATTGGGGAATATTTTTTTTTTTTTTTTATGATTTTTTTTTACCACTTTTTATTTTTATTTTTTTTACTTTTATACTTTGTCCCAGGGTGGGACATCACTGTATTTTAGCAGATCGCTGGTGTGACAGTGTGCACAGCACTCTGTCACACCAGCGATCGCTCTGGCATCGCTGCAGGCTTCTCAGTGCCTGCTCTCAGCAGGCACTGAGGAAGCCGCCTCCCTGCAGGACCCCGGCGCCATCTTGGATCCGGGGACCTGGAGGGAGGACGGACCCTCGGAACAGCGCGACACATCGCGCTGCTCTGAGGGTCTCAGGGGAGCGCGCAGGGAGCCCCCTGCCTGCGCGATCCTCCCCTGTGCCCCGGGTACACCGCGATCATGTTTGATCGCGGTATGCCAGGGGTTAATGTGCCGGGAGCGGTCCGTGACCGCTCCTGACACACAGTCACGGGTGTCAGCTGTGATAATCAGCTGACACCCGGCGGCGATCAGCTGCGCTCCCCCGGGAGCGCAGCTGATCGCCCATGACGTACTATTCCGTCCATGGGAATAAGGTCCAGGGTCACATGGACGGAATAGTACGTCTGATGGCAGAGAGGGGTTAATAAACATAGCTTTTGACAAAAACTTTTAAACACTGTCTTGTTTAGCTTTGCTTTTCTCATACTGTACCTTGTATTACATTTGAACTAACTTCAGTTTTTTTTCTTATAAATGTCTGAAGCTAAATTCAGAATCTTGCTGGTCTTCCATTGTTGGAGATCTTATGATACTCTGGGTATTCACAGACAGAATAGGTAATAAAATTATTGATGATTGGTGGTCCAGCTGCTGTGACCTCCGAGATTCGTAGCAAGGAGCTATGCTGTAAATGCACACCATCTGTGGTCAGGTGATCACCTGCTAAGGCAACCCTTTTAGGTTAGGGATATATGGCATCATTTGTTTTACAACATAAAAATCGCAGTGTCGCATTGTTACATTGCATCTAATGATTGTCTAGATGCATGACCTACTGAGACCCCAATGATGTTATAGCAAAAATAAACAATATTTGATTTATGGTCACAGTTCTTATGCAACTGTGCCCCAAAGGCTTCAGTGTAAGAGGTGGGCGACATGCGACTTGCATGTGACCTATATTTGAATTTTTGTTTATATCTTCCTTGAATGATTTGACCAATCATAAGCATGAGACGTCATGCAGTGGGAAAAAAGAACATGCCCTCAGAGAAGGTCAGAATCGGCTATCACAGTGTGAGATATGTAGTAACACACTGCTGTCCTCATTGATCTAATAATAATCTTTATTTATATAGCGCCATCATATTCCGCAGCGCTTTACAGTTTAACAGTTTCAAAACACAAGTCATAAGTAACAACGTTAACAATACAATAATTAAAGCAAAATAAGACGACCCTGCTCGTGAGAGCTTACAATCTACAATGAGGTGGGGGAGATACAAAGTACAGGTGTGTATATACCTCTCTCCCAGCATCTACTCTGACTATAAGGGAGGAGTGGACCAGAACTGTATGTCACTACAAACACTTCTGCAGCTCTCTTCTCATAGCGCTGTGAGAGGAGAGCTGCAGAAGTGTTTGTAATGATGCACATCTCAGCTCTACTCCCCTCCTATACTTGTAATCACATTAGTTGTTGGCAGTGATATCAGTGAGCAGAGCAGGGCTGTGTGTCATTATATCTCCCTCAGAGGAAGTCTGTCCTGTCCTTCTTCTGTTAATGAAAGGTCAACATCATGGTGGGTAAAAATATTCACTTCTCGAGACGAATCTCTGCGAAAACCCTATTGGTGTTACTGAAAGTTGAAATCTTAACTTTACTACCTAGTATCTCCGTAACAGAGATGAGAAATTAAAAATAAGAACTGCGTTTTATTCCTCTCTGCAGCCATTATTCCATGAGGTCATATTTTTTTTATTTAAACTATGGCATGTTATTAAAAAATAAAGCTACGTTGTAAATATTCTCCAATTTTCATAACTTTACCTCATTTCCAGCAATCATTAGAAAGATTTTATTGGAAAAAGGCGTTCATATTAATGTGCTTGAAATCATGAAGGAACATCTAGATTCTCCGGAGGCAGCAGAAACTGCCTGTCGAGTCCTTTTTCAGCTTTTTAATGGAAGGTACGTATGCATTTTATACTATTAAATTAACAGCTTAGAGAGTTCTTGTGAAAACCCTAATCATTTCCCATTTGCCATATATTGTGGAAAGGGATGTTGAGTCAATAATAGATTATGTAGAATGATTCTGTCAGGAATAGTTACAAACTCTTCGCATTAGCATTAGAAATGAGTCGTGCTATGAGTTGTCCAGATTTTGCTCACTGGAGGTTCATGTCTTTCATGACCTTGTCTAAAACTAGATGGAGAGAGCTTAACATGTATTAACTTGAAATACTGTTCTGAGGCGCTGTATTTTTTAATGGGGACCTGTCACCAGGTCTTTGCTATTTTATCTGAGAGCACAATAATTTAGGAGCAGATACTCTGATTACAGTGTTGTGTCACTTTACTGGGCTGTGTTTCACTGTTCCAATACAGTTGGTGTTTTCATGTTGCCGTTAAATCACATAGCAAAAACCAGCTGAAAGATTCCCTTGAAAGTTGCATCAGAAATAATTTCTCTTAGGTGTATATACTATTAAATATATATCGCTTTTAACTTTAAAGGGAATCTGTCACCCCAATTTTGCCATATCAAGTAAAGATATGGCTGAATAGTGCGTCCCATAACTAAGCTATCGGTAGGTATCATATATCCTGATACCTCCGTTTTCATATCAAAATACCTTAGTAAACTTCGGTTTTTGCGCTGTCAATCAGGGCGGTCAGGTCAGGAGGGCGGCGTTTGTTCTCTCTCTCCCCTCCCGTTCCTTGGCATTACTTGCGTATCGCCGTCTGTGAATCCCACCGACGGTGTTCGTCTGCCCGTAATTGCGCATTTCAAATTAAGGCCCGCTCATGCGCAGTGTGCTTTGCCCAACAGTGGGCAAAGCATAAAATCAGTACAGCGCATGCGCTACTCTTTCCTTGCCCCAGAAATTACTGCTTGCCTTGGACGACTTCGGGCCTAATTTGAAATGCGCAATTGCGGGCAGCCGAACGCCGTCTGTGGGATTCACAGACCGATACGCAAGTGATGCCGAGGAGCGGGGGGGGAGAGAGAGAAGACGCCGCCCTCTTGACCTGACTACCCTGATTGACAGCGCAAAAACCGAAGTTTACTGTGGTATTTTGATATGAAAACGGGGGTATCAGGATATATGATACTTACCGATAGCTTTGTTATGGGACGCACTATTCAGCCATATCTTTACTTGATATGGCAAAATTGGGGTGACAGATTCCCTTTAAAAAGTAACTGCTATTTTATTTTTTATTTCAGAAATCAATAGTACAAATGAAAATAAGCAACTTTATAATATATTTTATCAGAGAAATCTGCTTTTCCCCCCTCTGGATTGATCTTTCATTCTCAATTGATGGGTAAAATCTGTATTCAGTGAAGAATTAAAAATAAGCCCTCGCCCAGCCCCATATCACGAAACATGGAGACGCTACAGGTCCTCAGAAAATGGCCCCCCCCTTTTTTTTTTATATACAAACTTTGGATTTTTTTTCACCACTTAAATAAGAAAGAACCTATACATGTTTGATATATATATTGACTCGTTATGGCCTGGAGAATAAGAATGGCAGGTCAGATTTAGCATTTTAGTGAGCATGGTAAAAAAGAAAAAAAATTGTGGCATTTCACCTCACTTAACTATTTTCCAGTACACTATATGATAAAACCAACGGTGTCATTCAAAAGTACAACTCGTCCTGCAAAATACCAAGACCTCCTATGGCTATATTGACTAAAAAATAAAAAAGTTATGGCTCTGGGAAGTTGAGGAGTTAAAAACCTAAAATGCAAAAATGGAAAATCACTGGGTCATGAAGGGGTTAAAATAAATTGGAATGGGAGGAGGCTGAGGCAGACACAAAAATTTTACTCAAGTTCACCAATTTTCCTTTCCTTTCATTCGACGAAACCAGATTTTAATTGTGAATTTTGTGAATGAAAAATTGGCCCAGGAGGAGAAAGAAGTGGCTTACTCTAATGAGATATATTGCAAAATTTTTGATTTTCAAATGTAATGTTGATTTATGACAAAAAAAGAATTAAAACCATGGTCACTGTTTACGTATTTGGCTTTTTCTTTCCAAGCTCCTTTAATTTGGATGTGTTGACTGTGACAATGGCAAGTCTGTTGAATGTCATGAAAAGGCACAAAAAGGTACCTGGGGTCCAGCTGAAGGCTTTGCGGGTAATGCTGCAGGTTATGTGTGATGGTAAGCGCTTCTATGTCATGGCCTTGTCTTTATGTACATATTAGCCTGCAGGGTTCTGTAAAAGTATTAAAAATATTTTTTTTCTTTCCAGACACTACATACGATGTGACAAATAATCCTACAAAAACAGAGGAGAGTTCATTCCTAAATCTGCCACGTAAAGTGATTAGGAACCAATGCTTGCTTGAAGGCACACACAAGTTTATTTTGCAAGCCCTCAACAAGGTACGTGCGGTTGAACTTTATTCCCTTTACTAAACACTAAATAAATACAACTTTTAGACGTGAAATTCAGTAATAAACGAATATATAGTGTAATTCATCAACTGCTCTAACCCCTCCACAACATATGACATAAACCTACATCATATGTCTTTCATACAGATTCGCCCAAATCTTTCCCTTCACATGACGGCTGATTTAATCAGCCATCATGTGCCACTAATAGCCGAGGACAGAGCAGCGCTCATTAAACCCTGCTTTCACTCTCTGACAGCAGCGTTTAACAAGCGCCGAGACAGGCACATGTTGTTCTATGCTCCTATCTAGATTTGGTACATTCGTAAAGGCCAATCTATAATTAATCTGATTTGTTAAATAGTGTAACGAAGAAAAAAAACGCCAGAATTTATGTTTTTTTGGTCGCTGCAACACTGCAATAAAATGCAATAAGAGGTGATCAAAACATTGTATCTGTCCCAAATTGTCAGTAAAGACGTCAGCTCATGGCGCAAAAAATAAGCCCTCACACAGCCCCACATCCCAAAAAATGAAAACATTACGGGTCTCAAAACATGGCTAGAAAAGCAAGTTTGTTTTTCAAATTTCCAATTTTGTTTTCACCACTTTTTTTGCAGTTTCAAATCACTTGGAATTTTTCTCCAGTACAATATATGACAGAATGAATTATGTTAAAATGTGACAGCTTTTGATATTTGTAGACAGCTATTAAGTCTCCTCTCAGTCTTCATTTTTTTCAAGCTAAACATTCCCGAATCCTGCAACCGTTCCTCATAGGACATGTTTTGCAGACCGGTCACCATTCTGGTCGCTCTTCTCTGAACATGCTTCAGTTTGTTGATGTCTTTTTTTAAATGTGGTGCACAAAACTGTACATAGTATTCCAGATGAGGTCTGACCAAAGAGGAGTAGAGGGCAATAATGACGTCAGTGATCTAGACTGTATGCTTCTGTTAATACATCCTAGAATTGTATTTGCCTTTTTTGCTGCTGCATCACACTGTTGACTCATGTTCAGTTTGCGATCTATTGGTATACCCAAGTCTTTTTCACATGTGCTTGTTGCTTAACCCTATTCCTCCCATTCTGTATATGCTTTTTTCATTTTTATTGCCCAGATGTAGTACTTTGCATTTTTCCCTATTAAAAACCATTCTGTTAGTTGCTGCCCACTGCTCTAGTTTATTTACATCTTTTTGAATACTCTCTCTCTTCTCTAGTATTAGCTATTCCTCCTAGCTTTGTGTCATCAGCAAATTTAATTAGTGTACCTTCAATTCCTTCATCTAAATCATTGATAAATATGTTGAACAATACAGTGCCCAGAACAGAGCCCTGTGGTACCGCTCTTGAGACATTCTTCCAACTGGATGTGCAGCCATTTACAACCACTCTTTGGGTCAGATCACTAAGCCAGTTATGAATCCACCTAACAGTTGCCTCGTCCATTCCATATTTAGTCATTTTTTCAATAAGAATTGTGTGAGATACTTTGTCAAATGCTTTGCTAAAGTCAAGATATACTATATCTACAGCATTTCCCTGATCCACCCAGTCAGTGATTCTGTCATAGAAGGAAATTAAGTTAGTCTGACATGACTTATTAGTTACAAACCCATGCTGACTGGTTAATCACTTCATTCTTATCCAGGTACTTACATACATGTTATTTAATAATTTGTTCAAAGATCTTTCCTGGTATAGAAGTCAGACTCACCGGCCTATAGATCCCTGGGTCCGCCTTCTTCCACTTTTTGAATGTAGGGACAACATTTGCTCTTCTCCAGTCTTCTGGGACTTCTCCTGTTCTCCAGGAATTTTCAAAGATTATGGAGAGTGGTTCAAAAATTTCTTCTGCTATCGCCTTCAGTACTCTGAGGTGTAATTCATCTGGATCTGGAGACTTGAATTCATTTGTTAGCCAAGTGTTTCCTCACTATCTTAACATTGACAAAAGTAGTGCAGTGGACAAGTGGATGAGTTGCTTATAGCAGCAAATCTAAGTGCAGGCCTTATTTCTCAGAGGCTCTATTGTAAATTAAAATGGTTTCTAGACAAATCGAATGATAACGGCCTACTATGCGCATGGTCATAAATTCCTAAAATAGCAAATTATTATTATTAAAAAAAAAAATTCACACATTTTTGTTGCTTCACATTATTACAAGTTTCTTCCAATTTTGTATGTCGATTTATCATTAGCCAGTAGTCCTTTCCGAGTGTAACTAACTTTATATCCATCCTTTCATTCTTGTAGTTTATATCTAATCCAGGAATACAAGAATGTGGGCTGAAAGTAGTGCGTTGTCTGTCTGAATGTTCGGGGTCTTTGGAGTTGCTTTCAGAGCAGGGAGCTTTCGATACAATTTTACACAGTATCCAGATGTATCCTGGAAATGAAGGTGATGCATGTAATAAAATATTGTGAAAATTAGGTCATAATGGCTACTTGATAAGTTATATGAATTGCCTCTTGCCTCAGTTTGGATCACATTTTTTTGCTTCGCTATTTGGTTGAACGTTATTTTAATTCTGTAATTTAAAGTGGGGGAGAGGGGAGTACTTGTTCTCTTTAATGCACCACTCCGGCGTTTTTGTTTGTTGCAGCAAGTGGAGTGGTGATTCTAATCTAAGGTCTCTGCCACTAGCCTTATACTTACCAGCCGCCGTCTTCTCTTTCTATTGCCGCCGCTCCTGTCGGTCTCCAGCAGTTTTGTGACTTGCCAGACCGCTCCAGTGTTTTCTGGAGCGAGCCGGAGGTAAGTTTTCAATGCAAGTCTACGAGGGCCTCGTTCTGGCTCCTGTAGACTTGCATTTACAGCTTGTGATCGCTATCTCTGGTTTCCGATCAGTCTGAAGTTGTGGTCTCAAGATAGCTGCGCGGCACCGGAACGGCACAGAGAAAAGATGATGAGGCTGGGGGTAACTATAAGACTATGGTCAGGGACCTTAGATTAGATGCACCACTCCAGCACTGAAAAAATAATGCTGGAATGGTGCTTTGAAAGAGACCAGTTGAGTCTTACAGTCAGTGCTCCATAAGAGAACTTAGGTGGTGCTTGCAAAATAGTTTATTTTGTTTTGTGAGAGCGCTAATTTGCACTATTAGTTGATTTGCTTTCTGAAAAATTCATTAAAGGGAATGAGTCAGCAGGTTTTAGCTATCTAACCTGAGGACAGCAAGAAGAAGGGGTTAAAACACAGATTTCAACAATGTGTCACATGCCAGGCTGGGTGCTGTTGTATACTTACAATGAAAGTTTTATCCTGTGGTGATTATCATTGCCTGGACTACAGCAGCTCGTGCATGCTAGTCCGACTCACTGTTAATATGCAATGTACATAGAGAGCTGTGGTGTGTGTAGAGTTAGCGTTTTCATCTCTGTTTCATGCTATATATAAGAATTCTGATTGTGTGAAAACTGCTGCACCCAGTAATATACGTGATATTGGAGTGAGTTGGATTCATGGTCTCTTTGCCTACATCATGCTGCTCTCAGATGAGGTAGCAAAAGTCTAGTGACATGTGCTATATTATTGCGACGTGCTAATGATACTGAAATTCATCTTGCAACCACTGGATGACCGCATAGAGCAGTAACATCTACTGAGAAAGTATAAAGAAATCATATTTTTTTATTTTATTTATTCATTTTTTTTTAAACTGGGTCATAATTTGCTTTTTATCTCTGGATATGTCAAGCCAAGAGAAAAAATAGGGAAGGACACATCTGTACTTTGTATAATGCATTATTCATCTGCTCACTATCTTTTATTTTGTTTTATGAACCTCGTTTATTCGTGAGTGACGCATCAGAAATGGTTTCTTAAACTTATTTTTGCTCATTTTTTCAGAAATTCAATACTTTGGTATCTCTCTCTTGTCTTTTCTAATATCAAGAAAAAACTTATGCATTGCAACAATGCACTTACTATCAAGTCATTTGGTTTGTACATTACAACGGTATAAGGATGCTGCCAGAATACAAGAAGAGGTCAGCAGTGTTTCAATAGTTATTAGTATTGTTCATTACTCCGTAAATAAAATGGGTTGAATCCTCAGCGGTAATTTTTCTTCCTTTGTATTTTTTGCACTTGCAGGGATTTCGGACTGCCCTAACACTTATAAAGCTTTCATACAGTTTTGCAAAGCTTTTAGAGCTGCAGGATTTTGACACTGTACTTTTTTATCAAATGTCTATGTGCTTGGCAAACAAACGGGATCAGAAGGTAATCCAAGATTTCTGTTTATTTTGTTAAATTTTCCATCAAAGGAAATAATCTTAACGGGATGGCCATTAGATTTTATTAGTTTAGAAATTATCCATCGATTGTGCTAGAATTTAAAAGAGAGCAAAAACATATTTACTGACCCCCTGTCATACTGTTGCCATCGACCACCAGTGGTCTCCTTGCTCCTTTTTTTTTTTGGCGGGGTTGTGGGGAGGGGGAATCAAGTGAACACTGCATTGCCTCTCCTTTTTGCCGTCACTGGCAGCAGTACATAGAAGTGACAGGGATCCAGCAGATGAATATGTGTGTTTTTTAATTTAGAACTAACATGGGCCCAGTTTTATACTCGTAAGGTTTAGTGAAAAAACCTTTTGATACATTGAAATTATGACAATGTTGAGAAATTAAAATTACTTGAGCCCCATCATATATAGGTAGACATTTAACAGTCCTGTTTGTGATCTATTGCTAAATACTAAGTAATTTTTTTTTCTTTTTCTCTGCATTCTTCATACGATCATTGTCTGTGGTTTAGTTTCAGGTTTTATGTTATCGCTGTTTTGCTGAAATGACCTTGGAAGACGATTTAAAGAACAGATTGCTGGTGAAAGCCTGTGCAGAAAATCATTTGGTCATTGTGGAAGCTTTACTATTGCTTGGAGCAGATATCAATAAGATAACCCAGCACACATCTTTAATTTTTCAGGTGCACTGCAATTTAGTCTGTATTGTATGGGTTGTTTTTATAAAATTTTGTATCTTTTCTTTATTTTCCTCCCAGGTCTCTATTCTTACCTTCCTTTATCAAACGGTTTAGATGCTGTTGTCATTGTTGACCAGGATATTTAAGGGTTTAATCTGTTAAGATCAGATTACAGCCCGCTTCATACACTTAACATGCATAAATGAAGTATATGAATATAGCTTATCACCAGTGGTTTAAGGTTACCGGCAGCGCACTTCACTTTTGAAGGTTTCACACTTCAGTTTACTTTTATATTTATAGGTTTGTGAGAAGGGAACAAATGCCAAGTTGGTGGAGCTTTTGTTAAATCATGGAGTTCATGAACAAGATTCACGGAAGGCTCTTGAAGCGAGCATTAAGAATGGCAATAATGAGGTTATCAGCTTGCTGCTGAAAAAACTTTGCTTAGATGCGGCTAATAACAGCATTTGCCTGGGAGGTTTTCATATGGGAAAGATCCAACCTTCATGGCTTAATCCTCTGTTCTCAGAAAAACAAAATGCACTTAAAAATCCTTCAGCAGATCTTGAAGCTAACCAAGGTATGTTTTTTGCTTGCACGTTTTTATGTTGTTTTTACCAGAGCACACTGTTCACATTTCCTCCACTGAAACAAAACATCACCCACAACTCTAGGCCAGAAAGCAATAATCTGTGATCAACTGATGCAGAATCTAGGGGTCCCGTCACACTCTTCAATGTCCCAGCGATCCCACCAACGATACGACGTGGATGGGATTTCTGGGACATCGTTAGCTGATCGCTGGTGAGCTGTCACATGGGCAGACTCGCCAGCGATCAGGACCAGCGAGCTTGTTGGTATCCAATGTACACATCGGGTAAATAAGCACCGCACGGCGCCTAGTTACCCAATATGTACCCTAGATACCGGTTCCCAGCTTCTGCTGTAGAACTCTGGGAGCCGGTATCAAGGGTACATATTGGGTAACTAGGCGCCGCGCGGTGCTTATTTACCCGATGTGTACATTGGATACCATCTCCCAGCTCGCTGATCGTTGGTCTCCCGCTGTCACATGCAGCGATGCGCGCTGGCCAGAGAGACCCACCAACGATGAAAAAATGGTCCAGGCCATTCGACGACAATCAGCGATACCCAGCAGGGGGGCTGGTTGTTGCTGCGTGTCACACTAAGCAAGATCGCTGGCTAGGTCGCTGTTACGTCACAAAATCGGTGACTCTTCAGTGATCTTGCTTAGTGTGACGGGGCTTAAAGCGAGAAACAAATTTTGAAATTCAATTTTTTTAATTAGTCTATTTAAGTTGATGAAAAAAACAGAATTTTTGATAGCTCACCATAAAATCTGTTTCTTGGAGTCTTCATTGGGGCACACAAGAAACCACGGGTGTATGTTGTTGCCACTAGGAGGCTGTCATTATGCACAAAAAATTAGCTTTTCCTCCACAGTGGACTCCCCACCAACTGGCACTTGGTTAATTAGTTAGTGAGAAAGCAGTAGGAGAAGCAACATGTAAAAGAAACAAACACAACTCAAACTGTAACAATATAACACAGTAATCAGAGCTGTTAAACATGGGAGGGTGCTGTGTTCCTCCAATGAATGCTCCAAGAAACATATTTTACAGTGAGTAACCAAAAATCCTGTTTTCTCTATCGCTTCATTGGGGGACAAAGGAAACCATGGGACATCCCAAAACAGTCCCTGTCTGAAAACTCACCACTGCCGCCTGCAAGACCCTTCTATCTAGGCTGGTGTCCGCCAAAGCGTAGGTATGAACCCTATAAAATTTGGCGAACAAGCCATAAGGCCTCTACGCGCACCCTCAGGAATGACAAAAAGAGTCTATCTGTCTAAATGGGGCGGTCCTAGCCAGATAAACTCGCACCGCCCTGACCAGGTCTAACCTGTTTAGTGCACGCTCCAGAGGATGAGTTGGAGCCGGGCAAAAGGAAGGGAAGACAATATGGCGGACACCATCTTGGGAAAGAAAGAAGGTAGAGGCCGCAAAACCACCTCCCGACGAAGCTGCAGAGGCGGTGAAACGCGCGTCGAGGTGTCCTTTCTTGGCAGCATGTTGCATACTTCTCACTATGGCTACAGGTACATGAGATCTATAGGTTATAATATGGGCGCACATATATGTAGCCCTCTATACAGGCCCACTCACTGATTCCAAGATTGTAGACACCTGTGATGCTAGTGGGTACACCTTGATTTAACGTGTCCCTTTTGTCACATTATTTTCAGGGGTACCATCATTTCTGTCCAGGCCTATTTCATGAGTTTTATTTTTTTTTTAAATTCTGTGGAAGCATGGTTGAAAGGCAATGTCTGACTTTCATTTGTTCGTTTTCATAGATTTTTGATTTATTACTTTTGTCAGATTAAAGTTATCTCTGTCACCATTGTGGGTTTTTCTGTCATTAAACGAAGGATACTAACAATTTTGACCACGTGTATATTAGCAATTTGCTGGGGATTTGTATACTAGTTGATGATTAGGATTAGTGCACTTGTGAATAGTTTATTTGACTGTGCTTAACAGCGTCTTTATATCAATAGGCATGATAGGCGTGACACTGCCGCACATTAGCATTGTATCTATACCACAGTTAGGGTACCGTCACACTCAGCGACGACGCAGCGATCCCGACAACGATACGACCTGGCAGGGATCGCTGCTGCGGCGCATTGTGGTCGCTGGTGAGATGCCAAACAGTCAGATCTTCCCAACGATGCAGCAACGATCGGCGACCCGTAGCGACCTATGTAACGATGTGTCTCCTATGTGTCTCAGTGCAGAGTCGCTAGCGAGATCGTTGGTAAAAGGTGTCAAACACACCGATGCATGCTACCCAGCAGGATCTCGACGACCAAAGAAAGGTCCAGGTATTTCTGACACGACCAGCGATCTCACAGCAGGGGCCTGATCGCTGATAAGTGTCAAACATAGCGAGATCGCTGCAGAGATCACTGTTGCGTCACAAAACTTGTGACTCAGCAGCGATCTCGCTAGCGATCTCTCTTAGTGTGACGAGGGCTTAATACTGACTTGTACCAGACATTTTGGTTGCATAACTAAGAATTGCCTGGGTGTACTATTAGTATATATATTGATTTCTACTCAAGAATATACCCTATATCTTATACTTCCTAGCACGTTCCCTAATCAAAGTTATTTTATGTGTTTGTGTGTGTGTAGCCCATTCACTATCTCTATCTATCCCCCAGTCCAGCCAATTCACTGTCTCTATCTATCCCCCACTCTCTCAAGATGGCTGGAATCGTATTGTAAATACATCATCTAATATATACTTACCTTGTAGTGTCTTCACATCCTGTTCCGTCCAGATGTGTCCGCATCCCAGAATTCCAAGCGGCACACACACTGTATACGCCGTATGCACTACACACACACACACACTGTATACGCTGTATGCACCACACACATACTGTATACACCATACACACACACTGTATACGCCGTACGCACCACACACACACTTTATACGCCGTACGCACCACACACACACTGTATACACCGTACGCACCACACACCCTCACACACACACACACACACACACACACACACACACACACACACTGTATATGCCGTACGCAGCTTCTTGCGTGGTACCACCAGACAGCAGACAAGGGGGATAGCACATGGGGTAGACAGGTCAAAGAAGAGAGCACAGACAGGAGAAGTCTGCACATGGGGAAAGAGAGAGTGGATAGGTGGGTGAGCACATGGGGGGGAGGGATTCTCAAAGCCTGCCCTCATCGTGACATTACCGCCTCCATCTAGTCTAATATATACTTACCTTGTAATGTCTTCACATCCTGTTCCGTCCAGATGTGTCCGGATCCCAGAATTCCAAGCGGCGGAAGTTGACCGACTGCCATATAGGGACATCCAAGTGATGGATGTCTCAATATGGAAACTGCTGGTGGTACCAGCCTCTTGCGCGGTACCACCAGCGGAACACCGTTGCACCACACACACGCACACTGTATACGCCGTACGCACCACACACACTGTATACGCCATACACACACTGTATACGCCGTACGCAACACACACACACTATACACCGTACACACACACTGTATACGCCGTACGCAACCCACCCACTGTATACGCTATATACACACACACACTGTATAAACCGTACTGTCGCGAATACGCTGCCGCCGGGATCAGCTGAATGATTCACTGACCTCCGCCATCTTTGTACAGGAGGAGCGCATGTGCAGTTTTAATGTGACCGCCGCTATCTGTCTGCACAAAGAGGGCGGCGGTCCGATTTACTGCGCCTGCGCAAATTCCGCGCAGGCGCAGTGAATCATTCGGCTGATCCCGGCGGCAGATGCACGACGTATCCACAGGCAGAGGAAGCCGGTCACATTAAAGGGGTTTTCCCACAAGCAAAAGTTAGTTTTAAAGATTGTGTCTGACCATGTACGGAGCATACCACTTCTCCTGGGCAGGGGAGAGAGCAAAAGACAATACTTACATTACAGCAGGGGATCACAGAGGATTCATTTTGTGAGGTAAAATATTTCACTGACTGTTTTAAAACAATATTTTACCTCACAAAATGTATCCTCTGTGATCTCCTGCTGTAATGTCAGTATTATCTTTTGCCTCCTCCCCTTCCCAGGAGCTGTGGTATGTTCTGTACATGGTCATACACAGACAATCTTTAAAATGAACTTTCGTTCGTGGGAAAACCCCTTTAAAAAGCAAATATCAACGCCAACATGGCTTCTTCGAAAAAGTACGCCAATGACAATGAAAGGAAAGCAGCAAAGGCACAAAGTCGAAGATGCGCACAGGGGGGGGAGACAGCTCAAACGGGACGGCACATGAGGAGAGAACACAGCACCTCATGACAACATGTCTCCGAATTTCCAAGCAATAAATTTTGTATTTATTTTTGGAAGATGAGAAATGGTCAAAATAACAAAAAATTGCAATGCTTGCAGACCTCAAATAATGCTAAGAAAACAAGTTCATAATAGTTTAGAAACAACAATACTAATGTTTTAACTCAGGAAGAGTTCAAAAATCAGTATTTTGTGGAATAACCATGATTTTTAATCACAGCTTTCATGTGTCTTGGCATGCTTTTCACCAGTCTTTCACGCTGCTTTTGGGTGACCTTATGCCACTCCTGGTACAAAAATGTAAGCAGTTCTTTGTGTGATGGCTTGTGACTATCAATCTTCCTCTTGATTTACATTCCAGATGTTTTCAATGGGGTTCAGGTCTGGAGATTGGGCTGGCCATGACAGGGATTTGATGTGGTGGTCCTTCATCCACACATTGATTGACCTAGCTGTGTGGCATGGCGCATTGTCCTGCTGGAAAAACCAGTCCTCAGAGTTGGAGAACATTGCCTGAACAGAAGAAATCAAATGTTTTTCCAGGATAACCTTGTATGCTTGATTCATACGTCCTTTGCAAAGATTAACCTGCCCAATTCCAGCCTTGCTGAAGCATCCCCAGATCATCACCGATCCTCCACCAAATTTCATAGTGGGTGCAAGACACTGTGGCTTGTACGCCTCTCCAGGTCTCTGTCTAACCATTAGATGACCAGGTGTTGAGCAAAGCAGAAAATTAGACTCTTCAGAGAAGATTACCTTACTCCAGTCCTCTATGGTCCAATCCTTATGGTCTTTGGCAAACTTCAGCCTGGCTCTCCTTTGCTTCTCATTGATGAAAGGCTTTTTTCTAGCTTTACATGACTTGAACCCTGCCTCTAGGTGCCTGTTATGAACTGTTCTTGCCATGCAATTCACCCCATCTGCCATTTTCCATTCCTTTTGTAGGTCACTTGATGTCATCCTGCGGTTGCTGAGTGACATTCGAATAAGAGGACCGTCATCCCGGTCAGTGGAGAGTCGTTTTTGCCCTCTGCCTGTCTGTAGCTTTGTTGGCCCCAATGTCTGCTGTTTGACCTTGTTGTAATGGACTGCCATCTTAGAAATTTTAAGGATGGAGGCAACATGATGCTCACTGTATCCCTCTGCTAGTAAAGCAAGAATTGAGCCCTTCTTTTCCTCACTCAAGACTTTTCTTTTCAACTCCTTTGGCACGGTTAAAAGTTATTTTTTCATTCCTATTACTTTTGGGATATTCCTAGCACTTGTCTTGACATCGAGCTTGTCCTATTGCAAGAGGATTGTGAACACCACAGCAGTGTTTTTTTTTATACTTTCCTTCGTTAAATAAGATTTGGTTCATGTGATCACCTAATCAGAAGCACATTAAGTAGAATGGGCTGTACTGTGGTTGGAATTCAACTGACTGACACTGGAATGGAATGGCTGTCAGACATGTAGAGAAGCTGATTTTTATAAAACTATGCAG
Organism: Oophaga sylvatica; assembly: GCA_033576555.1. NCBI lineage: Eukaryota > Metazoa > Chordata > Amphibia > Anura > Dendrobatidae > Oophaga > Oophaga sylvatica. Next base: position 280,557,916 of record JARQOD010000004.1, read on the forward strand.
TGGTCTCTTAATTTTTGCCAGAGCTGTATATTGAATAAAATAATATTATTTATGATTATTTTTTTGATCATTGCTCCTTCTTTTCTTCACATTTTGGTATTCTTATATACATGAAATGAAGGGATAATCATATGTTTTATGAGGAACTGTATTTTCTCTACGCAAAACCACCTTGTCCTAGTGGAGAACCTGGAAAGGAGGACGACAGGAAAGAGCAGCCAATTCCAAGACGCGCCGAATGGAGGTGATGGCCACAAGAAACACCACCTTCCAAGACAGAATGGAAAGTGAGACCTCTCAGAGTGGTTTAAACGGAGAACTCGTTAGGGCCTCTGGGACTAGATTGAGATCCTTGTGGTCCACTGGTGTCCGGTATGGGAGCGCGGCGTGCGCTACCCCTTGGAGAAAGGTTCTGACCTGAGTACGAGAGGATACGTTTTTTTGAAAAAGAAACTGAGATCAATTCCCACCTGGAGAAACACCAGTATGGAAGGGAGAGCAAAGGACATAGGCGCAATGTGATTAGATTCACACCAGCTGAAATAGACTTTCCGAATCCGATAATAGACCTGGGATGACGAAGGCTTCCTAGCCCGGATCATGGTCTGAATCACCCGATCTGAAAACCCGGAGGCTCTTAGAACCACGGTTTCAACAGCCACACCGTTAAATTGAGCGACCGAGAATTCTGGTGGCAGATCGGCCTTTGGGACAGAAGATCCAGTGGTCTGTCTGGGAGCCTCCACGGGGTGTCCATGAGAAGATTGACGATCTTGCGAACCAAGACCTCCTGGGCCAATCAGGTGCTATTAGAACAACTATCACCCCTTCCGCCTTGATCTGCAACAGCCTGGGAAGAAGTGAAAGGGGAGGAAACAGATAGGGAAGAACAAACTGTGACCAGGGTATTGCCAGAGAGTTGATGCCCACCGTGCGAGGATCGCGGGATCTGGAAACGAACCATAGAACCTTCCTGTTCAGCCGGGATGCCATGAGGTGTACATCCGGAGTGCCCTAACGAAGGCGTATCTGTTAGAAGACTTCATGATCTAAAGACCACTCTGCCGCTGCGAGACCCTCGTAGTTGAGAAAGTCAGCGGCCTATTTGTCCACTGCGGGGATAACTTACTTGAACCTTCTCCTCAACGCATCTGGACAGGAACCCAAGAGGGAGAGAAAACGAGATGTACCTCTCCATAGAAGACCATTGATAGACTTCCGAGCCTCTTGTATTGAGGGACGTCCAAGCCTCCTGAAACCGACAGGCTCTGGTGGGCAAGTGGGTAGGCGATGAGGGCCAGGACCAAAGTTTGGATCACCTAAACACTCTTCCTGTGTTAGGGGTTGGGGTCCTGCCGGATAGACGTATGAGGATACAGGGTGGCTGCACACGCCGTACTCATAGTCTCTAAGTGGGAGTACACTGGGACTGTTCACACTGTATCCCTCCAGAGGTAAAAGACAAGATCCATCTAAAAAATAAAAAGATATTACAGGAAAAAACGCAGAAAACTGAGGTAGATATGGGTCTAGTAAAAGACCCGTGTCCACCTCCTACTGACAATAGGCTAAAACTAATTAACCTAGTGCCAGTCGATGGGGTGTACACTGCGGAGGAGGAGCTATTTTTTTGTGCATAGTGTCAGCCTCCTAGTAGCAGCAGCATACACCTATGGTTTCCTGTGTCCCCCAATGAAGCGATAGAGAAAACAGCAATAAAACAGTACAAAACTGTCATCTAATGTGAGGGGTTGACTCACTCAGCTGCTTCCAAAGGTGGACACATGAACTCTTCTTGTGGTAAAACACCTGCTGGTTTATTATGGAACAGCAGAAACTCAGCATGGTTCAGCAAAATAAACCTGGCCTTTCTGGCATAACGGCAAAACATAAAGATAACGTAGCAAAGTCCATTTATCTGAGGGATTCACCCGCTCAGACCAACATGTGTCTATAGCTCCACCTGGGGCCACGTCTGGAGTCTTTCCTCTCCAAACCATAACACAGAGAAAAAAAAAACAGTGCCTGTACATTTAACATCCCAGTCACATCCTTGAGGTGGAGATATGGTATGTAGGCTTCCTGCCCATCTCTTATCTACTCACCTACAAACTTGTCCCAACATGGCTGATTAACTCCTTCAGCACATAGCATGCTGAAAAGAAACGTACAGGTTTTTTAGGTCACGGAAGTAAGCAATCTTCGTGACACATATTTCCCCTCATATACCGTGCCAGTGACCCTGTCACACTAATCAAACAAGTGGTCATAAACAGTACAGACCAAAAGTTTGGACACACCTCCTCATTTAAAGATTTTTCTGTATTTTCATGACTATGAAAATTGTACATTGACACTGAAGGCATCAAAACTATGAATTAACACATGTGGAATTATATACTTAACAAAAAAGTGTGTAACAACTGAAATTATGTCTTATATTCTAGGTTCTTCAAAGTAGCCACCTTTTGCTTTGATGACTGCTTTGCACACTCTTGGCATTGTCTTGATGATCTTCAAGAGGTAGTCACCGGGAATGGTTTTCACTTCACAGGTGTGCCCTGTCAGGTTTAAGAAGTGGGATTTCTGGCCTTATCAATGGGGTTGGGAGCATCAGTTGTGTTGTGCAGAAATCTGGTGGATACACAGCTGATAGTCCTACTGAATAGACTGTTAGAATTTGTATTATGGCAAGAAAAAAGCAGCTAAGTAAAGAAAAACAAGTGGCCATCATTACTTTAAGAAATGAAGGTCAGTCAGTCCGAAAAATTGGGAAAAGTTTGAAAGTGTCCCCAAGTGCAGTTGCAAAAACCATCAAGCGCTACAAAGAAACTGTCTCACATGAGGACCGCCCCAGGAAAGGATTACCAAGAGTCACCTCTGCTTCTGAGGATAAGTTTATCTGAGTCACCAGCCTCAGAAATCGCAGGTTTACAGCAGCTCAGATTAGAGACCAGGTCAATGCCACACAGAGTTCTAACAGCAGACACATCTCTACAACACCTGTTAAGAGGAGACTTTGTGCAGCAGGCCTTCATGGTAAAATAGCTGCTAGGAAACCACTGCTAAGGACAGGCAACAAGCAGAAGAGACTTGTTTGGGCTAAAGAACACAAGGAATGGACATTAGACCAGTGGAAATCTGTGCTTTGGTCTGATGAGTCCAAATTTGAGATCTTTGGTTCCAACCACCGTGTCTTTATGCGACGCAGAAAAGGTGAATGGATGGACTCTACATGTCTGGTTCCCACCGTGAAGCATGGAGGAGGTGGTGTGATGGTGGGGGGTGCTTTGCTGGTGACACTGTTGGGGATTTATTAAAAATTGAAGGCATACTGAACCAGCATGGCTACCACAGCATCTTGCAGCGGCATGCTATTCCATCCGGTTTACGTTTAGTTGGACCATCATTTATTTTTCAACAGGACAATGACCCCAAACACACCTCCAGACTGTGTAAGGGCTATTTGACCAAGAAGGAGACTGATGGGGTGCTACGCCAGATGACCTGGCCTCCACAGTCACCAGACCTGAACCCAATTGAGATGGTTTGGGGTGAGCTGGACCACAGAGTGAAGGCAAACGGGCCAACAAGTGCTAAGCATCTCTGGGAACTCCTTCAAGATTGTTGGAAGACCATTTCCGGTGACTACCTCTTGAAGCTAATCAAGAGAATGCCAAGAGTGTGCAAAGCAGTCATCAAAGCAAAAGGTGGCTACTTTGAAGAACCTAGAATATAAGACATATTTTCAGTTGTTTCACACTTTTTTGTTAAGTATATAATTCCACATGTGTTAATTCATAGTTTTGATGCCTTCAGTGTCAATGTACAATTTTCATAGTCATGAAAATACAGAAAAATCTCTAAATGAGGTATTGTATATAAGAAAAAAAGTCACACTGTTACAGTCTGGCAGAACATATACATGGAGCAGATCTATAATATAACGGTAGGAGTGTCACTCTGTCTGAAGCCTTTATAGACTGCGCAAGCGCAACACGCCTGCGCAGTCTGGCTCCAGACAGAGTGAGGCATCCAGAGCGGTGAGTAATCTGTATGGCGCCGGAGATCGCGGTATGCGTACTGGATGCATACCGCGATCTGCGGCGCCATACTCACATACTTACCTGACCGGGAGGAGCGTTGCCGCGGCGCTTCTCTCTCCCGGGCAGGAGACCAGGAGTGCACGTCGGATCGCGCATGCGCAGTAGCGCTATCCGGCGCCATTTTGCTGAAGACACATTTACAGTGTGTCTTCAGCAATATGGCGCCGGACCGCGCGGTATGGGCATGCGCGTACTCCGGCGCCGCTCTCCTCCCCTGGCGTCCAGCAGAACGGAGCACAGGGATGAAAGGTCAGTATAAATGTTTTTTTTTTTTTTGGGGTATCTGTGCTGTTTAATAGCGCTAAGGTTGGGCCATGCACATCAGGATAGGGGAGGGCGTGAGGGGACCATGCACATCAAGGTTGGGGGGTGAGGGGACCATGCACATCAGGATTGGGGGGTGAGCGGACCATGCACATCAGGGTTGGGGGGAGAGGGGACCATGCACATCAGGATTGGGGGTGAGCGGACCATGCATATCAGGGTTGGGGGGTGAGGGGACCATGCACATCAGGATTGGGGTGTGAGGGGACCATGCACATCAGGATTGGGGGTGAGCGGACCATGCACATCAGGGTTGGGGGGTGAGGGGACCATGCACATCAGGGTTGGGGGTGTGAGGGGACCATGCACATCAGGGTTGGGGGGGTGGGGGGACCATGCACATCAGGATTGGGGGGGTGGGGGCCATGCACATCAGGATTGTGGGGGTGGGGGACCATGCACATCAGGATTGGGGGGGTGGGGGACCATGCACATCAGGATTGGGGGGTGAGGGGACCATGCACATCAGGGTTGGGGGGTGAGGGGACCATGCACATCAGGGTTGGGGGTGAGGGGACCATGCACATCAGGATTGGGGGGGTGAGGGGACCATGCACATCAGGGTTGGGGGGTGAGGGGACCATGCACAACAGGGTTGGGGGTTGAGGGGACCATGCACATCAGGATTGGGGGGTGAGCGGACCATGCATACCAGGATTGGGAGGGTGAGGGGGCCATGCACATCAGGATTGGGGATGAGGGGACCATGCACATCAGGATTGGGGGGTGAGGGGACCACGCATATCAGGATTGGGGGGGATGAGGGGACCATGCACATCAGGATTGGGGATGAGGGGACCATGCACATCAGGATTGGGGGTGAGCGGACCATGCACATCAGGGTTGGGGGGTGAGAGGACCATGCACATCAGGGTTGGGGGTGAGGGGACCATGCACATCAGGATTGGGGGTGAGGGGACCATGCACATCAGGATTGGGGGGTGTGGGGGACCATGCACATCAGGATTGGAGGGTGAGCGGACCATGCACATCAGGATTGGGCGATGAGGGGACCATTCATACCAGGATTGGGGGGTGAGGGGACCATTCATACCAGGATTGGGGGGTGAGGGGACCATTCATACCAGGATTGGGGGGTGAGGGGACTATTCATACCAGAATTGGGGTGACGGGACCATTCATACCAGAATTGGGGGTGAGGGGACCATGCATTCCAGGATTGGGCAGGAGGTGACCTTGCATACCAGGATGAGGAATGGGTGCCATGCATAGTAGATTTGGGTGGGGGTGAGGGGACCATACATACCAGTATAGGGATGAGGGGTGCCATGCATAACAGAATAGGAGGGGGGAAGCACATACCAGAATGGGAGACCATGTACCTATAAAAATGCCTGCCACCCGGGCGTAGAACGGGTTCATCACTAGTGAATATATGGGCTATAAAAGACCTCTACACTGATCCAGAGACCCAAGCAAAACGTGAAAGGAATGCTGGTACTAGGTCTCAATCACTATAAACAGGAAAAGAAAAATAGAACACATATAGTAGAAAAGAACACAACAGAAAGCCAATTTAATTATTGTGATACCTAAGGGTCGAGGGTTAGAAGACTATCCACCCAAAGACCTCAAACCTTTTGGCATTTACCTGGACATACTCTATTTTGAAAGTCATCATCTTTTAAATTCCATTTTAATGCATTTACTCTGCCCCTTACTTTGACAATGTGCCATGTTGCGGTTTAATATGTTACTCGAACAGAACTAATTCACCGTTTTGAGAAAATAAGCTACACACTCTGCAGAGTACCAAATATACCACCAGAGTCATGGGGCTCACAGTGGGTATGAATATCTGTTTCTCTCTAGTATGCGTACATTTTTGTTAGATTTTGTTAAAATTACTATATTACTAATATTACTTTGTTACTGCGTTGTGTATTGGTTATATATAACGTTCACTTTTGTTTCAGACTCTGGGCCCATTTTGGCAAGAATGGTTTTTCGTTACCAAAGCAAACACTATGGCTGCAGATCTTCAGGAGATTTAAGTTCTGTGCATGACTTACTTGATAAAGACGATTCTTTTTCACATGATGGTTTTGATGATGTATTTGCTAACAGTGATGACATAGATAGTGAAGGTAATGTACTTTCCACGAATGCATTTTGATTTTGTGTCTTGGGTAATTTTCTTGAAAACCTGTGTATTCGGAAATATCTCTTGTATAACGTAACAGATACAGAACATCTTTTTCTATGCTCTGTGCTGTTGTTCCTCTATTATTTTTCCTGGAAATTTATGAATAAATTGACAAATGGGTATTGTGTTTCCTCTTGCCCTTAAGGGGTTTTCCTATAATTATTATTTATTTTAATTTATGGGTAATTCAAGTATATACTAAAAATTTAAAGGGACTTGAGAGGACCTTTAAGGGAATGTATTGTCTTTCCCAAAAAGTAATTGCATTTTTACATTGGCTACTACAGCATTTATAATTGTATGATAATTCCCTAGTGAAAAAAGGGCTGAAAAAGAAACAGGGAAATAGGGAACTCATGCAGAGGATGAATCTGTTGTTACATGAGGGATGCAAAGGACACCATTGACTATATGAATATAGCCTAACATAGCCTGTGTATGTTGTGGAGTGACTGGCACATGGGCCCCTTTAACTTAGTGTCAGGGTATCCCTTTCTACTGTATAGGTTGGTATAATATATGTATGGTGCTAGGCTGTCTGGAATTCTTTTTCAAATTATAAAGGGTTTGTGAAAAGTATACTTAGCTCTACTTGTTCTAAGACTTCTTTCACATTGCATTTTTGCCCACTTTTGTTTGGCCAGAATGGGCCTGCGCCTGAACACCCCCTTCTCCTGCAAAACGGGATTCGGGCGTATGAGCCAACGAGGCCATTGACTATAATGGTGCCTGCAGTCAACGCGTCCTCTGTTGTGTATCAATCGCCGACAGGACCAACGAACATGGCAAAAACGCAATGTGAAAGGAGCCCAAGATAACCATTACCTGTTACTTAAATCATTACTTTTTATTTTATGTTTAAAGGCAGTGAAGGAACACATCCTGTGAAAAAACCGCACTCATTTGTCAGCCTTGATATTCATAAGGAAAACTCAAAGCTGAATCATGTGACATCAGATCAGAGGCTGACTAACTCCTTGGTATGATGTGTTACTTGATGTTAAGGCATATTAACGTTGACTTTCAGACTGATTTCTTGTCTTTAGATCGCTATTTCTCCCTTACCTTCCAATAAGACATGGTTACACTTCAAGGGGTTATCCATTTTATCTTTATTTTTACAAATGGGTACATGATTTTGTGGCACTTACTAATATATAAATGTCAGGTTCTCTCCCTGTCCATATTAGTATAGCTTTCCTCACAGAATGCACTTCTGTCCATAAAATGGCTGCTGGAGGAGCAGGTGACCAGACCTGTCCATCGGCCTACTACAACTGAAATTCAGCTTTCACATGTGACATGTTTTTTGGTTGGAGGAGGCTGGAGGACAGGTTAGGTCAAATGCTCCTACACTCCCAGCCATTTTAAGGATAAATAGTGTTGACCAGTCTGAGGATAGCAACGCTAACAAGGAGAACCCTATAATACTTGTATGTCCGTAGGAGCTACAAAATCATATCCCAAACAGAGCTGTTAAAATAACAATGAAGTGGCCGACCCCTTAATCTTCAGACTTTATCCAGCATTGCTGCTCCATGTATTGTCTAGGATAAAGGTAAATGACACTAACAACGTTGTTCTCCAAAAAGTCTTTAAGAACAGATAAACAATAAGTCCTTAAGGTACTGCCACACTAAACAATCCCGCTAGCGATCACGATAACGACGCATACTAATGCGATCGCTAGCGGGATTGTTTCTATATCGCTAAGTGCGGCCACATTTAGCGATATAGTTAACGACGCTATCGCCGTTAGCGATCTTCTTAACGACTTTAGCGGTACAAGAGTACCGCTAAATCGCTAAGAAAAGGTGCCACACTAGCGATATATACTTACCCAGCGGGAGCGCCGACGAGAAAATAGGGTCCGGAACGATTCCAGCGACGAGCGAGATCACAGCAGGAAGCTTGTCGCTGGCAGCTGCCGCACTGAACAACATCGCTAACGGATCGCTAAATAGTGACGTTTTTTAGCGATCCCGTTAGCGATATTGTTCAGTGTGGCATACCCTTTAGTCACTTTTGGTCTTGTTTTGTGCTGTAAAATGTATCCAAAATGTTTGTGTGATGATGTAATCTGTTAAAATTTGAGGCTTTTAATGTTTGCCTAAGGCCACACCTTGTCTAAAATGGGCCCTGACACTGCCAGAAGCTGGTGTCTGTCTATGCAACATGTTTGCACAAGTCGTCACAGCCAAAGGACACAATAAAGATGCTTGTTATTAATGGATTGAATATTCTTGCGATTTTTGCTGTTAATGATGCATTTTGTGATAAATTTTGAGAAAGCACTTGATATATTAGTTGTGCTGAAGTTATTGTTGGTTCATTGCGAAAGCAAAAGGTTTACTAGTTTTGATAATAAACCTAGTTTGCATAGGGGGTTGAATAATTTTGATTGCAGCTGTGGATGTCCCTTGCAGCGTACTCACTACATAGAGTGATGTACACATCTAAATTCTAAAAGTATGTGGGAGAGCATCCATGTGTATATCATCTGTCATACACACATTCAATGTATGCATAAATGCACACATTCACCATGTACATGGACAGCCTTGTACACATGTTCACCATGTTTAATAACAGCAATGAACTCTGTCCACCCCCACTCTCTATAGTATAAATGACAGTGGCAGATCTTTGAAATGTCACATAAAAAGGTGATTGAAGACCACTGCAGCCCACCGATAATTATACTGACTGCAACAAAGCCTGGCAGTGCCCCACCGCCATAATGACAGTGACTGCGGCATATTCACCAAGTGAAATTCTGCTATTTATACTGAAAAAGAAGGTTTCTCGGTAGAGATGAGGGAATTTGTTCGGATTCAGTTCCGAATACGATCGAAATTGAATATTGTTTTTGCAATATTCGTTGAACACAGCCGAACTTCTTTAGAGTCAATGGGAGTAGAAATTACCGAATATGTTCGGAACCGATCATAAGACAAACTTTTGGCCTCAATAGTGTTTGAATATGGCCCGAATATGTCAAAATCAGATTCGGGGACAAAATTCGAACAAATTCGCTCATCTCTATTCTCCTGTTCACATCAGCGCTCTTCTCTTGCATTGTTCTGTTCTGTAATAGGAGCAGAACAGCACAAATGATAGTAGTTCCGGATTCGTCTCATTACACACTCGGCAGTGCCCGAGGGACTCAATTTACTGTAATGTAGTCAGTCGAGTTTCCGTCTTTGTGTGTTCTTGTACCAGACAAATATTGTTTGGTATAATTAACTGATTTGTGACTGAATCTCCAATGCAGAAATGAACAGCTTGTTGTAAATGGACAAAAAGTATCCGTGTACCACAATGTTTATTATAGGGGTAAGTGCTAATGGGGACTGGGCAGGAGACACACAAAAGCTGGTGACCGGCAATAATTCATATTTTCTGTTATATGGATATGGATTATTAACTTTCACTTATTTTTTTAGTCCCTCTAGCAGTCACAGATTTCTAGTCGTGTCTAAATGCTTAACGCAGCACTTGTTTTTATTTTAAGACGGACATTGACATTTTTGCTGCCTTTTTTTTCTTCCTCCCAAGTACTGGATGCCCCTGGGTGCAGAAGTCTCATGCCAAGTAATAGGATTTTATTCTCACTAGGGTATAAAACGGGGTCATTCTGACCGCCATGAGTTAGATGCATCAATTTAAAATCCAATCATAAATTTTGGCTTTTGTTTTTAGCGCTGCATGTTTTTCATCAGTGAACTCAAGCAGCAACATCAGCGCAATAGTGTGGCCATTCTGAATTTTGGACAAGAAATGGAACAAACGCTAAAAAATGCACAGGTTTCAAATTCTGTGTGTCTCAATGGGATTTTGAAAGGTCCTGTTGACGGTACTTGTAACTGTTAGTTGTACAGCGCAAAAAACAAGCTGAGAAAGAAAACATATGCTAGCTGTGAACTTGGTCTTAAGGAATAGTTCATAGAAAAAAATACATGTATGTATAATATTTTTTTTTTATTAATATTATTAGTTTTTTTGTTTGTTCATTAGGGCGGATTTGGGGATGAACCTAATTTACGTAGAAGAAAAGATTTTCCTCAAATTGATTATCCTTGTAAGTGTATGAGACTAACAGCATCAAAATTTCCACTCTATTGCAATCATTGTGTTAAAAGGACTTCATTGGTATGTCTTTAAAATAGTGTTATTTTTTTTTCTTTAAGTGGGTAAAGCACTTTTTTCACTGCACATGAAGCGAACCGATAGCACCTCTTCTTTGACTGAACATATTCGATCCTTAGATCTGTCGGCAAATGATCTGGAAAGCATAGATTTAATAAATAAAAAATCCCAATTGACAATTCATTTGGAACGGCTTGAGAAATTAGAGCTCCAACAGAATACTTTAGCATCTCTTCCTAAATCGCTCTGTGACGTAAGTTGAGATTTGCTTGAACTCTAAGAATTAGCTGAAGTACCGTATATTGCTGCAGGAATCCTAATTCCATGTCAGATATTCAGTGTCTGCAAATTTTGGGGAGATGAGTATGGGAACATTTTTGTTCCAGTTCCAGAAGAAATGATAAAATCCACTTTTATTATGATATTTTTTAACCTTTTTTTAATTGATAGGCAAATGAGACTATATACCGTATATACTCGTGTATAAGCCGACCAGTGTATAAGCCGACCCCCCTAATTTTGCCACAAAAAAATGGGAAAAATTGTTGACTCGTGTATAAGCCGGGTGTATAAAATGCCCTCCTGCTCTGTGCTGCCCCCGTCCTGCTCCTTGCTCCCCAATCCAGCTCTGTGCTCCCCCATTCTCCTCTATACTCCCCCCTCCTGCTCCTTCCACCGCTGTGCTCCCCCATTCCTTCTCCGTCCTCCTGTGCCCCCTGTCCTGCTCAGTGCTGCTCTGTGCCCTCCATCCTCCCCTGTCCTGCTCAGTGCTCCTCTGTGCCCTCCATCCTCCCCTGTCCTGCTCCATGCTTCCCCCGTCCTCCTCCACGCTTCCCCCGTCCACCGATCTCCCCCCCGTCCTGCTCCATGCTTCCCCCGTCCTCCGTTCTCCCCCGTCCTCCTCCATGCTTCCCCCGTCCTGCTCCAGCTTCCCCCGTCCTGCTCCAGCTTCCCCCGTCCTCCTCTATGCTTCCCCCGTCCACCGATCTCCCCCCCCCCCGTCCTCCTCCATGCTTCCCCCGTCCACCGTTCTCCCCCCCCGTCCTGTTCCGTGCTCCTTGTCCTCTCCTCCATCATACTCACCCCTCCCCGTGCCATCGCTGAGCGTCCCTGCAATCCTGCGTTCTCCCCGTCTTCCTGCAGCTCTTCAGCACTGAGCGGTGATGTAATACCGCTCATTAAGGCCATGAATATGGAGGCCACGCCTATGGGAGTGGCGTCGCGTCCATATTACATGACCTTAATGAGCGGGTATTACATCACCGCTCAGTGCAGAAGAGCTGCAGGAAGGGGAGAACGCAGGATTGCAGGGACGCTCAGCGATGGCACGGGGAGGGGTGAGTATGATCCCAGCCACCGGCTCCTGCCGCGGCATCCCCTCCCCCGCTGGTTTCTGCCCTATGACTCGTGTATAAGCCGAGGGGGCATTTTCAGCACGAAAAAAGGTGCTGAAAATCTCGGCTTATACACGAGTATATACGGTATATAGATCTGAAGTCTCATAGCATAGAGGAGGTGGTGGCGCTTTGTCAAGAAATAGAGCTGGAGTGATAGAGGCTTCAGAACTACAAATGGTTCTTCAGGCTCATTTGCATATCGATTCAAACATTGATTTCTCTGTATTGAAGGAATTAATTGGTCATGTAAAGGTATTACTGAAGTTGTCTTGGAAGGAGCACCATGCAGATATTAATAGTTTTCTGGGGGGGTGAAATCTTGCTGACAGATTTCCTCTAACTTCTTTCTCCTTGTTTTGCCTTTATTTGTTATTTTATCCAGGTTTTCAAATCTTTGACTTATCTTGATTTGCGCAATAACAACTTCAAAACCTTCCCTGCTGCTATTTTGGAAATGAGTAGTATCTCGTTCCTTGATATATCGAGAAATGAAATTGGACCCTTGTTAGATTTGCATACAAACACAATATGCCTAACATTGAAGCATCTTAATCTGTCATACAATCAGCTGAAAGAAGTTCCTGAATGTATTGGAAATATTGCACAAAAACTAGAAGAATTAATCCTTGAAGGGTAAGATATCTTATGCAGTGTGGAGAAATTCTGTGATTTAATTGTTTTGGTGTGTGCAATGTGTTCTCACTCTAGACCAAGGGTGCTCAACTTATTCTTTTTCGAGGCATAACCCATGAGCAGTGAAACGCAAGGTTTACAAAATGTCACTGATGACAAGTTCACACCAGTCCAAATGGCTGTAATAAAACTTAAAAGGGAATTAAATCTGAGAGATCTCAAAATTTGTAGCATGTGAAAGGTCAACTTTCAACATTCAACTTATTTGTAGAATGGGGATCCTCCAAATGCATGTGGGTGTCTCAATTAAAGAGCATTGTGTTGTGATGATGATCTAGCCTTCCATTACTCATATAAACTATAATTGAGAGATGTGTGCATAAACAGCCACCTCTCTAAATCATAAATTCTTTTATGGAGGGCCATATCAGATCAGTTCTCCTGCGCAGGAGCCGTGACGGGAAGCAAAGAAGAGGACGTCTTCGCTAGAAGATGGGAGGCGCCGGATCGGACCGCGACACCCATCGGAAGGGACCTCCCCCGGGTGAGTATAATCTAACTCGTTTTTCTTCTCTTTTAGGTTACATCGGGGGCTTATCTACAGAATGCTGTAGATAAGCCCCTGATGGCGGTGGCCGCAGCTTATAGTCAAAAAATGGGGTGACCGATTCCCATTAAAGTTCATACGCATCCTAAAAACGGTATCAATAAAAACCACAGCTCATTACAGAATAACAAGCTCTCCTGAATATCCATCAATAAAAAAGTCTTAAAAAATGAAAAAAAATACAGAAACCCAAAGTTTTTTTTATATAAAGTTCGGAATTGTTTTAAAAGCAATAAAATATAAAAAGAACATATAATAATAGGCTAAGTTCACATTAGCATTTGTGTGCATAGTGTATCATCAGCATGCGCAAGCGCATGCTTACGCAGTGTTTATTATCCGCATCATCTTGCGCATGAAGGCAAAAAAATGCTGCATGTGCATGCGTTTGCATTCATTTTGGCTTGCATTTGCGTTGTTTATGCGCTTGCATTCGACATTTTCAATGCTTTTACAGTAGCTTTTCCTTGACATCAGACACCCAATAGGCGTGTCTTATGGGATTTCTATATACATAGACACTCTGAACTGCTGAAATCCTCGTTTTTGGCTGCTGTATCTAGCTGCAAGATGGATCTTGACTTGGACAGCTTCTATGATAGTCTGGATTTACAATTGAAATTGGCTCTTGCCTTTGCTTTTACTTGTGAAGAAGAAGACAAAGACGGAGAAGACGTCGTCGTCTATACTGGCAACACCCCATCCCTGAACTCCGAGAGAGCCGTGGAGCCTACCATTCGTTGTACACAGAGCTGTGTGAAAACCCGGATACGTTTTTTGACTACACGAGGATGTCGAAACAGAGCTTCGATGACTTGCTGCAACGTTTCCGAGGATCCATCACCAGGCAGGATGCACAGCTACGTCGAGCAATTCCTGCTGAGGAACGTCTGTTGTGACCCTGACGTACGTAATTTTGAAAAACAAACACATGTTGATAGTATTATTGTTACAAAAGCCATGTATTGATTTTTTTTTCCCATTTTCTGTTCAGCAGATTCCTGTCTACCGGAGAGACCTTATCTCTACATTTTCAATTACGGATTGGAGTGTCCACCTTTTCTGGGATTCTTGCAGACACCTGCCGTGCTTTATGTGAGGTTCTGCATCTAGAATTCCTCCCCCAACCCACAACTGAACTCTGGCTGGAAAATGCTGCAAAATTCTAGGACATTTGTAATTTTCCTAACTGTGTGGGGGTTGTGGACGGCAAACACATTCGGATTATGAAACCTACTGGAAGTGGAACCGAGTATTTTAATTACAAAAAATACTTTTCGATTGTTCTCATGGCAATTGCAGATGCTGAAAGTCGATTTGTCGCCGTGGATGTTGGCTCATTTGGATGAGGAAATTACTTTCAGACTTTCAAAAACTCTGACATGGGCCCACACTTGTATGATAATAATTTCAATTTTCCACAGCCACGACCTCTTACGAACACTGAAGGACAGCCAATGCCGTTTGTTTTGGTTGGGGATGAGGCCTTTCAAATGTGTGCCAACCTCATAAAACCTTACTCAAGTAGGGACTTGAATCACACCAAACGGATTTACAACTACCGACTGACAAGGGCACGATTAACTGTGGAGTGTGCCTTTGGATTGCTGGTATCTAAATGGCGCATTTAGGGAACAGCTATCAATCTTAAAATTGAGACAATTGATGAGGTTGTGAAAGCGTGTGTTGTGCTGCACAATTACATCCTGGTGAAGAGCGACACCACTTAGAACTTGAGGAACCTGTTACTACCACATTGCGGGATTCACACAAGATCATGCAAGATCACCCTTTGAGGACAACAGTGGAAGTTGCCCAGATGAGGGATAAGTTTGCTGCTTACTTTGTTTCTGATAATGGACATGTGGCATGGCAAGACGGAATGGTTTAAGCTGCTAAGTAAAATGTTCCTGTAATGTTAAAATGTACCTGTAATGTTAAAATGTACTTGTAATGTTTGCTGACTTAAATAATCAAAGACCTCCAGTAAAACACCCGTTACAAGTTTCCTCAACAATACAATACACGTGTGTGTTTGCTGATGCACATAAAGAGACAAAGAAAACACAGATATTGTGCAAACAAAATAAAAATTTTATTTAACAAAAAAAAAAATTGAGTTTAGGATTGGGGTCTATCTGAGGGTGATATGGGGTGGACCTTGGTGGTGTGGAGCTGTGAGGATTGGGTGCTAGTTGATGAGGAAGGGGTTACAGGGGAAGGGGCAACAAATTGAAGGATTGGATCATGGATGGGACTGAACACATTGGCAGTAGACGACAGTGGAATCATGGGAATGGATAGACAAACTGGAAGGGACAGACAAGGGAAGGTAGTGACACACTTGACAACAGAGACACGTTGAAAGGTGAGGGTGGATGTGGTGGGTCCAATTTTGGTAGGGTTTTTTGGCTCTGGTCTTCGTCCTGGTGGGAATGTTTTTTTTATTTTTTTCTTCATTTGTTTTCTTGCCCGAGTGTTAGTGGTGGCCTCTGTAGCAGTCTTCTGGCGTGGTGCTGGACTGGGCAGCATCGTGCTGAACTCAGCCGCGTGGTGGATGCTGCTGGCTGCATGGGTGCTGAACTCAGGATCATGGTGGATGCAGCTGGCTGCAGGGGTGCTGAACTCGAGAGCGTGGTGGATGCTGCTGGCTGCAGGGGTGATGAACTTGGCAGCGTGGTGGATCTGTGAACTGAAGGTGGTGGTGGTGTAGGATAGTTCGGTGCTGTGGGAGTTGGAAAGTAGATGTTCAGCTGCTGGTAATATCCTGTGGATTGTAACTTTGGGACTTCTGCTGCTGCAATGCGTGGCTGTAAACAGCCTGGCAGGCCTGCATGACGTTCAGCTGGAGTTGAGGTGTAAGGTTTTCTGACATGACCCTCTCTATTGCAGAAAAAAAATGTCGCGCCGGTCTCTCAATGTCAGCTTCTAGGCAGTCAAGGCGTTTGTTTACATCCTGTAAAAGTGTCTTCACATAGGTGAACCCACTCTTCAGTCTATCGCCAAGCACCTTAATCCCATCCTGGAAGACCGAGCTTAAGTGCATAAACTCGGGCATAAGTGTCCTCTTCCAGGACCTCTGCCACAGGCGAGCAGACCCAAGTAAAGTGGAGGCAGAGGGCTGGGAGAGGGGAAAACCAGATGGACCTGCTGCCTGTTCTCCAGCTTGTGAAGCCTGCCAGGTTGCTCCATCGCTGGTGGATGATTGGGACTGCGTCTGTTCGGTGGCTGGTCGATAAAGGGCCGCTTCAACAGAGGACCATCCTGGTTGTGTTGTGCTGCACGAGGTTCTGTGTGGAAAATAAAAACATTAGTAAAAAAAAAAAGTTTAAATAATAGTAAGACAACACAAAAGATACATTGGCTGAGCAAGCGCAGGCCTCAGAAAAGCAAGGTTACAGGGGTATTTGTATTTCCTTAGTCTTTGAGCAGCACCACTTGTAACCTGAATCTCCTTGTTGAAGCGATCCTTCATCAAACGCCAACGGACTCTTATTCTCTTCACTGTGAAGGGGGAAAAAAAAAAGGAAAAAATTAATTGTAAAACAATGCATTTACAGGTTCAATGGCGCGTCACACCACTTTGCAATACTTACCAAAATCATTTCTGGCATGTAGCGTGGCACGGTCCCAATCATGCAACAGCGATCTGGCCACTTCTTCCCAGAGTCGTCGAATCACAACAATGTCAGAGTGCTGACGATCACGGGTGTCCCACAATGGCACTTGCTCTTGCACAAGGTTAATTAGTTGCTCTTTGTCAATGTCCTGTTTGGCTTCTTTCCATTGTGGAACCTATAGATCAAATAAAACAAAAGAATTTTAAAGGGAATCTGTCACCCCATTTTGGCTATATCAGATAAAGATATGACTGAATAGTGCGTCCCATAAGTAACCTATCGGTATCTATCATATATCCTGACACCCCCGTTTTCATGCCAAAATACCTTTGTAAAGTTCGGATTTCGGTATGCAAATCCAGGCGGTCCGGTCCGGAGGGCGGTGTATTTTTCTCCCCCCCCCCGCTCCTCGGCCTCACTTGCGTAGGTCCGTCTGCAAAGCACAGACGGCGTAGTGTTCCCGCTATTGCGCGTTTTAAAATCCCCTCGTGCCTGCGCAGTGTGCTTTGCACAACAGTGGGCAAAGCATAAAATCATTACAGCACATGCGCAACTATTTTCGGTCACTTTCCTTGCCCCGGAAATGACTGCTTGCCTTGGACGACTTCCGGGGCAAGGAAAGTGACTGAAAATAGTTCCCATAGACAGTAATGCGTTGTTTTGACTCACTCCATCCGCAATCATCCGCATGCGGATGACTGCGCATAATTGACGCCTCAAAAATGAAACATATGCGTTCGCTGGACCCCGCCGCACACCGCGAAACGACGTATGGGTACGCATCCGCATGCGATCTGATGCAAACACATGTCCCTGAGTACACAATGTTAAAGATAGGTACGCAAGACGCATGCGGATCTATGCGGCTCAAACGCTGCGCACAGATACACAAATGTGAAACCGGCTTAACCTGGATAATTTTTACTAATCTATTGGCAGTAAGCAGATAATACTCAAAAAGTAATGTTAGAATTGCGGGTGTTTTTAATCATTTTACCCCTCTTGGAATATTTTTGCTATTTTTCATTACATTATATGGCAATATACTCTATATTGTCCTGCATAAAACAAACCCTCATATTTATAGTGTCTCTTGTATATGTCTTGTGTGTATCTGTTTTATTTTAACCCCTTAATCCCATTGTACGTAATATTCCGTCCATGTGACCTGGTACTTAATTCCCATGGACGGAATAGTACGTCCAGGGCAATCGGGGGGGGGGGGGAGCGCAGCTGTTCGCCGCCAGGTGTCAGCTGATTATCACAGCTGACACCCGGCACTATGTGTCAGGAGCGGTCACGGACCGCTCCCGGCACATTAACCCCTGACACACCGCGATCAAACATGATCGCGGTGTACCGGGGGCACAGGGGAGCATCGCGCAGGGAGGGGGCTCCCTTCGCGCTCCCCTGGGACCCTCAGAACAGCGCGATGTGTCATGCTGTTCCGAGGGACTCTCCTCACTGCAGGACCCCGGATCCAAGATGGCCACCGGGTCCTGCAGGGAGGCGGCTTACTCAGTGCCTGCTGAAAGCAGGCACTGAGAAGCCTCCAGCTCTGCCTGTGCGATCGCTGGTGTGACCCCATACTGTGATGTCCCATCCTGGGACAAAGTAAAAATGTTAAAAAAAATAAAAATAAACGTGTAAAACAAATTCCTAAATAATGAAAAAAAAAAAATATTCCCCAATAAATTCACTTATTTAATGTAAAAAAAAAACAACAATAAAAGTACACATATTTAGTATCGCCGCGTCCGTAACGACCCACCCTATAAAACTGTCCCACTAGTTAACCCATTTAGTGAACCCCTTAAAAAAAATAAATAAAAAAAAACGACAAGTCTAAAAAAACAATGATTTATCATCATACTGCCGAACAAAAAGTGGAATAACACGCGATCAAAAAGACGGATACAAACAAGCATGGTACCGCTAAAAACATCATCTTGTCCCGCAAAAAACGAGCTGCCATACAGCATCATCAGCGAAACAATAAAAAGTTATAGCTCGCAGAATAAAGCTATGCAAAAATAATTATTTTTTATATATAATCGTTTTAATTGTATAAAAGCGCCAAAACATAAAAAAATGATATAAATGAGGTATCGCCGTAATCGTACTGACCCGAAGAATAAAACTCCATTATCAATTTTACCACATGCGGAACGCTATAAACGCCCCTCCCTCAAAAGAAACTCATGAATTGCTGGTTTTTGTTCATTCTGCCTCCCAAAAATTGTAATAAAAAGCGATCAAAAAATGTCATGTGCCCAAAAATGGTACAAATAAAAACGTCACCTCGTCCCGCAAAAAATAAGATCTCACATGACTCTGTGGGCCAAAATATAGAAAAATTATAGCTTCCAAAATGTGATGATGCAAAAACTACTTTTTGCAATAAAAAGAGTCTTTTAACGTGACAGCTGCCAATCATAAAATCCCGCTATAAATAGTAAATCAAACCTCCCTTTATCACCCCCTTAGTTAGGGAAAAGTAATAAAATTAAAAAAATGTATTTTTCAGCAGCAGATGAAGGAAGGGAGACAAACTAGTCATTACTAGTGGGTAGGCGGAGCCCACATAGGATGGATTAAAAAAGTGTTGACTGGCCCCTCCAGCTTATAGGGCTCCTCCTACTCCAGCTCTCCAGTCTAAAATTTGAGGTCACAGAGGATAGTTGCTGCTGGAAGCAGCTCCTCAGAAATTTTTTTTATTTTAGTCGGACAGAGACTTGGACCGCCAGTGGTCTAGAGGTCTCAGGGGTCTCAGCGCTGCTGGACCCCCACCTCTCCCTTGGCGGATCTGTATTACCCTGTAAGGTGGTCCCTGCAGAACCCTGCCGGCCCTGGGGGATGAGGATTGCTTCCCTGGCGGGGACGCAAACCGCGCTTCTGGGGTCACTGCGTTCCCCGCCCTGGGGGGAAGCTACGGGCACAGCGCCACAAATCTTTGAGGGGTCCCTGTGGAACTCAGCGGGGTGAGTACTCCACATTTTAATGTGTTTGAGTGCTTCAGCGACTGCTGCTGCAGCCGCTATTACATGACATGTTGGTGACTAGTGTCTTTTGTCCGCAGGTGGATGCCTGCAGGACATGGAGAGCGGAGGAGTCGCGCGCCCTTTTTTTGAATTTTTGCGGCGCTCTGAGTGCGCGCTTTACTACTGTCTTCTTCCGGCTTCTCTCTCAGAAGCACAGCGCGGCGGCCATTACTGGAACGGAAGGCTTCCTTCCTCACTCTCCTCTCCTCCCGACAATCGAAGACGCTACACCGCGGCCAGCTGGGTGACTCGCTGCTGCCTGTCAGGGTAGAAGCTTAACCCCCTCACCCCCACAGCGCAGGACACTGAACGCTACCGCTAACGATCATTATAACGACGCATACTAATGCGATAGTTTTTTGTGATTGTTTTAATGTCGCTAGTAGCTGCCACAGTGGGCGATCTCATTGACGACGCATAAAGTGGTTAGCGATCCCCTTAGCGACTTTGGCGGTCATTGCGATGTACAAATCAGCGCAATATTTTAGCGTTCTTGTTTAGTGTACAAAGGCAAAAGGAGCATACCTTTGAGAGCACTGTCCTGCAGCTGTTACCTTATAAGAGGCACCTGGGGCTCGCACACCCTTTTCATTAAACAAGGGTTGTGGGGAGTCTGCGACATTAACCCCTTCTTTGGCGGTTAACCCTTTATTGGGGGACAGCTGGGGTAGCTCTCTCTTTAAGAGCTTTAACCCTTCAGCGTTCGTTTCTTCTTTAAGAAACCACACTGTCCTAGTTACTGACAGGTTTAACCTGCCATATACTGTGTGAGGACATATCAGATCAGGGTCCAGGAGGTGCGGACCGTCTCCCAGATCCGCTACAGGATCAGTCTCGCGTATCTGACACGCAGACCTCGACGGCGTCAGGCGCAGCGGTCAGAGGTTTCAGTGATGTCAAAATGGAGGCCCTCGCCCGTTCTATTGATGGCCTGTCTGACCTTCTAGGTTATTGGGTGTCAGCTAGATCCTCTCAGAGGAAGCGACACAGGCCGGTGCCTTCATTCCCGCGCAGCGACTCGGAGATCTCGGGCATGGAGGTTTTCCCTTTCAAGCTCAGATGGGGAGGTGTCCGATTCGGATAAGGAGGAACGGCAGGGACTCTGCTTCTCTTTTGGGTCGTACAGAGGCTTTTATTGGAGCCATGAGGGAGGCGTTACAGTTACCGGAGGAGGTAACTAGACGTCCTAGTAATTCGGCCCGGATGCTTTCAGGAGTCGCATAGGTCGCGATCAGCATTACCACCCTGAACACGCCCGATCTCATCTGATCTCGGAAGCTAAGCAGGGTTTGGCCTGGTTAGTACTTGGATGGGAGTCCGCCTGGGAATCCCAGGTGCGGTAGGCTTAAAGGAACGCCTGTTCCAGATAAGTGTTTCCAGCTGTATCCGTGTACGACGGAATTGATTGATAATTGGATTCCTTCTCCTGAAGTGGATGTCCCTTTATCCCAGCTTAGCAAGTCCTCATTACTTCCTGTTAAAA
Organism: Oophaga sylvatica; assembly: GCA_033576555.1. NCBI lineage: Eukaryota > Metazoa > Chordata > Amphibia > Anura > Dendrobatidae > Oophaga > Oophaga sylvatica. The sequence goes on from JARQOD010000004.1 coordinate 280,579,443, forward strand.
GGGAAGGCGAGTTTGCAGAATCCGCTGGACAGAAAAACGGAGATGGCGGCGAAATCCATCTACGAGGCCGTGGGTCATGGATTCAGAGCATGTGTGCTTGTAAAGCTTCTCTAAGCTGGTTAGACCGTCTACGGACGGCGTGGCATGTCCAGGGCGCAAGCCTAGGCAATCACAGTCAGGAGAGCACTGTGGCTTAGGCAGTGGACCGGAGACGCGGTTTCCAAGCAAGGTTTGCTATCCTTAGCTTACAAGGGTGGTCAGCTATTTGGATCTGACCTCACGGAGCTGATTGCCAAGGCAAAGGCAAAAGAAACGGCTTTACCACAGCGAAGAGCTGTGACTTCCGCGTCTGGCAGGCTTAGTGCCGGTAGTAGTCGGCGGTCCTTTCGGTCCAGGGGACGGTTCGGTCAGCCCTCTTGGGGATCGGGTCGTCCCTCTTTTTTCGGGAAAAAAAAAAAAGAACGCTCAGAAATCCCGCACTCCCTGGAAACAGAGCTTCCGCCAAGACAAGTGGGAAGCTGACAAAAAGCCCACTATGGCGGACTGACGCCAGGGTCTCGCTCGAGGGCTCTCGAGTGGGAGGTCACCTCTCCAATTCAAACCGACTTGGGCTTCCCGCGTGTCGGACGCCTGGGTGACGCGGGTTGTGTCGGCAGGCTACTTTGTAGAGTTTCTTTCTCGACTCCCAGACAGTTTTTGCCACTCTCGCATTCCGTCAGAGCCCGAGCTATTTGCCGCTCTACTGCGGGAGGTCGATTCCCTTCTGCAGAAGGGTGTGGTAGTACCGGTTCCGCGGAGGGCCGGGGAAGAGGGTTTTATTCCAACCTCTTTGTGGTCCCCAAAAAGGAGGACAAATTTCGCCCCATTCTGGATCTCAAAAGATTGATTTGGCATGTCCGTACCCGGAAATTCCGCATGGAGTCACTTCGCTCCGTTGTGGCGGCCCTGTCGCATAACGAATCGACATTCGGGACGCTTTTTTGCATGTTCCCGTCAGAAGGGCCCACCAACGCTTCCTTCGTTTTGCCATAGGCCAGGACCATTACCAGTTTGTGGCCCTGCCATTCGGGTTGGCCTCAGCACCCAGAGTTTTTACGAAAATTCTGGCACCTCTCATGGCGATCCTGCGAAGACGGGGTTACGATTCTTCCCTATCTGGACGACCTTTTGATTGTGGCGTCCTCAAAGGAGGAGGCGGTGACGGCTCGCAATCTATCCCTTCAGCTCCTGGAGGACTTCGGGTGGCTGGTCAATTGGGAGAAGTCGTCTCTGGAACCGTCACAGTCAATCCTGTTTTTGGGAATGCATTCGACACGGTACGAGCAGTGGTGTCTCTGCCTCCAGACAAGCAAGCGAGTCTTTTTTGACATATAATGAAGTCTTCGACAGCAATGTCCCTTCGAAGGTGTATGCGCCTTCTGGGCTTGATGGTGGCGTCGATGGAGGCAATTCCGTTTGCCCAATTTCATTCCAGGGCTCTCCAAATGCTCATTTTGAACCGTTGGGATCGATCGCAGTTTTCACTGGATTGCAGTGTCATCATCTCCCACAGGGTGCGAGAATCTCTAGGATGGCGTCCGGAAGTGTTATCCCTGGGGAAGTCCTTCCTCCATCCGAGGTGGTCGATCGTAACCACCGATGCCAGCCTGACGGGCTGGGGGGGTGTCTGGAACGATCTCTGGATTCAGGGAGTATGGTCGTTGGAAGAGTCTGTCCTGTCGATCAACATCCTGGAATTGAGGGCAATTTTCCTTTGCCTCCAACACTGGACGGTCCCTTTAAGCGGTCTACCAGTCCGAGTGCAGACAGACAACGCGACGGCGGTCGCGTATATCAATCATCAAGGTGGGACGAGGAGTTTCAGGCTCATGATGGAAGTGTCTCGAATTCTGGTATGGGCCGAGGCCAGAGTGCCAGCCATCTCTGCGATTCACATTCCAGGAGTTCAGAATATCACAGCTGACTTCCTCAGTCGCGAAAAGATGGATTCCGGAGAATGGAGTCTTCATCCGAAAATTTTTGCACTGCTGTGCTCCCGTTGGTGAACTCCCCAAGTGGATTTGATGGCATCCAGGTTCAATGCCAAGTTACCGACGTTCATGTCCAGGTACAAAGACCCGAAGGCTGTGGCGGTGGATGCTCTGGGGGCCTCCTTGGGACCAATTCGAGCTAATCTATGTGTTCCCGACGATATCTTTACTTCCTCTGGTGTTGCGTCAGATCAGACTGGAGAGAGTCCTGGCTATATTGATAGCCCCAGATTGGCCAAGGAGGACGTGGTTCTCGACACTGGTGTCGCTTTTGGCAGCGCCTCCACTTCCACTCCCTCTTCGCCCGGACCTGTTAACCCAAGGGCTCGTTCGTCACCCGGACCTGAAGTCTCTGCGTTTGACGGCGTGGCTCTTGAGACCGAAATCTTGACCCGTCAAGGTTTTTTAGCCGAAGTCATTGCCACTCTGCGAGCTGCCAGAGGTCCGGCTACTACTAGGATTTATCACAAGACTTGGGAAGCCTTCTTTTCGTGGTGTTCGGGTTCTTCTAGGAACCCGAGGATTTTTTCCATTCCCAATTTGTTGGCCTCTTTGCAGTACGGGCTGGACAAGGGTTTGGCAGTTAGCACTCTGAAATGACAGGTTTCTGCTCTGTCCTTGCTATTTCGGAAGGCTATCGCCTCGCGTAGGGACGTACGTTACTTTTTTCACAGGGTAACCCGTCAATTTCCGCCGCGGAAGGCGCTTGTGTCTCCTTGGCGGCTCAATCTTGTCTTGGAGGCTCTTCAACATGGGCCTTTTGAGCCTATGGACTCTGTTAATCTTTCCTTTTTCTCTTGGAAGGTTGCCTTCCTAGTGGCGGTCACTTCTTTGAGAAGGGTTTCTGAGTTGGCGGCTTTTTTCTTGCTCGCCTCCTTTTCTGGAGTTTCACCCAGATCGCGTAGTGCTTCGCACACGGGGCGACTTTCTACCTAAAGTGGTGTTACAGTTTCATGTTAACCAGGATATTGTGTTGCCCTCGCTTTGTCCGGAGCCACGGAATGCAAAGTAACGGGCCTTGCATTTGGTGCGGGCTTTGAAGTTCTATTTGTCTATTACTCAAAGTTTTCGGAAGTCGGATTCTCTGTTTGTGATTCCAGCAGGTCGTCGACGTGGGCAACGAGCTTCCAAGGATTCTATAGCTCGTTGGATTTGGTCGGCCATTTTAGAGGCTTACCGACTTAAGGGCGAACCTTGCCCGATTAAGATTCAAGCTCACTCCACAAGGCATGTGGGTTCATCGTGGGCTTTTCATCAAGGAACCTCGGCAGCTCAGCTCTGCCGGGCGGCGACCTGGCGCTCCGTCCACACATTTACAAAATTTTATAAGGTGGACGTCAGTGCTTCCGCTGATGCGGCCTTAGGACGTAGGGTCCTGCAGGCGGCTGTAGTTTAAAGTTCTTGTGAACTTGTAGTTAGCGCTAGTTGCGCATTTATTTAGGTTGTTGGGTATCTGCCACTTTTGGTTTTTTTGCCCACCCTTATTTTTGGACTGCTTTGGGACGTCCCACTAGTAATGACTAGTGTGTCTCCCTTCCTTCATCTGCTGCTGAAACACGGATTTTGGTAAGAACTTACCTGTAAAATCCTTTTCAGCGAAGAAGGAAGGGAGACACACATCCCTCCCATGGCAGAAGTGTGTTGTTGTGTTTTCAGATGCGTCGTGACCCTTCTCTGATAGCGATTATCTGGGCTGAGGTCGGCGCGCTAAGGCTCTGTTCCAGCATTGCCAGCTCATCGCAGTGGTCAGCTTCAGTGAGTAGTACCTGGACTGTGTGGTTGTTTCGGCTATATGCATAACCTGTCTTCTTGTTTTTTCCCTGAAGTCCTTCAGAAGGGGTTATGTTGCTACGCTGGTGATATTTACTCTTCCTTAAGCTTGGGTACGACTGGAGAGCTGGAGTAGGAGGAGCCCTATAAGCTGGAGGGGCCGGTCAACACTTTTTTAATCTGAGGTGTTTCTATCCTATGTGGGCTCCGCCTACCCACTAGTAATGACTAGTGTGTCTCCCTTCCTTCTTCCCTGAAAAGGATTTTACAGGTAAGTTCTTACCAAAATCCGTGTATTTCCATTTTCCCATTAGAGTTAGGATTAGGATTGGGGCTAAAGTTAGGGTTAGGGTTGGGGCTAAAGTTAGGGTTAGGATTGGGACTAGGGTTAGGGGTGTGTTGGGGTTAGGGTTGGAGTTAGAATTGGGGGGGTTTCCACTGTTTAGGCACATCAGGGGCTCTCCAAATGTGACATGGCGTCTGATTTAAATTCCAGCCAATTCGGCGTTGAAAAAGTCAAACGGTGCTCCTTCCCTTCTGAGCTCTGCCATGCGACCAAACAGTAGTTTACCCCCACATATGGGGTATCAGCATACTTAGGACAATTTGCACAATAACTCTTGGGGTCCAATTTCTTCTGTTACCCTTGGGAAAATAAAAAATTGGGGGCGAAAATACCGTTTTTGTAGAAAAAAATATGATTTATATATTTTATGGCTCTACGTTATAAACTTCTGTGAAGCACTTGGGGGTTCAAAGTTCTCACCACACATCTAAATAAGTTCCTTTGGGGGTCTAGTTTCCAAAATGGTGTCACTTGTGGGGGTTTCCACTGTTTAGGCACATCAGGGGCTCTCCAAACGCGACATGACACCCGCAGACCATTCCATCAAAGTCTGCAATGCAAAACGTCACTACTTCACTTCCGAGCCCCGACGTGTGCCCAGACAGTAGTTTTCTCCCACATATAGGGTATCAGCGTACTCAGGACAAATTGGAAAACAACTTTTTGGGTCCAATTTCTCCTGTTACCCTTGAGAACATAAAAAACTGGGGACTTAGGCTAAGTGCACACGTTCAGGAATATTTGCATTTTTTTCGCGTTTTTTAACGCACGCATTAAGCATCCTATACATGTTAATTGATTCCGCATGTTTTGGCCACATGTTGCGTTTTTTTTCCGCGAAAAAAACGCTTCGCGGAAAAAATAGCAACATGTTTATTAATTTTGCGGAATGTAAGCGGTTCATGTGCGGTGGTACCCAGGGTCTGGAGGAGAGGAGACTCTCCTCCAGGCCCTGGGTACCATATCCCTGGTAAAACAATAATTAAAATAATAAATAATGACATTCTCACCTTCCGGCGGCCCCCGCAGCCTTCCCGCCTTCAGCGACGCTCCCGGCAACTCCCGGTCCCAAGAGTCCTTTGCGAGAATCACCCAGATGGCGTAGCGGTCTCGCGAGATGCTACGTCATCGGTGTGATTTGTCGCAATGCATCCTTGGGACCGGAGTTGCCGGGAGCGTCGCTGAAGGCGGGAAGGCTGCGGGGGCCGCCGGAAGGTGAGAATATCATTATTTATTATTTTTTTTTATTATTTTAACATTAGATCTCTTTACTATTGATGCGACATAGGCGGCGTCAATAGTAAAAAGTTGGTCACACGTGTCAAACACTATGTTTGACTCGTGTGACCAACCTGTCAATCAGTTTTCCAAGCGATGCTACAGATCGCTAGGAAAACGCTAGCATTCTGCAAGCTAATTACGCTTGCAAAACGCTATTATTCTGGCGGGAATAGGCTTACAAAAAACGTGCGTATTTCCCGTGGGAGAAGTGCGGGATTGCCGCGGAAATTTCCGTGGCAATTCCGCAACGTGTGAACTTAGTCTAAAAGATCATGTTTGTGAAAAAAATGTTTTTTTATTTTCACGTCCGGGCGTTATAAACTTCTGTGAAGCACTTGGGGATTCAAAGCGCTCACCACACATCTAGATAAGTTCTTTTGGGGGTCTAGTTTACAAAATAGGGTCACTTGTGGGGGGTTTCCACTGTTTAGGCACATCAGGGGCTCTCCAAACGCGACATGACACCCGCAGACCATTCCATCAAAGTCTGCATTACTAAACGTCACTACTTCTATTCCGAGCCCCAACGTGCCCCCACACAGCAGTTTTCTCCCACATATAGGGTATCAGCGTACTCGATACAAATTGGACAACAACTTTTAGGGTCCAATTTCTCCCCTTACCCTTGGGAAAATAAAAAATTGGTGACTAAAAGATCATTTTTGTGGGAAAAAATAGGATTTTTTATTTTCATGCCCGGGCATTATAAACTTGTGTGAAGCACTTGGGGGTTTAAAGTGCTCACCACAGATCTAGATAAGTTCCTTAGGGGGTCTAGTTTCCAAAATGGGGTCACTTGTGGGGGTTTCCACTGTTTAGGCACATCAGGGGTTATCCAAATGCGACATGGCGTCCAATCTCGATTCCAGCCAATTTTGGTTTGAAAAAGTCAAATGGTGCTCCTTCCCTTCTGAGCTCTGCCGTGTGCCGAAACAGTGGTTCCCCCCCACATATAGGGTATCAGCGTACTCAGGACAAATTGGACAACAACTTTTATGGTCCAATTTCTCATGTTACCCTAGGGAAAATAAAAAATTGGTGACTTAAATATGACTTTTGTGGGGAAAAAATAGGATTTTTTATTTTCATGCCCGGGCATTATAAAATTGCGTGAAGCACTTGGGTGTTCAAAGTGCTCACCACAGATCTAGATAATTTCCTTAGGGGGTCTAGTTTCCAAAATGGGGTCACTTGTGGGGGGTTTCCACTGTTTAGGCACATCAGGGACTCTGCAAACTGAACATGACACCCATCAAAGTCTGCATTCCAAAACGTCATTACTTCCTTTCCGAGCCCTGTGGTGCGTCCAAACAGTATTTCTCCCCCACATATGGGGTATCCGCGAACTCAGGACAAATTGGACAACAACTTTTGGGGTCCAATTTCCTTGGGAAAAATCAAAAATTGGGGACAGAAAAATAATTTTTGTGGATTTTTTTTTTTTCACTCCCAGGCATTATAAACTTTAGTGAAACACTTGGGGGTTCAAAGTGCTCACAACAGATCTAGATAAGTCCTTAGGGGGTCTAGTTTCCAAAATGGTGTCACATGTGGGGGGTTTCCACTGTTTAGGCACATTAGGGGCTCTCGAAACGCGACATGGCGTCCAATCTCAATTCCCGCCAATTTTGTTTGAAAAAGTCAAACAGCGCTCCTTCCCTTCTAAGCCCTGCCGTGCGCCCAGACAGTGGTTTTCCCCCACATATGGGGTATCGGCGTACTCAGTAGAAATTGCACAACAACTTTTTCTGTCCATTTTCTCCTTTTACCCTTGTGAAAATAAAAAAATTGTTTGTAAAAGATCATTTTTGTGACTAAAAAGTTAAATGTTCATTTTTTCCTTCCAAGTTGCTTCAGCTCCTGTGAAGCACCTGAAGGGTTAATAAACTTCTTGAATGTGGCTTTGAGTACCTTGAGGGGTACAGTTTTTAGAATGGTGTCACTTTTGGGTATTTTCTGCCATATAGACCCCTCAAAGTGACTTCAAATTTGAGGTGGTTCCTAAAAAAATGATTTTGTACAATTTGTTGTAAAAATGAGAAATCGCTGGTCAACTTTTAACCCTTATAACTTCGTAGCAAAAAAAATTTGGTTTCAAAATTGTGCTGATGTAAAGTAGACATGTGGGAAATGTTATTTAGTAACTATTTTGTGTGACATATTTCTCTGTTTTAAGGGATAAAAAATTAAAAGTTTGAAAATTGCTAAATTTTCTAAATTTTCGCCATATTTCCATTTTTTTCATAACCGCAAATTATATCAAATAAATTTTACCACTATCAGGAAGTACAATATGTCACGAGAAAACAATCTCAGAATCGTGAAGATCCGTTGAAGCATTCCAGAGTTATAGCCTCATAAAGAGACAGTGGTCAGAATTGTAAAAATTGGCCCGGTCATTAACATGCAAACCACCCTTGGGGTTAAAAGCCGTTGTGGAGCCTTTTCAGATTTCTCTTGTGCCTATCTAATGGCAGCAATGTAATAGATCAGTGACATAAAACTGCTGTCCCCTTACTCTGTAGAGTCTTAAAGGGTATCGGTCAGCAGGTTTTTGCTACCTCATCTGAGAATATCATGATGTAGGTAAAGAGAAGCTAAATTCAACAATGTAACACTTAAATTACTTGGTGCAGCCATTCTATCACAATCAGAGCTTTTAGATTTAGAATGAAACAGAGCCAAGAAAGCTAACCCTGCCCACCTCAGGTTTGTGCTCTTAGGAACCTTGAGTACAGCAGAAATTCTTTTGTAACCTTGACCAGATCTGTGCCTTGCCACAATTCTATCTCTGAGCTCCTTGGCCAGTTTCTTTTGACCTCATGATTCTCATTTGGTCTGACATGTACTGTGAGCTGTGAGGTCTTATATAGACAGGTGTGTGCCTTTACAAATCAAGTCCTATCAGTTTCATTAAACACAGCTGGACTCCAATGAAGGAGTAGAACAACCTCAAGGAGGATCATAAGGAAATGGACAGCATGTGACGTAAATATGAGTGTCTGAGCAAAGGGAATACTTATGACCATGTGATATTTCAGTTATTGTTTTTTAATTAATTTGCAAAAATGTCTACATTTCTGGCTTTTATCAGTCAAGATGGGGTGCAGAGTGTACATTATTGAGAAAAAAATGAACTTTTTTGAATTTACCAAATGGCTGCAATGAAACAAAGAGTGAAAAATTTAAAGGGGTCTGAATACTTTCCGTACCCACTGTATGGCAAAATGAATAGTGTCATTCAAAACTACAACTTGTTTCGCATAAATGGAGCCCTTACCTGGCTAAAGTTATAGCTCTTAGATAAAGGGGAAGAATAACTAAAAAAAAAATTGTCTTGTTTTTAAGGGGTTAACAATACCACCTGGCTTTATTCTGAACCAAGTATTTTATTTTTTAATAATTAGACTTTAAATTCTTTATTTGTACAGATAAGCTGTTTTGTGTATCTATTGCTGATTTTACAAGCATTGAAAGAACGTTTCTCTTTGTACAGTAACAGTATTTCACAAGTTCACGTACCACTATCCCTGCCTGAGCTCCGGACTCTGAATGTGACCAAGAACATGATTTCTGCACTTGGGCCTAATATCCTGAATAACTGTGTTAAGCTAGAGGTGTTTTGCGCCGCGATGAACCAATTAGGTGAGTGAACACGTTCTAATGCATACATTGTGCACTTCTCTCAAAATTCTGAGCAAAAGCACAGAATGGTAACATGGATTCCTGTTAGGACCCCTAATGAGCAGTTATTAGGCCTTTATTATTCCCAAGTGCCTAACGTGGCTTGTGGAAAGTGCCACATTATGCCACTCTCCTTATATCATTGGTCTTGTGCTATATTACTAATTAGAATCAGATCATGTACTGATCAAAATCATATTTTCACTGCCCCTCTAGAGTAGCAATGGACACTAAAGGGTATGCCACACTGAACAATATCGCTAACGGGATCGCTAAAAAACGTCACTATTTAGCGATCCTGTTAGCGATGTTGTTCAGTGCGGCAGCTTCCAGCGACGAGCTTCCTGCTGTGGTCTCGCTCGTCGCTGGAATCGTTCTGGACTCTATTTCATCGCTGGGCTCCCGCTGGGTAAGTATCTAATCGCTGTGTGGCACCTTTTCTTAGCGATTTAGCGGTACTTTTGTACCGCTAAAGTCGTTAAGAAGATCGCTAACGGCGATAGCGTCGTTAACTATATCGCTAAATGTGGCCGCACTTAGCGATATAGAAACAATCCCGCTAGCGATCGCATTAGTATGCGTCGTTATCGTGATCGCTAGCGGGATTGTTTAGTGTGGCAGTACCTTTAGAGTATTTACCTACCAAATAACACCCTTTAGTAACACAACTATGCGCTGATTAACATGTGTTAAGCTTATTGAAAGTAAGTTATCTACTACGTTTCTAAAGCTACATTCACGCATTCGTTATTTTACATCAGTATGTGTAAGCCAAAACCAGGAGTGGGTGATAAATGCAGCAGTGGTGACGTGTTTCTATTAGACTTTTCTTCTGATTGTTCTATTCCTAGTTTGGCTTACACATTACTGATGTTCAGTATTTGGGGAGTATTTTTTTACATGTGGACGTGGCCTTAGTAGGATAGGCATCCTGGCAGCCTGGATGTTTAATGTGCCCCTCACCAATCAGAACCATAGGGAAGTGCTCCCTTTTCTGAAATTCTTAATGCAGCAATGCTTATGCTCCTGTAGATGTCTGGTACTGTACTTCAACACTCCTAGCCTTGTTCACATAAAAGGGGTTTTCCCACAAAGTTAATTTTAATCAACGTTTTAATCAACAGAGCTTTGAATATTAATAAATTCCACAATTAGATATGTTTAAACTGAAGATGCTTCGATTTTTAATTTTGCATGAAAAATTATTGGTTATGTACAATCTCCGCAAGGAAAGACAGTACTTCTTGGATATCGGTCAGACGCCTCTCATACAGCCAAACCAGATTATCTCACACTTTGCACTGATGAGGGGCAGTACCCCGAAACACAGTGTCTGCAAATTGAGATTCTGGTTTGGCGTTTATCCTAATTCATGTAACAAGGCTCGTTAAAGTGGCACTAGAGTTCTAGTCCTCTTCCTCTCTGAAGAGACAATTTGCATTTGGTTATGTACAATTATTTTTAATGTAAAATTAAATGTACAGCATTAATTATTTTGTATTTATTAATCTTTACTTTAGCCACTGGGGCTGACATTTTCATTTCACTTACTCACCTTGCAGGCGGCAGCCCCGGGGCATAAGAGACTGTGGTCTTGAACCTGCGATGATGGTGGGGGGCCCGGTGCTGGCCACACCCCTGTCTTACAGGCCCCACAGAGGCCGCAGGGCAGTTCAGGGAGATAATTTCTCCATGCTCTGCTGCAGAGTTTAACAGTAGCGTAGCTCCGGGTGTGCCCCTCAGAGCGTGCCGCCCCGGTAGCTACACTATTGGGTGTCACACATTACACAACTGCTCCCATAGAAGTGGACAGAGCAGGGTCACACATTAGATACTGTGTATCTAATCCCATCCTGTGTGATACGCTCCACTGAGCTCAATATCTAATTCTATCCTGTGATAAACTACACTTTTCCCTGCATCTAATCCCAGTGTGTGTTATTCTAAGTGTATCTAATAGTGCACGTGATACACACCACATATCTAACCCAGCGTGTGATATAGCGAGCAGCACCAACTAACAGAATCAGCACTGCCGGCCGTCCTCACTGATACTGTCTACTTGTCAGTATCTCTGGCAGTCACCAACAAAATGGCTTCTCGCTGTGATCCTAAACGTCATTCTCTCTTCTCTTTTACAAAAGGCCAAAAGGGAAGGAGACGAGTGCCCTCACTCACGTGAGCAGATTCAGCCATTTACTGCAGTCATAATGTGAGCTAGTTGTACACTAGATTTTCATGGCAAATTTCAGAAGCTGCTCCCCTTAGTATTTAAAAGTGGAAATACCAAACCTTTTTAAATTATTTTTCATATTTTACTTTATTAAAAACAAATGACAATATTTTAAAAAAATTAAAACATTAATACTTAACATTTTTTGCAACTGTTGCAAAAAATTTTTTTATGACACCTTCCCTTAAAAATAAATGTTCCTGTGCTCAAATGATCTTATAAATGTACTGTGTAATGTCTGTGTCTGACCATGATGGAACATGGTCTGATCATTCCACAGCTCCTATATAGTGGAGGAAACAAAAGAGTATACAGACAGGACAGCAGGGGATCACTACTGATTCTTTCTTGGAGGTAAAACATTGATGAAAAAAATGCAAATGTTTTGCCTCACAAAAAGAATCAGCTGTGATCCCATACTGTCCTGTCTGTATACTCTCTTGCTTCCTCCCCTGCCCAGGAGCTGTGGTATGATCAGACCATGTCCCTGCATGGTCAGACACAGCCATTACACAGTACACAGCAGGGGCACATTTATAAGATTATCTCAGCACAGGAACATTTGTTTTTAACACATCCAATTGTGGAACTTCTTTTTATGGCAAAATCCATTAAACACAAAATGTGCTTTTGTTTTTGTGAAAACCCCTTGATTGGACAGAACAGCAGGTCTAGACACAGCCACAAATGGACTTCATCAGCGTTGCTAAGTTGGGTCCATTGTGCTTCCTTTATTCCACTAATCTATAGTGTCTTGGAGTTGGGGGCAGCTAATGATTATACACAGATTCTTGAAAACCGTTTTAAATGACAATACACTTATTTAGCGTTTTCTTTTTGTCTTCTTTAAGCAGGTTTCTGCTATCACATCAGAGAGCAGCATAATGTAGGAAATGAGATCCTGATTCCAACAATATATCACTTGGTTTACTAGGTGAAACAGTTTAGACACAGAGTTTTTAGATGCAGCAGAGCTCAGAAATCTAACTCCGCCCACTGAGTGCTTGGACTAGTGCTCACGAGCTGCTGTAGTTCCGCAGTGATAATGTCCTGTGTTAAAGTAAAAATCAGCACACAGCCAAAAAAGTAACACATCATAGAAATTTGTGTTTCAGCCACTATCTCCTGCTGTAATCTGATTGCGTAGCAAAAACTGCTGAGTGATTCTCTTTAAGATGTTTTTTTTTTTCTTCACGCATGCAGCTTTTTATTCCATTTTGTGTAATACCACAGGTGATATGTGCCAGGAAAGACCAAGCAGCACTACCATAAATTGAAGAATTGCCCCTGCGTCTATTAACCCCTTTCCGAAATCGGGCGTACATTTACGCTGATGTCAGACTCCCTCCCTTTGATGTGGGGAGCCCACATCTTTCCCGGGACATGTCAGCTGTTATGAACAGCTGACATGTTCCCGGAACAGCTGTGGGTGGAATCGCGATCCACATGCGGTTATTAACACGTTAAATACCGCTGTCAAACGCTGACCGCGGCATTTAACATGCGCTTCCATCAATCGCGCCGTAAATCTGCCCATTGGTGATCTCTGTCACGTGATCGCGGGTCACCAGTGGGTTGGCATGGCAACCGGAGATCTCCTGGAGACCTCTATGGTTGTCAGTGCCGGGTTGCTGTGAGCGCAACCCAGTGGTCGGTGCTCATAGCAAGTAATTCTACTATATACAGGCGAACTGGTCATCACCTGTATGTAGCAGAGCCGATCAGGTAGTGGCAGCTTCTAGTCTACCATGGACACTATTGAAGCATGCCAAAAGTAAAAAAAAAAAAAAAAAAAAAAAAAAAAAGTAAAAATGTTTTAAAAATATTAAAAAAAAATAAAAAGTTCAAATCACCCCCCTTTTGCCCTATTCAAAATAAAACAATTTAAAAAAAAAAAAAATAAAACATACACATATTTGGTTTCGCCGCGTTCAGAATCGCCCCATCTATCAATAAAAAAAGGGTTATCCTGATCGCTAAACGGCGTAGCGAGAAAAAGTAAAACCCCCAGAATTACGTTTTTTTTGGGCCACTGCGACATTGCATTAAAATGCAATAACGGGCGATCCAAAGATTGTGTCTGCACCAAAATGGTATCATTAAAAACGTCAGCTCAGCACACAAAAAATAAGCCCTCACCCAACCCGAGATCACGAAAAATGGAGACGCTACAGGTCTCGGAAAATGGCGCAATTTTTTTTTTTTTTAAACAGTTTGGAATTTTTTTTCACCACTTAGATAAAAAAAAACCTAGACATATTTGGTGTCTATGAACCCATAATGACCTGGAGAATCATAATAGCAGGTCAGTTTTAGCATTTAGTGGACCTAGCAAAAAAAGCCAAACAAAAAACAAGTGTGGAATTGCACTTTTTTTGCAATTTCACCACACTTGGAATTTTTTTCCTGTTTTCTAGTACAAGACATGGTAAAACCAATGGTGTCATTCAAAATTACAACTTGTCCAGCAAAAAAACAAGCCCTCATACAGCCATATTGACGGAAAAATAAAAAAGATATGGCTCTGGGAAGAAGGGGAGCAAAAAAACGAAAACGCAAAACCAAAAATACCTCCCGGGGTTAAGGGGTTAACAACATAGCACTAAAACCATAATAAATCACATCAGTTTTCTCTGCGGGTATTGAGGCTCTCTCTGACAGCTGAGGCAAGACTTAAGGTACTGCCACACTAAACTATCCCGCTAGCGATCACGATAACGACGCATACTAATGCTAGCGGGATAGTTTCAATATCGCTAGTAGCGGCTTAATTTAGCGATGTCGTTAAGGACGCTATCGCGGTTAGCGATCTCCTTAACGACTTTAGCGGTACAAAAGTACCGCTAAATCGCTAAGAAAAGGTGCCACACTCAGCGATATATACTTACCAGCGGGACGCCAAAGATAAAAATAGGGTCCGGACGTTTCCCAGCGACGAACGAGATCACAGCAGGATCTCAGCAGGGGCCACGTCGCTGGTAGATGCCGCACACTACAACATCGCTAACGGGATCGCTAAATAGTGACGTTTTTTAGTGATCTCGTTAGCGACGCTGTTTAGTGTGGCATACCCTTTAATCTGATTTTTATCAATTGCATAATGACTAGTAGAAGTATTTTATGACTGATGGTGAATAATGTTGTATACCATGATAAAAAGCCATTGATAAATTTGCCAGATATTCATAGTACATAATGTAACAGTGTTTTGTTTTTCTTTTCAGCATCGTTGCCCGATATTCCTTCAAAATTAACAACCTTAAGGCTGTCACATAATAAATTTACAAATTTCCCGAAAGAAATTCTTCACCTCTCATAGTAAGTACACCCCAGTTATCTTCTAAACTAAACTGATTAGTGAAAACAAAAGGCGTTGCCTTTATTATCCCAGCAGAATGGCACCTTTTTCCTCAAAAGTCCACTAAAAATGATATCTTGCTATGCTTACTACAGTATATACAGGCTATTCACTGGCACAAAATCACTAAAAACTATGAAGGAATGCAGCATCTAAGTGCAAGAGTCTCCGCAGAAGCTTAAAGTATATTTTTCATTACAGATAACTTTTCAGAATAAGCTGTCGTGTATAAATGAGGAATAACACTTTTTTTTCTGGCCAATTTATGACTTTTGCCTTGCATTTTCACAAATTGTCACCTACGCAGGCTCTCCAATTTGGTTTTCTCTAACCTAATGGGGTCTTCCATAAAAAGTACACACAGATGGATTTCTGATCTTCTTTCTCTGAAGCACACAGACTGCACACAGTCAGAGGCAGCAACAACAGCATTTAAAACATTATGCAGCAGTACTGAGCTGTGTGGCTGTGAATTCAGCATTGATGTGAAATAAATTTACTCAGAGCTTCAGTTCAATCTGCTTGTCTGCCAGTCATTCACCATGCTGAGTGCTCCTCCTCCACCATCCGTGTCCATAGAGGACACAGACACCTCACTATGCTGGCAGTCTGTTTTGCTTCACCCAACATTGATTTTAGCTGTTTTTCAAAGTGAATGATGAGTCCAGGAGGCAGAAAGGAGGAGAAGTGGATCATAAGTGTAGAAAAAAGCAGATTTCTGATAGACTATATTACAAAATTTTTATATTCGCTTGTATTATTTATGCAAAGTTTGTTGAAATGACAATGACTATTTAAAGGTTTTTTTTTAGTAGATTACATAAAAGTGGTTTTACATGTGAAGTTTTACAGTAACCCTTTACAGCTTTGCATTATAATGTCCTTTCTAAGATTAAAGATAGGTAGGGTGGGTGTTTTCTGTAAATTGCTGTAATATTGAATCATGGTAATTGTTTTGGCACCAGAGTTGTGCCAGAGCCATCACCAGAGAGTGCTGATTGTAACTTCAATCCTGGAGTGATCATAAAAGACCATGTTTTCTGCCTGTCAGTGTATCTCAAGCTGGTAAGTATGCTTTCCCATTACGTTCTGTGTCCCTGTTGGGAAATATGTCCGAAATCCCCAGCCAAATGCTGTGCCAACGGGGCCAATAGACTGTAATGGTGATGGCAAAGCTAACGTGCGCTCTGCCGTGCATCATTTTTGGGAGCGTGCACTCCCCAAAAAAGTGCACGGCGGAGCGAACGTCAGGCCGCGTGCACGATCAGAAAGGACCTTTGAGCACCTCTGGAGATATTTGAGTGTTTGGTGGGGGTCTCAAGACCTAAATTTTAACCAATCTGCTTGCAATTAAAATGGCGCTCAAGTATACAAAAAAAGATAAAGTTCTAGTTAATGTTTAACTTTAATAAAACATATTTTTCCACTAAAGAGCTATACTCTTTCATAAAGCTAAAATGATACTTCTGCTGCACGGTGGAGGATGTAAAACATAGCCCAAAAAACTGCTTTTATTGTATAAAGGAGTACATTGCGACTGATATATTTGCTATTGTCATGATTGTACTGACCCACAGAAGTATAAGGCTAAGTGCACACGTTCAGGAATATTTGCGTTTTTTTTTCGCGGGAAAAACGCGTCAAAAACGCATGTATTAAGCATCCTATCATTTAGAATGAATTCCGCAATTTTTGTGCACATGGTGCGTTTTTTTCCGCGAAAAAAAAAACGCATTGCGGAAAATCTAGCAGCATGTCCATTAATTTTGCGGAATTCTAGCGTTTTTCCCGCTATATTATTGACCTAGAAAGTTCAGGAAAAAAATGCGGTAAAAACGCGTCAAATCCGCGCAAAACCGCGCGTTTTTGCCGCGAAAAAATGTCCGGTTTTGCTCAGGAATATTCTGCAAACATTCTGCAAACGTGTGCACTTAGCCTAAATGTTAAACAGCATGGCAAACAAGTGAACATTTTTTTTGTTCCTTTCCCCCCAACCCCACCTCAAAAAAACAAAACATTAAATTAATCAACGATTTATATATAGTCCGAAAAAAGACTACAATTAAACATAACTCATCCTACAGATGACAATGTAGGCACTCTGAGCTGAAAATGTAGTTATAAAATTACCTCTGTTGGGACCGCTGGAGATAATAGTATAGGTCTCGGCTCTCATGTCAATCCCATATGCAATGAATGGAGCAGAGACCACTGTTTTTAAACAGTAACCGTTGAGTAATGTCTTATTGCTTAAAGGGAATATTTTACTATGTAATTGTGAGAGCAATATAATGTAGGGTCAGATAGCTCAATTTCAACTATACATCACTTACTAGACTGCTTGATGTAGTTTTGATAGAATCTCTATTCTCTGTATTCGCCCGCCTACACCCCTGATTGGTATCTTGTGGGGGTAGACAGATTAGCCTGACTGCTGTACACGTGAGACCTGGTCCGTCAATGATAATCTTCTGCTAATAAAACAACTACCGTATGTATTGAAACTTCAATACACCGCCTAGTAAGTGACATATTCCTGGAATCAGGATCTCTTGCCCTACATCATGCTGCTCTCAGATTAAATAGCAAAATCCTGCTGATAGATTCCCTTTTAAGAAAAAGTCAAGCATGAAAATGAAATACTCCTCAAGTTCACTTGTTGACTTACATTCCTGTTTTTTGGCTCCAAGTTTACGGACAGTGGATTTGAGCAATAATCAGATCAGTAATCTGCCCTCTCCACTGGAATGGACTTCAGTAAATCTGAGAGAAATCATGTTGAACCACAATCAGATTAGCGTGTTGAATCTCGAGGACCTCCGTAAAGATGCAAACAGATGGTCACGTCTTGAGAAGCTACATCTCTCCAATAATATGATCAAGGAGGTAACGCCGCTGCACATTGCAATCCTAGTATAAGTGCTCTTCAGAGTTCAGGACTTGCTGTCATGTTAATAATTGGCTGTGTTTTAGATACCACCTGAAATTGGCTTTCTTGTGAATGTCACTTGTTTTGATATAAGCCACAATCCAGATTTACGGTCATTTCCAGATGAAATGGGAAAGCTTACTAAAGTGTGGGATCTTCCTCTGGACGGACTACATCTTGATTTTGATCTGAAGCATATAGGGTGCAAAGCCAGAGACCTTATCCGGTACGGTGTTTTCTTTATCTCCTTTTTTAATGCACTGATAATTTAGCTATTTTTATAGTGCTATGTGTATTATTATATTAAAGCAATATTCGTTAGCAGCGTTTAGCTGCACAACTTTACCGTTGAGCCACTTGATCATCAGAACTACTAACATGTTTGACTTGTGTCATTGTGGTTATCTTGTCCAGGAGCTAAGTCATGGGTATGGTTATGCACATGCTTCATTCATTCCTCATAGATATAAGGGTAGATAATGTCAATATGCTGTGCACTTGCTACACTTAAAAAGAGTCTGTAAGCAGGGTTTTGCTATGTAATCTGAGAACAGCATGAGGTAGGGGTTAAAACACAGAATTCAACGATGTGTCACTTACCAAGCTGTATGCTGTTGTTTACTTACACTAACTAGGAGATTACCATTGCCAGGTCTGATATGTACGTGAACAACTATCCGATAATTTGGGCAAAAAAATGTATATTGAGTTTCCCAACGAATAATTAAACTATCCTACAAAAAGAATTTAGGGAACTCTGTTGACACAATAGACAAATCTTTATTAAATACAATGACATATAATAAAACATACCGTACACATTAAAAGTGGTACATGATTAGACAACACGTGGTAACTTCCTATTAAAATGTGGTATCAATTATACAGATTTTTTCAGGACACATAATTATAGGGCAGCACGGTGGCTCAGTGGATAGCACTGCAGCCTTGCAGCGCTGGAGTCCTGGGTTCGAATCCCACCTAGGACAACATCTGCAAGGAGTTTGTATGTTCTCCCCGTGTTTGCGTGGGTTTCCTCCGGGTACTCCGGTTTCCTCCCACACTCCAAAAACATACTGATAGGGAATCTAGAATGTGAGCCCCATCGGGGACAGCGACGATAATGTGTGCAAAACTGTAAAGCGCTGCGGAATATGTTAGCGCTATATAAAAATAAAGATTATTAATTATTATTATTATTATTATCCTCTCATAAAGTCGTCCTTAATTTATATATAGTTTGACCTCTGAAAAAAAAATTATCCATACTCATTTATTAGTAGAAAGAAAAATTATATGTATTTTATAAATCACTATAATTATATAGTTTTATTTAAATTATTTGAGAAAATGCATCATATAATCTTGTATATATTCTTTATTGTTATACTGCCACCTAATGGTACAAAAAAATGAAGTATCCTATCAAAAATTCATAAGTATCTTCACTTACAATCCATCCTACTGTTCCTCATATATAAATTGCAAAAAGTGTCGAAGAAGCAGTAACGCGAAACGCGTGTTAAAGGGATTTCTACACATGGTCCTTCAGCATTTAACCTGTGGTATGTTGTTCTGAGGCTCATGTATGATTGTGTTGTGAAGACTGTCTGGCACTATTTATAATTAGCGTTTTTGCACTCTGCATGCACTTTGCTACAGATTTCTTTTGCATTATGCACATTATTGATTTTTTATTTTAATGTATTTAAATAGTGCTCGACACTCTTTGCAATTCATATATGAGGAACAGTAGAAAGGATTGTAAGTGAAGAAAATAATGAATTTGTGAAAGGATACTTCATTTTTTTGTACCATTAGGTGGCAGTATAACAATAAAGAATATATACAAGATTTTATGATGCATTTTCTCAAATAATTTTTAAATAAAACTATATAATTAATTGTAGAGATTTATAAAATGCATATAATTTTTTCTTTCTACTAATAAAGGAGTATGGATAATTAATTTCCAGAGGTCAAAATATATATAAATCAAGGACAACTTTATGAGAGGATAATTGTGTCCTCAAAAAATCTGTATAATTGATATCACATTTTAATAGGACGTACCACGTGTTGTCTAATCATGTACCACTTTTAATGTGTATGTTTTATTGTGTGTACATGGCTGGTAGTCCGACTCCACCCCCAACTGTGATAAGCACCTCACTGTCTGTGGACAATAAAGCTACACAGCCTGATGTGGGTGGGGTTAGCTTTCTCAGCTCTGCTGCATTATGCTAAATCTAAAAACTGATTATGTCAGAACTGCTGCACACAGTATAATAATTGATACATCATTGGATTCAGGGTCTCTTTACCTACATCATGCTGCTATCAGATGAGCCAGCAAAAACCTGCTGACAAATTCCCTTTAACTCCTCCACGACATTAGGATTTTCAGTTTTTGTTTTGTTTTTTGCTCCCCTACTTCCCAGAGCCATAACTTTTTTAGTTTTCCATCAATGTGGCCGTAAGAGGGATTGATTTTTTTTTTTTCGGGATGAGTTGTACTTTTGTATAACATCATTGATTTTACCATGTAGTGTACTCTAAAATAGGAAAAATTGCAAGTGCGGTGAAATTGCCAAAAAAGTGCAATTCCACAATTTTTATTTTTTATCATGTTCACTAAATGCTAAAACTTATTCTCCAGGTCATTGCGCATTCTCAGATACAAAACATGTATAGGTTCTTTTTTATTTACGTGGTGAACAAAATCTCTAAAGTTTTTTTTTTTAAAAAATGACACCAATTTCAGAGACCTGTTTAGCGTCTCCATTTTTCTAGATCTGAGGCTGGGTGAGGGCTATTGTTTGCGCGCCAAGCTGATGTTATTGCAATGTTGTGGTGACCAAAAAAATGTAGTTCGGGACTTTTTGATTTTTTTTTCTTGTTACACTATTTACCGATCGGATTCAATGTGTTTATATTTTGATAGATTTAGCGTTTCTGAACGCAGTCATACCAAATGTGTATTTTTGTTTTTTTATAGTTTTGTTGTGAATGGGGCAAAAGGGGGATGATTTTAATTTTTTTTTTCTATTTTGGAGGATTGGAGCGAGGCCTTGACTTGCCCACAATGTTTCACCATCAATTATTAATAAGCTAGTCCACATGTGTATAGTCCATCAATGCTACCTGACTCACGGCAGGTTGAATAAAACGGTTAGATCCACCACTGCAGACTGCCGTAGTTGTGGGGAAGATGCAGCAGATTTTATACTCCTGATGTGGTATTGCCCTCCTATTGCAGACTTTTGGAAAGAGGTCATCGGTATATTAATTGAGGTTATACAATCCCCTGTTCCACTTTGCCCTAAGCTGTGTTTATTAGGAATCCTAGATGAGGAGATCTGGCCTCACTACCCTCGCACTCTTTTCAAGGAAACATTGTTTCTCGATCGCTTCATTGGGGGACACCGGAACCATGGGTGTATGCTGCTGCCACTAGGAGGCGCTGACACTATGCATATGCAAAAAAAGGTTGACTCCTCCTCTGCAGTATACACCCCACCAACTGGCACCAAGCTAATCCGTTTTAGCTTCATGTCAGTAGGAGGTGGACACGGGTCTCTCTGGAGACCCATATTACCGTGCGTCGTTCCTTTTCAGGTTTTCCGGAGGGATACAGTGTGAACAGTCACTACTGTACTCCCACGCAGAGACTATGAGTACGGCGTGTACTGCCACCCTGTATCCTCATACGTCTGTTCTTTGGCAGGATCCCCGCAGATCCCTAACACAGACGTGTGTTTAGGTGATCAGGGCAAAACAGGAAGACCCGGGCCTGCCTCCGTCTCCCACCTACTCGCCCACCAGAGCCTGTCGAATGGAGAGACACGGATGTCCCACAACTGATTTCCAGACGTCTGACCTTCGTTCGAGGTATTGTCCCTTTTTTTCCAATAGGACAGAAGACAGAAGAAAAGTAGACGAGAACAAGGGATACGGAGAAAAGAGAGGGAGAGTCCTTCGCCTCCCCCCCTTCTCCCATACCTCACCCCTGGCATCTGTGGCCCTTTTGCGTCCCCCATACGGATCTTCCTCTCCGTGGGTTCCCTGCAGCTCCCGGCGCCCTTTGGCTCCGCTGCGCTCTCTCGTTAGGGGCCCCCCCTTCTTTTCTCGGGGATCTGTAGCCCCTTTTGGTTCCCAGGTGGAGCTTCCTTCCTGGGGTCCCTGCCAGCTCTAGGCGCGCTGTTGCGCCGCTGCAGGGGGACCTTTTTTCGCAGCGTTTTCGGCGACCTCCACGCCGCCCCCCTCTGCCGGCGGCCGCAGATTCTAATCGAGGCCCCGGCTTCACTCCAGGCCTACTTCCGGCGCCGGCTCTGTCCCCGGGCGGGCTTTTCTCCCGCCCGTCCTTGCTCCGCCCTCCTGTCCCAGCCTTTCTGTGGGGCTGGAGACTTCGCCATAATCGATTCTCCGGACCCAGCATACAGCGCCGCCTCTCTACAAACAGCTAGAGCGGCATCCCTGCCAGCAGCGCACGCCTGATCTTCTCCTGCTGGGAGCACACAGGATCCCCATCTTCGGCTCGTGGTACAATCGTCTCGGGGGAGCAGCATACAGGACACACGAGTGCTCTGCACTGCAGAGCTGACACTCTCCTCTGTCTCTTTTTTGGTCCCCCAACCTTCAGGCACCAGTTAGTGGGACCACTCACCATGCCTAAGCACAAGGGAGAGCCCTCTCGCCCACCACCTTCCTCTTCTTCCTCCATTCTGGTTAGACACTTTGTGTGCTCCTCTTGTAATGGCAGACTCCCTTCAGGTCAGTCATCTCCCCTCTGCCAAGCCTGCAGCGACCCCACGGTACCCACCCAGGAGCCCCATTCTGCCCCTGGTGATTCGGAGACCCCTACCCCCGAGTGGGCTGCTTCTCTTTCACAATCTGTGGCGGACCTCACCAGAGTGTCTCAGACCCTGGTGTCCGTATTAGATAGGTTGCCCCTTTCAGCACCCGTAGTCGCCAGCAGGCCACAAGCCTCCCATCCCGGTCCGTCCAATCCACGCCGTATGAGACCTAGACTGGAGCACCGTTCTAGGTCCTCTTCCCGCTCCATCTCACCAGACGACCCTGCATGGCGTGATCCCTCTCTAGCATCCTCCTCTCCGGAATCAGGCGAGGCGTCTCCGGACGCACTTTCGGAGGACGAGTCAGACCTGGATTCAGATCAGGCCTCCAGTATGACGGATATGGTGCAGAGCCTGATTGTGGCAGTCAATCAGACCTTAGGCATCAAAGATACCGCTACGGAATCTGCAGATCAGGCGGTTTCGTTCAGACGGTCAAAACCACCTTCCAAGGTCTTTGCCCCTCATACTGAGTTCACGGACATACTCAAGAGGGAGAGTGAGAATCCGACCAGGCGCTTTCAAAGAGGGAAGCGCCTCGGCATCCTATATCCTTTTTCCCTGGATCTTACCACTAACTGGACGATTTCCCCTTCAGTGGACCCACCAGTCTCCAGACTGTCCACCAATACGGTCCTCCCACTTTCTAATGCAGCTTCCCTCAAGGATGCTAACGATAGAAATATAGAATCGCTGGCAAAGTCAGCTTTTGAGGCGGTTGCGGCTGCTCTATGCCCGGCCTTTGCCTCCACTTGGGTCTCAAAGGCCGTAGCCAGATGGGCCAAGCAGCTCCGTAAGGGCATCATGGCTGGAGCCCCTCTGAGAGAGCTTGCGGAGCTCGCAGACCAAATTTCCCATGCCAGGCAATATTTAGTATCAGCCTCCCTGGATGCCGCATCCTGTGCTGCTCAGGCATCCAGCAATTCTGTGGCCATCCGGAGGAACATTTGGCTCAAAGCATGGCAGGCAGACCTTTCGTCGAAGAAGTCACTCACAGGCCTCCCCTTCCAGGGAGACCGCCTGTTCGGGTCCAGGCTGGATCAGATCATTAAAGAGGCAACAGGAGGCACCAGTTCCCTCCTTCCTCAGTCCAAGCCTCGCAGACCTGTTCAAAGGAGGCAGTTCCGTTCCTTTTGGCCCTTTCGCCGTTTCCCGACGTCGGAGGATTCCTCCGGTTAACTTAGGCCACAGAATCGCCAGGTCAAAAAGAAGGCCTCCTTTCAGCCCACTCCTTCCTGGCGTTCACATAACTCCCACGCTAGATCCACTAGGTCAAGACCTGGCAGACCTTCCTCGGCATGACTCGGACCCAGGGCCCAGCGTCCCTTCCAAGCTCGGGTGTCGTCTCCTGCTGTTCAGGGACATTTGGCTCGACTTGGTGGAAGACGCATGGGTCAGGGAAGTTGTATCCTCATGATACAAAATAGAGTTCTCTTCCCGTCCTCGAGATCGGTTCTTCGAATCCTGCCCCCAAGGGATCCTTACTTGGTTCTGGGCTTCTTTGCAGCCATCGACTCTCTTCTCAGTTCCGGGGTTGTCGTCCCCGTTCCAGAGCGAGAACGCTTCACAGGTTTCTATTCAAACCCGTTTGTTGTGCCAAAGAAGGGCGGCGCGGTGCGGCCCATCCTGGATCTCAAGTTGCTGCATTGATGGCCATCTTGAGAATCAGGGGCCTGGTTCTCATTCCATACCTCGACGACATTCTCATCAAGGCTCCGTTTCTCCCCCAGGCCCAAGAAAGCCTGTCTATCGTTCTCGACACCCTGGCCCGGTTCGGGTGGATTGTCAGCAGAAGAAAATCCTGCCTGGTTCCATCCCAGCGCCTTGTGTTCCTGGGCATGCTGTTCGATACCCGACAGGCGAAGGTTTTTCTTCCCGAGGAGAAAAGAGCGACCCTCCAGCAGGGAGTTTGGGTCGCTACAGGGCCTTCAGCTTCCTTCCTTCCAGTCAGCAATGAAGGTGCTGGGCAGGATGGTTGCAGCCTCAGAGGCAATTCCCTTTGCTCAGTTTCACTTGAGACCCCTTCAGCGAGCTATCCTGGCTCAGTGGGACAGGTCTGTCCTGTCGTTGGATCGGCCACTTCGCCTCCCCCTCAAGGTCAGACAGTCTCTCAACTGGTGGCTGTCGTCCCCCCATATCCTCCAGGGCCGGTCCTTCCTTCCAGTCCACTGGCAGGTCATAACGACGGATGCAAGCCTCCTGGCCTGGGGAGCAGTCTTTTGCCACATGATGGCTCAGGGTCGTTGGTCGCCTCAGGAATCCTCTCTACCGATCAACATCCTCGAGATCAGGGCCATCTTTCTCTCCCTCCGTCACTGGGAAACGCTTATCAGGGGACTGCCGGTCAGAATTCAGACGGACAATGCCACAGCCGTGGCGTACGTCAATCACCAAGGAGGGAACAGAAGTTCCCTGGTGATGGCTGAGGTGTCCAGGATCCTTCACTGGACGGAGGCGACGGTTCCGGCAATATCCGCTGTGCATATTCCTGGCGTGGACAACTGGGCCACCCACTTCCTCAACCACGAGGGTCTCGCGGCAGGAGAATGGTCCCTGCACCCGAAGGTCTTCCAGCAAATCTGCCTTCGATGGGGGACTCCAGACGTGGACCTCATGGCGTGGACCTCATGGCGTCCCGGCTAAACAGAAAGGTTCCACGGTTCGTCTCCAGGTCCCGTGACCCTCTAGTGTTGGACGCCGATGCTCTGGCCATCCCCTGGTCGCAATTCACTCTTCCCTACCTCTTTACCCCCCTTCCCCTTCTCCCCAAGCTGCTGAAGAAGATCCAGGCGGAAGGGGTGCCGGTCATTCTGATCGCCCCAGATTGGCCCAGAAGGTCTTGGTTCGCAGACATTGTCAATCTTCTGGCGGACGCCCCCTGGAGACTTCCGGACAGGCCAGATCTTCTGTCTCCGGGTCCGTCCTGCCACCTGAGTTCTCGGTCTCTCAATTTGACGGCGTGGCTGTTGAGACCGCGGTATTGAGAGCATCCAGTCTCTCTGATTGGGTGATTCGCACCATAATCCAGGCCAGGAAACCTTCATCCTCTAGGGTCTACTATCAAACCTGGAAGGCCTATTTTCGCTGGTGTGAGTCCAATGTCATTCCGCCAATGAAGTTGGCGCTCCCAGCCGTCTTGGCCTTTCTCCAAGCGGGACTGGACTCTGGCCTCTCTCTTGCTACTCTGAAAGGGCAAGTATCAGCCCTTTCTATACTTTTTCAGAAGTCCTTGGCATCTCGTCCTCAAGTCTGGACTTTCCCTCAGGGAGTGGCGCATACGACTCCTCCGTACTGGAATCCGGTGGACCCCTGAGACCTCAATCTTGTTCTGGAGGTCATGAGGAGGGCTCCCTTTGAACCTCTCAGAGAGGTCCTCCTCTCTGTTTTGTCCTGGAAAGTGGCCTTTCTCGTGGCGATCACTTCTATCAGACGGGTTTCAGAGTTGGCGGCTCTGTCCTGTCGCACCCCTTTCCTGGTTCTTCACCAGGATAAGATTGTGTTGCGGCCTCCACCTTCCTTTCTTCCCAAGGTGGTATCCACTTTTCACTTGAATGAGGATATTGTTCTGCCTTCCTTCTGTCCGGCTCCGACTCATTCTCTGGAGCGCTCGTTGAACAGACTGGACCTGGTCCGGGCAGTGAGGATCTACCTGGATAGGACTGCTTCCTTCAGGAAGTCGGATCTGCTGTTCGTCATTCCAGACGGGGTGCGGAGAGGCCTGCCGGCCTCCAAGGCTATGATTGCGCGTTGGATTAGGACTGCAATATTGGAGGCTTACCGGTTAAGAACAGAGTGCCCCCCTCTGGGATTAAGGCTCACTCCACCCGGGCTATAGGCGCTCATGGGGCATCCGCCCTACAACTTTGCAAGGCGGCAACCTGGTCTTCCATCCACACGTTTGGCAAATTTTACAAGGTCCACACCTACGCTTCGGCTGACGCCAGCCTAGGCAGAAGGATCTTGCAGGCGGCATTGGGGTCTTTGCCAACCTGAATGGAGTTTCTTGCCATTTTCTCCCACCCCAGGGACTGCTTTGGGACGTACCATGGTTCCTGTGTCCCCTAATGATTGATCGAGAAAACAGGATTTTGGTTGCTTACCGTAAAATCTGTTTCTCGGAATCGCTCATTGGGGGGACAGCACCCTCCTATATGGTTACAACTCTTGTCCTTTCTTCTAAATATTATCGTTATGATTGAGTTGTCTGTTTGGTTGTTTGATTCTGTCATGTTCTTCTCCTACTGCTTTCTCACTAACTGATTAGCTTGGTGCCAGTCGGTGGGGTGTATACTGCAGAGGAGGAGCCAATTTTTTTTTTTTTTGCATATGCTTAGTGTCAGCGCCTCCTGGTGGCAGCAGCATACACCCATGGTTCCTGTGTCCCCCAATGAGCGCTCCGAGAAACAGATTTTACGGTAAGCAACCAAAATCCTGTTTTTTGGCTAATAAGGCTATCGCTCAACAGCAATAGCACAAAAAGAGGACTTAGAAATCCTCCAAAAATTCAAAAAATACAACAAAAAGGCAGAGATGCTCACCTGCCCATGCCTTCAAACAAATGCACTATCATAAGGCTATCGCCAATGAGGAGTATTCACTCATGATAAAGCATGTGATATTTGGTGCCTGACATGGGTGTCTTATGTTTTCAGATTAAGATATAAGACCCATGGTATGTTAAGGACAGGGTTAACTTTGCCAGAAAGCATTAATGAGAATTGTTGTTTTGTACTATGATGTAACCTTGTTATGTTGTATAATTGTCACAATATTGTAACTGGATTTCCCAGGGCAATGGGCTTCTTCTCTATCCCTAAAGCTAGGGGAGCCCAGGCAATCCCTGCTCCCTGGATTACCTCTGATGGTTAAGACGCTGGGGCCACGTTCCTTACTGATCTCCTAAATGAACACTGAACTATTCCCTCCCCCACATAGGGAGGTATGGGACCGACGTGACTTGGATAGCACAAACAAGACACGGGAAACAGACTGGGATGAAAGGAAACTGCAATCATTTAAATACCCTCACGAAACAACAAAAGTGAAAATCGAGGGAATAGGAGAAGGGACCATACAAATGGGAGACGATAAGGAAATAAACAATACCAAAACCACATAGATAACTCCTATCGATAACACCCACAGAAAGCTACAAATATGGACTAATCCTTCCAACACCAAACTGAGTAGTTGTAAGCTATCACCAGCAGAGAACAGAGGAAGAAGTGAGGTTTAAGTAGAAGCCCATGCACAGTGATAGGATAGGCCAAATAGCAGATGGAAAACACTTTCTGTAGGAAAGGTGTGGCCAAAGGGCAAAGAGTAATCAGCACCCCGACAGTGATAGGATCTCCAGTGGCTCAGCGGATAGACAAGCCGGCAGACAAACACAAGACTGGCGAATTGAATCCTGAGGCATGACAATAATCTTCATTAAACACCTCCCTGCTATATAGGACATTTAAGCCCCCGTCACACTAAGCGAGATCGCTAGCGAGATCACTGAAGCGTCACCGATTTTTTGACGCAACAGCGACCTAGCCAGCGATCTCGCTTAGTGTGAAACGCAGCGACGACCAGCCCCCCTGCTGGGTATCGCTGATCGTCGTCGAATGGCCTGGACCATTTTTTCATCGTTGGTCTCCCCCTGGCCAGCGCGCATCGCTGCGTGTGACAGCGGGAGACCAACGATCAGCGAGCTCCCAGAGCATACAACAGAAGCTGGGAGCTCGTATCCAGGGTACATATTGGGTAACTAAGCACCGCGCGGTGCTTAGTTACCCGATGTTTATCCTGGATACCAGCTCCCAGCACGTACAGCAGAAGCTGGGAGATGGTATCCAGGGTACATATCGGGTAACTAGGCGCCGCGCAGCTCTTAGTTACCCGATGTGTATACTGGATACCAGCGAGCTCGCTGGTCCTGATCGCTAGTGAGTCTGGCCATGTGACATCTCACCAGCGATCACCTAACGATGTCCCAGCGATCCCATCCACGTCGGATCGTTGGTGGGGTCGCTGGGACATTGAAGAGTGTGACAGGACCCTTAGCCCCCATAGAAATCATGTAAGCGAGCAGTTTCAGAGAGGAGGAGATCAATTAAGTGTGTCTCCTGTGTTCAGCGAATCTCAGAGTGGGTCAATATTTTGATCTATTCTGTGATGCAGTGAAGACAGGAAGAGCACATAACTGATCCTCTCTGTCCTCTCTTCTCTGAAGCCGATCGCTACATTCTGGATGTA
This sequence comes from Oophaga sylvatica, assembly GCA_033576555.1. Taxonomy (NCBI): domain Eukaryota; kingdom Metazoa; phylum Chordata; class Amphibia; order Anura; family Dendrobatidae; genus Oophaga; species Oophaga sylvatica. The sequence goes on from JARQOD010000004.1 coordinate 280,608,173, forward strand.
TCCGTGTTGATATAGATGAAAGGGGACTATGTCCCCACACTGTGTGCGGTGCTGGCATCTTCATAGTCAGTTTGGCATGCACAGCAACACAGGATACGTTCCTCCACGATGAGCTTTTGGTGCGTTTTTGACTCTGCGTATTTTTGCTGCATCAAAAACGCAGAATTTTACAGTTCCAGCAAAGTGTATGGGATTTACAGAAATCTCATGACCACTGTTTTTTTTTCTTCACTCAGTTTAAACTGACCTGTGGTGCGTGTTTCAAATCCGCAAAGTGTCAATTTCTTTTGCGTGTACAGAGTTTCTTTTGCCGATTTTCCCCATCGACTTTCATTAGATCCAAAAAATACGCAGGTAAAAAACGCACATGTGTTTTTAATGCGTTTCTGATCAAAAGTGCATGTAATCCACACCTAACTATATCAATAGAGTTTTGTCAAAGAAAAAACATACAAAAATTGAGCTTGGTTAAAGTTGGTATACATGCAGCATATAAACGCATGTTCACTTTGGCCATAAGACATTGAAAAAACCTACAAGAAGCAAAATAAAGAAAAACCCTGCTATAACCAAATAAGTAAAAAGCAAAAGTGCATTTAAATAACACAGGGTTCTTAGTAATACTGTTTTTGATCAACAAAAACAGCCGCAGCTGACCGTGAGAACTTTGCTAGTGACCGGAGATAACCCCGGCGGTCACATGCAGGGCAATTCTCGCGGTCAGTTGAGCTCATCGTGAGAACTGCAGTGGACGCGAACTTCCGGCTGTGGCACAAGGTAAGACATTATTTAAATTAGTTTGCATACAGAGTAAGCTGCGTTTTCTCACTTAATACGCGTGTGACTATAAAGATAATGTAATGATAGTCTATGAGAAATTTACGCTGCGGAGATTGAGCGTCTCCGCAGCATTAAGATGCTGCGGTCTGGAAAGACGCGCCACATGTCCGTTTACAAAGGGCTGCCGCAGGCGTCTCTGAAAGCCCAGCCCATCCACTATGCTGTAACAACTGGCCGCTGCGGGTTTGGCGCTGCAGATGAATGCGGCGTCAAACTCGCAGCGTTTCCTTACCGTGGAAACATACCCTAACTGGCACCACGTGCACAAACACTGTCGTGGCGTCTTCCTCTCCAAGCACTCAACAACCCAGACTGCCACTGGAGTTCAGCCATTTAAGCCCAGACCACTTGACTCCTCACCCATGTGACTGATCACATGACTTGACATCACACAGGTCCTTTCAGCACACAGCACTGTTGGCTCTGCAGGTGGAGATAAGGTGGACATTCTCCCACCTGCTCTTTGAATGTCCACATAAAAGCAGCCCATTATGCAACTTTAGCTTAAGCCTTACAACACTTTAGAGTGCTGGAGGAAAATACTCTGGCTGTATATCACTGACGCCATTAAGCAAAGTGACGCATATCTCCCCTCCAGTACTTTACCAATGACTTTGTCACAATATACAGTACAGACTAAAAGTTTGGACACACCTTCTCATTCAATGATTTTTCTGTATTTTCATGACTATGAAAATTGTAGAATCACACTGAAGGCATCAAAACTATGAATTAACACATGTGGAATTATACATTACACTTTGCAAAAAAGTGTGAAACAACTGAAAATATGTCTTATATTCTAGGTTCTTCAAAGTAGCCACCTTTTGCTTTGATTACTGCTTTGCACGCAGAAAAGGTGATCGGATGGACTCTACATGCCTGGTTCCCACCGTGAAGCATGGAGGAGGTGGTGTGATGGTGTGGGGGTGATATGCTGGTGACACTGTTGGGGATTTATTCAAAATTGAAGGCATAGTGAACCAGAATGGCTACCACAGCATCTTTCAGCGGCATGCTATTCCATCCGGTTTGATTTTAGTTAGACCATCATTTATTTTTCAACAGGGCAATGACCCCAAACACAGCTCCAGACTGTGTAAGGGCTATTTGACCAAGAAGAAGAGTGTTGGGGTGCTACGCCAGATGACCTGGCCTCCACAGTCACCAGACCTGAACCCAATCGAGATGGTTTGGGGTGAGCTGGACCGCTCACCGCTTCAATTTTGAATAAATCCCCAACAGTGTCACCAGCAAAGCACCCCCACACATCACACCACCTCCTCCATGCTTCACGTGGGAACCAGGCATGTAGAGTCCAGCCGTTCACCTTTTCTGTGTGAAAAGCAGTAATCAAAGCCAAAGGTGGCTACTTTGAAGAACCTAGAATATAAGACATATTTTCAGTTGTTTCACACTTTTTTGTAAAGTGTAATGTATAATTCCACATGTGTTAATTCATAGTTTTGATGCCTTCAGTGTGATTCTACAATTTTCATAGTCATGAAAATACAGAAAAATCTTTGAATGAGAAGGTGTGTCCAAACTTTTGGTCTGTACTGTATATGTATGTAAAAAAAAACCCTGGGCAGATGCAGGTATACTATCTGTTTAATAATTCTGCTCAGGCTGATTTATTGACCAACCAGTCTGTAGTAGTTAAAGGGATGTCCACTACCTAGACAACTGCTTTTTACATCTAGTTTTCCCCCTTGTCAATAAAAATAATAGATATACCCCTCCTACAATGGCTCTATTGTAGTAATGTCAGTGTTGGGATCCCTGAGCTCACGTTACTTTATTATGCTACGTGAGCCCTGCTGCTGCAGCCCAATAACCGCTGAGTTTGTATAGATCTCTGTATAGGCTCTCAGGCTTTCAGCTTATTGTTCACATCCATACTAGATGAGGCAGGTTGCCTAGAACCTCCAAAGGTTATATACAAAGTGCTGACACCCTATTTCTCCTCCACAACATCAAAAGTCAGGCTGCTTCCTACAAAAAATTGTTACCCTAAGGCATTAGTTTTAATAGTGGTCAGAATATACTCGTAATACAAATAGGTTGTCAGAAAATTACAGATGTGGTATTGATGCCAAATTTTAAAAAAAAAAAAAAAAAAAAAAAAAAAATTCTGTACAAAGTATTCTATGGATTGGTACATATGGCTTTGTTTAGGTTCTTTTGGTATATTAAATGAACTATAAAACAGATTTCGTAGACCTAATAACACAATATATCTTGTTTAGATTTCTTCAGCAGCGATTAAAAAAGGCTGTTCCTTATAATCGTATGAAGCTGTTGATCATGGGAAACACGGGAAGTGGCAAGACAACGCTTGTACATCAGCTAATGAAAGAAAGGCACTCAGGGCACGGTGCAGAGAAGGCCACCATCGGCATTGATGTGAAGGACTGGCCAATTCTAATCAGGGGGAAAGTTAAGAAGGAAATCACACTGAATGTCTGGGACTTTGCAGGTAATAAACCAGTATACATTTATTCTTGGATAGCTTGTTACATTTTCCAGTTGGTGCCACAACAGCTAATAATGGAGAATCTCGATTCACCTCTATAGAAGTTCTTGAAAAGAGCAAAGAGCATGCGCTCAGTTGTTCCCTCCCATTGGGGTTACAGCTGTCAGATGTTCCTTACATATACTGCACCCAAGGATCTATAGGTCCTATAAGCTGTACCTGTGCTAGGTTGTTAGAAAACCACCCAATGCCTCTGCTGATAGCATGTGTGGTGACAGATTACAAGCCGAGTTGGAGTAAGTAGGCATTATGTCAGAAGATGCAGTTAAATGGGTTGTCCACCTTTAGAGATTTTTCTCTTTTTCACTTAGATGAATATAGTTGGGACTAAAAAATATATTTTGCATTTGGGTTTCTTCTAAAAATTGGCACAGTACGACTTTTAAAGACTGTTTGTTATCCTACACAGTCAACCTTGTTCATATATTAGCAGATTGGGTCTCTATGACAGGAAGATAAGAGTTAAAGCTCCCTGTCAGACCTTCAGCAGGAGCACACTGATGGATCCTCTGTTAACTCATTCCGTAGCCAGCAATAGATAGTTCAGCACAAAGGATAAAGAGGTAAATCATACAAAAATTTTAATGAAAACGGATTGGAAAAAAATGAATTTTAACCTCAAATATACAGTGGGTATGGAAAGTATTCAGACCCCTTTAAATTATTCACTCTTTGTTTCATTGCAGCCATTTGATGAATTCAAAAAAGTTCATTTTTTTCTCATTAATGTACACTCTGCACTCCATCTTGACTGAAAAAAACAGACATAGAAAAATTTGGAAATTTTATTAAAAAAGAAAAACTGAAATATCACATGGTCATAAGTATTCAGACCCTTTGCTCAGACACTCATATTTAAGTCACATGCTGTCTATTTCCTTGTGATCTTCCTTGAGATGGTTCTACTCCTTCATTGGAGTCCAGCTGTGTTTAATTAAACTGATAGGACTTGATTTGTAAAGGCACACACCTGTCTATATAAGACCTCACAGTTCAAAGTGCATGTCAGACCAAATGAGAATCATGAGGTCAAAGGAACTGGCCAAGGAGCTCAGAGACAGGTCTGGCCAAGGTTACAAAAGAATTTCTGCAGTACTCAAGGTTCCTAAGAGCACAGTGGCCTCCATAATTCTTAAATGGAAGAAGTTTGGGACCACCAGAAGTCTTCCTAGACCTGGCCGTCCAGCCAAACTGAGCAATCGTGGGAGAAGAGCCTTGGTGAGAGAGGTAAAGAAGAACCCCAAGATCACTGTGGCTGAGCTCCACAGATGCAGTAGGGAGATGGGAGAAAGTTCCACAAATTCAACTATCACTGCAGCCCTCCACCAGTCGGGCCTTTATGACAGAGTGGCCCAACAGAAGCCTCTCCTCAGAGCCAGACATATGAAAGCCCACATAGACTATTCTTGACTGGCCCAGCCAGAGCCCTGAACTAAACCCAATTGTGCATCTCTAGAGAGACCTGAAAATGGCCGTCCACCAACGTTCACCATCCAACCTGACCGAACTGGACATGGCTGTACTAGCTCAAAAGGGTGCTTCTACTCAATACAGCGCAAAGGGTCTGAATACTTATGACAATGTGATATTTCAGTTTTTCTTTTTTCATAAATTTGCAAAACTTTCTACATTTGTTTTTTTTTCAGTCAAGATGGGGTGCAGAGTGTACATAAGAGAAAAAAAATGAACTGTTTTGAATTTACCAAATGGCTGCAATGAAACAGAGTGAACAACTTAAAGGGGTCTGAATATTTTCCGTACCCACTGTATGCCATAAAGACAACATCCCTCCTCCCCACCCAAAAAAAAAAGGCGGAATCGATTTCTTTCACAATTTCACGTGAATTTTTTTCACTTTGCATTTTAAAACAAATTGCACCTTACAATTCACTCAAAACTACAGTTTGTAGTGCAAAAATATCAGGCCATCATTAGGCTATATTGCCAGAAAAATAACAAAGTTAGTGATCCAAAGAAAGAGGAAAAGTTTGTCATATTTATTTAAGGTTTCCACAATGCATTATTCTGAAGAGTGTACAATTTGGCTTTTGAATATTTGTTTTGGCTTTTTTTTTTTTTTTTTTTTTTTTTTAGATTTTTCTAATCTAAATTATTGTGACTTGTTTGGTTTCAGGCCAAGAGGAGTTTTATAGCACTCATCCACATTTTATGACTCCACGTGCTTTGTATATTGTCGTTTATGATCTTAGCAAAGGGGCCTCAGAAGTTGATACAATAAAACATTGGCTTTTTAACATAAAGGTAATCGTTTATATGGTATTAAATAATGTTAATAAAAGTATTAAAATATAAACTCCTACTCCACTAATACTGTCATGTGTGCATCGCCACGAAGATCGTCGCGGTTGCACATTCTGACTTCTCACAGCTGAGTTGCTGTTTCTTTGTGTTTGGCAGTTAGGGAGTTAATTCTGTCTGTGCTCAGTTCTGGGACTGGGTGCAGTTTCTCCCGGCTGCAATTAATTATTTGTTGATTGGTTTCCTTTAAATCTCTGGTTGTTTGTGTTGGGAGTTGCCAGTGAAATTCTTCATGCAGACCACAGATAGGATTGTATCTGTATAGACTTAAGTTAAAGAGCTCCTTAGTTGTTTTAAGCTCACCTTGCTTAGAGTTTAATATCCCAGATCATTTATGTTCCTTCTGTGTTTGAGTGTGTATGCAAGTCTGTGTTTTCTCCAGTCTGTCTTATGTGTCTAGTCTGTGTATTTAGCAGAGATCAGCCCATATCCCTTTGGTGGTAATCAGAATCCTTCTTAGGACTGATTACAGGGTTCAGGGACTGATAGGAGACAGGGTTAGGTTGGAGACTTGGACCTCTGAACCATTATCAGTACCTCCAAGGTGAGGGATTAGTTAGGACCCCAGTTTAGGGTCAGGTTAGACCCCCGGTCCTCCTCTTTCCTGTGACAGTGTATCAAGTCCTCAAGATTAACCCTGAGTTCAACGGATATCGTGTCAGGTAAATCTATTCTATATTTACATGCTGATGTTGCTAATCTATATGTTGTATAGAGTGTTGTTCTTTTAAGAATAGTTTACTGACATCGTACACATATCATAAGACCGCGTGACATTTTCACTGGCCTGTAAAATTATTCCCAGTTGCCATGGATCCAGTAGCCCAGCTGGCTCTGCAGTTGCAGGGATTATCCATGGAGCTGACGGACATTAAATCCAAAGTTTTGTCTCCCCTGGAGCAAACCAGATTTGAACCTAAAGTAGCTCTCCCGGACAGGTTCACTGGTGGGCGAGACAAATTTTTTACCTTCAGGGAAGCATGTAAATTGTATTTTCGGCTTCGGCCTCGATCATCAGGGAGTGAAGAGCAGAGAGTGGGAATTGTTATCTCGCTCCTACAAGGGGACCCTCAATCCTGGGCCTTCTCCCTTCCTCCGGGATCCCCGGCTCTACAGTCAGTAGATCGATTTTTTACTGCCCTGGGTTTGGTATATGATGACCCAGATCGGGTCTCTCTTGCTGAGACAAAATTACGTAAGATACAGCAGGGAGATCGTCCGGCGGAGGAATTTGCTTCTGAGTTCCGTAGATGGGCCACAGATACTCAGTGGAATGACCCAGCTCTTAGAAGCCAGTTTTGTCATGGGCTTTCTGACAAATTAAAGGACGTTTTGGCTCAGTATGATTCTCCTCCATCACTGGAGGCTGCTATGGCCCTAGCTATCCGTACTGATAGACGGCTCCGGGAGAGGTGCGAGGTAACTCCGCCCCCTGTTGTTACTCCACCTACTACTAAAGTCCCTTATGTTGAGGTTCCCCTTGTCTGTTCGGAGGAGCCTATGCAGTTGGGAGGGACATCATTTCGTAGGAGGGGATTGGCGGTACGCCGCAGGACTAGAAGGTGTTTCTTCTGCGGGAAAGAGGGACATTTTGTTGGGGGTTGTCCATCCCGTGCCTTGTTGAGCAAAAAGTCGCCGGAAAACTATTAATCCCAGGTTGTGTGGTGGACGACAACCTGGGAGTATGTATTTCGTCCGCTAGTTCTTCTCAGTTCCTTGTACCAGTGGAGGTGGTGGTTGGTACGAGAGTGGAGAGATTTTCTGTTCTTCTTGATAGTGGGTCCGGGGCTAATCTGGTTGACGCTCAGTTTGCTCAGGCTCAAGGTATGCATCTGAGTGTATTGGTCAAACCGATCCCTATATTCTCCATTGACGCCAGGCCTCTCGGCCAAGGTAGCTTTGTTCATGAGGTTCATAACATTGACCTTCGGGTAGGGGCAATACATAGGGAACTATTTCTTGTTATGTGTTGGAGGGTCTACCTACTCCTATTGTGTTGGGACTTCCTTGGTTGGTTAAACATAACCCTATGATTAATTGGCAGTCCAGAGATATAAGCCAATGGGGTGAGTTTTGCAAAAGTAACTGCATGAACACAGTCATCAGTGCGGTCATGCCTAGTACTTTGCCTCCTTTTTTGGAGGACTTTGGGGATGTGTTCTCTGAGGAGGGGTGTCAGGAGTTGCCTCCTCATCGCGTGTATGACTGTTCTATTAATTTACTTCCTGATGCTAAGTTACCTAAAGCTAGGTTATATAACCTTTCTGGTCCTGAGAGGCAGGCTATGAAAGATTATATTTCGGAAAGTCTGGCCAAAGGGCATATTAGACCTTCATTCTTCCCCAGTGGCCGCGGGGTTCTTCTTTGTGAAGAAAAAAGATGGAGGCCTACGCCCTTGCTTGGATTTCCGCGAACTTAATCGGATTACTGTTCGAGATCCGTATCCACTCCCTCTGATTCTGATCTCTTCAATCAAATTGTTGGCGCCAAATGGTTCTCTAAATTGGATCTCAGGGGGGCGTATAATCTGATTAGGATAAAAGAGGGGGATGAGTGGAAAACGGCGTTTTAACACGCCAGAGGGACATTATGAGAACCTTGTCATGCCTTTTGGTCTGACTACTGCACCAGCAGTATTCCAACATTTTGTTAATGACATTTTTCGTCATCTGGTGGGGCTGTTTGTGGTCGTATATTTGGATGACATTTTAATTTACTCACCAGATCTTGTGTCTCACCAGGAGCATGTGAGACAGGTGTTGCAGATCTTGCGAGACAATAAACTATACGCCAAACTGGAAAAGTGTGTATTCGCCGTACAGGAACTTCAGTTTTTGGGTTTCTTGGTGTCAGCCTCCGGTTTCCGTATGGACCCTGAAAAGGTGAGAGCAGTGCTTGAATGGGATCAGCCAGAGGATCTTAAGGCTCTGCAGCGTTTTCTGGGGTTTGCTAACTACTACCGGAAATTTATTTGTTAATTTCTCATCTGTTGTCAAACCTCTCACTGACATGACAAGAAAAGGGACGGATTTTTCTAAATGGTCGGACAAAGCTTGCCAAGCTTTTTCCTCTTTGAAAAAATGTTTTGCTTCGGCACCCGTTCTCATCCAACCAGATGCATCACAGCCGTTCGTTGTGGAGGTGGACGCGTCTGACGTAGGGGTGGGTGCAATATTGTCCCAGGGTCCGTCCCCTGGTAAATGGCATCCGTGCGCTTTCTTTTCTAAAAAATTGTCGTCCGCCGAAAGGAATTATGATATCGGCAATAGGGAACTTTTGGCCATTAAGTTGGCTTTTGAAGAATGGCGTCACTTTTTGGAGGGGGCAGTCCACCCGGTCACCGTCATTACTGATCACAAGAACCTGCTGTATTTGGAATCTGCTAAGCGTCTGAATTCCAGACAAGCTCGATGGTCGTTGTTTTTTACCAGGTTTAATTTTGTTGTCACTTATCGCCCTGGATCTAAGAATGTTAAGGCGGATGCCTTGTCTCGCAGTTTTCCCAGGGGCCGGGAAAATGGATGACCCGATTCCTATCCTTCAGGAGGGGGTGGTAGTGTCGGCTGTATGTTCTGAGCTTGAGGAGGAGGTGTTTAGAGGCTCAGGGGACGCCCTGCAGGACCTCCAGGGAGACTGTTTGTCCCAAATCGTTGAGACAAAAGGTTATTGAGGCACATCATAATTCTGCTTTAGCAGGACATCCAGGAGTAAGGCTACTTTAGATCTCCTTTCTCGCCGGTTTTGGTGGCCTAACGTTAATAAAGATGTTTTAACTTTTGTCGCGTCCTGTGGGGTTTGTGCTCGCTCTAAGACCCCTCATACCCGTCCGTCTGGGACCCTCTTACCCTTGAAACTTCCGGAGCGTCCATGGACTCATTTGTCTATGGACTTCATCACGGACCTTCCTCAGTCGTCAGGGAAGACTGTCATACTGGTGGTTGTTGACAGGTTCAGTAAGATGGCACATTTCATTGCTCTTCCTGCCCTCCCTATGCTAAAACTCTGGCGCAGGTGTTCATTGGGGAGATTGTGAGACTTCATGGGTTGCCTTCTGATGTGGTGTCAGATAGGGGGTCTCAGTTTGTGTCCAAGTTTTGGAGGCATTTTGTTTACGTCGGGGGATGCAATTGTCATTTTCCTCGGCTTTTCATCCGCAGACCAATGGTCAGACAGAGCGTCTGAATCAAAGCCATAGAGACTTATCTTCGGTGTTTTGTCTCAGAGAACCAGGAGGACTGGTCTTCTTTCTTGCCTCTGGCAGAGTTCGCTCTTAACAACAGGCGGAGCGAGTCCACTGGTAAGTCCCGTTTTTTGGGGGCATATGGTTTTCATCCCCAGTTTTGTACATTCAATGGGGGGGGGCCCTTCTGGGGTTCCTGAGGAGGAGCGTTCTCGTCGTCACTTGCTTCAGTGTGGAGAGGTGTATTGAATAATCTGAGTGCTATGGGGAACCGTTATAAACGTATGGCTGATAGGAGGAGAGTTTCTGGTCCAGATCTTAATGTGAACGATCTGGTATTTGGGTTTTCTACCAGGAATATAAAACTTAAAGTTCCCTCCTGGAAGCGTGGGCCCCAGATTCATCGGCCGTACAGGATCAGTTCCATAATTAATCCTGTGGCATTTCGTTCGGACCTCCCTCCTACGTTTAAAATCCAAATGTGTTCCACAAGTCTTTACTTAAGAGGTACGTGGCACCAGTCATACCATCACCTCTACCTCCTCCTCCAGTGGTGGTAAATGGTAACTTGGAGTTTCAAGTGTCAAAGATCATTGACTCAGTCTGAATCGCCGGTCCCTTCAGTACTTTGTGCATTGGAAGGGGTATGGTCCAGAGGAGAGGACGTGGGTTCCTGCGTCTGACATTAACGCAGATCGTTTGGTGCGGACCTTCCACAGAACTCACCCGGGCAGGCCGGGCCCTGAGGGTCCGGAGGCCCCTCGTAGAAGGGGGGGTATGTCATGTGTGCATCGCCACGAAGATCGTCGCGGTTGCACATTCTGACTTCTCACAGCTGAGTTGCTGTTTCTTTTGTGTTTGGCAGTTAGGGGAGTTAATTCTGTCTGTGCTCAGTTCTGGGACTGGGTGCAGTTTTCTCCCAGCTGCAATTAATTATTTGTTGATTGGTTTCCTTTAAATCTCTGGTTGTTTTGTTTGGGAGTTGCCAGTGAAATTCTTCATGCAGAACCACAGATAGGATTGTATCTGTATAGACTTAAGTTAAAGAGCTCCTTAGTTGTTTTAAGCTCACCTTGCTTAGAGTTTAATATCCCAGATCATTTATGTTCCTTCTGTGTTTGAGTGTGTATGCAAGTCTGTGTTTTCTCCAGTCTGTTCTTATGTGTCTAGTCTGTGTATTTAGCAGAGATCAGCCCCATATCCCTTTGGTGGTAATCAGAATCCTTCTTAGGACGATTACAGGGTTCAGGGACTGATAGGAGACAGGGTTAAGGGTATGCCACACTAAACAATATCGCTAACGAGATCGCTAAAAAACGTCACTATTTAGCGATCCCGTAGCGATATTGTTCAGTGCGGCAGCTTCCAGCGACGAGCTTCCTGCTGTGATCTCGCTCGTCGCTGGAATCGCTCCGGACCCTATTTCATCGCTGGCGCTCCCGCTGGGTGAGTATCTAATCGCTGTGTGGCACCTTTTCTTAGCGATTTAGCGGTACTTTTGTACCGCTAAAGTCGTTAAGAAGATCGCTAACGGCGATAGCGTCGTTAACTATATCGCTAAATGTGGCCGCATTTAGCGATATAGAAACAATCCCGCTAGCGATCGCATTAGTATGCGTCGTTATCGTGATCGCTAGCGGGATTGTTTAGTGTGGCAGTACCTTTAGGTTGGAGACTTGGACCTCTGAACCATTATCAGTACCTCCAAGGTGAGGGATTAGTTAGGACCCAGTTTAGGGTCAGGTTAGACCCCCGGTCCTCCTCTTTCCTGTGACAGTGTATCAAGTCCTCAAGATTAACCCTGAGTTCAACGGATATCGTGTCAGGTAAATCTATTCTATATTTACATGCTGATGTTGCTAATCTATATGTTGTATAGAGTGTTATTCTTTTAAGAATAGTTTACTGACATCGTACACATATCATAAGAACCGCGTGACAAATACAGCTTCTTTTAGTGGTGGGAGCAACAGATAATTGAAGAAAAAGTTCCTAGTCCTCCTCTTCCGCCCTAAAGAGACAAGTTGCATATTTCCCAGTGGGACATTGCAAGACTTTGTCTCCTCACCTTGGCATGTCTGGCTTAACATGTCACTCTCCACAAGGAGAAACATTACCCTTCGCATCCTAGACAAGAATAAGAATTACATTATACACATACATATGCACAAACAGATAGTCATATGTTTCAATTCAACTATTTGCTAAGTTGACTTTTTTAATGTAGTGATGCTATTTAATAAAAGTATATGCCAAAGTGTATGTATACTCTAATGTAAGTGGTTTCATTGATTAATTTCAATGTATTATAAGCTAACATTAGCAAAGGTTATTAAAACAAGACACTTATAACCTCCTAACAAATAAGTACTGTAAATTTACAGTGCTCCGTTCTGGGCTTTATTCCTGCTTTATTGTAAATTTACAGTACGGGGTTAAAGGTCCGGCAATCTAGCAGGAATAGATTGAGTCTCTGTATGTCAAACACAGCCAGGGACCATCGGGAGAAGACAGAAGTTGCGCTTTTGTCTTCCATTTTCACAGTTACATAACGCTCATTGAGTTCTATGTAGTGTACAAAAGCATCAGCAGTGCCGAACCTTCTGTAGAACCTGGTGATCACGAGTCCAAGCACCATCAATACCAGTGCTCTGCCAGGACTTATGTCATTGCAGTGTGTCACTAACTGGGGCTCTTAGGAATGTGCAAAAAAAAAAAATCAATAAAGGAAAAAAAATGTTCTCCAGAGATCTTTTGATGTATTGAAGAACAAATTATTTAAAAAATATAGAAAAATATTTAGAATTGAGAGTCCTCAGTGGTTGATACCTTTTAATGGCTAACTGAAAAGATGGTAACAAATTGAAAGCTTTCGAGACCTACTCAGGTCTCTTCATCAGGCTAAACTAATACAAAATCTGAAGAATCACATATTTATACACAGCACAGAAACAATGCAATAGATAAGACAAGTGACGTAAAGCAGTTAGCCATTTAAAAGGTATCAACCACTGAGGATCTCTATTGTAAATATTTTTCTATCTACTGGCTAACACGGTACTAAGATATACATCTTTCCTGTAAAAATATATGCATATAAAACATGTACAAAAGAGTCCCAACTGAAAAAATATTATTTTTTTCAAATAAAACACATTTCTTTAGATACTTATATGATAAAAAGCAAAGTCTTACTCATTTAAGCATCAACAAGACCATAAACATGGAGTATTCAGTTTTCAGTTTTTATGTTAAAAATGAACAGTGAAACGTTTAACCACTAACCGAAAAAAAACATCTTCTTTAGACAGTTGCAGAGCTAAAAATATTATCTCACCTACATAGTAATTTATATGTACGCCAAAATCAGTGCTAAAAATTATGCAATTGTCTTGCACTACAACAAAGTCTTATGCAGCTACGTCAGTGAAAAAAAATTGATAAGTTGTGGCCACTGAAAACCAGAGATGCAAAAATGGAAAACAATTGGAAGTTTCAATAATGGGTTAATAGAATTTGTTTGCATTTTCTCTAGGCCCGTGCCTCTTCCTCACCTGTTATTCTTGTTGGAACACACCTAGATGTGTCTGATGAAAAACAGCGAAAAGCCTGCATAAATAAAATCAAAATGGAGCTAGTTAATCAACGTGAGCTTCCATGTGTCCAGGATTATCATTTTGTGAACGCTACGGAGGAGTCAGATGCTTTAGCAAAACTTAGGAAGTCAGTCATAAAAGAGTGTTTGAATTTCAAGGTAAGCGTACCCTAGACCTCTGCGTTGGGGTACACAGAGCCATTTCATTCTGTATACATCACTGTTTATCCATTTAACCTAATGAAGGCCAATATTGCCAACAAGTGGATGATGCACACCCCTGCGACTGATCAATTCCATATCATTTTTAGGAAATAAAAAAGCCTCAGGAAAAAACACATTTGTAATCTTGTAACAGAAGTGGGCAGCTTTTTTAAATGTTTTTAAGTAAAATGTAACCTCTGTATATGCTCAAGTGTTACCAGTGGTTTGCATCTTGGATTTATATTCATGAAGGTGTCTCTTGATTCAACACTCAGTAATGTACATATTGTCTCACCAGTGATCTTGGCTTGGTGCAAGAAAGTTAAGGAAAAAAATTCTAATCATCCACTTTAGTTGTTTTCTATGTTTTTTTGGGACTTTTATTATTGCTGAGCTCAGCAGTGCATTCCTTCTTTTTAACACTATACCAAAGTGTTGATTTGGCAACTCAAAGTCTCTCCTATCACCCTGATTTTTTGGCAGCCCAATTCTGGCCTCCTTTCATAAGACTATGAACAGCTACTAAATGCAAATTCTATACATGAAATTAAAAGGAATTTGTCAGGTCCACCGACTGTCCCCAGCTTCTACGGTAGTGACATTTATGAGGATTTTTTAAATCTGATGATGTGTTTTATGTGGATTTCCAAGGCTGCAATCTTTGAACTATGTACTTTTATCCTGCGGTTTTCAGATGATCGTGAGCATAACTAGTCTACCTGGGTGTCTTTCCATGGACTAGTCCCACTCTGATCCTATAATCCTGTCTCCCCAGGACTGATTGACAACCTTCATAAGACTGGATTGACATTTATTCGCCTCATAGATTGTAAGCTTGCGAGAAGGGCCTCACTTTTTTTATTATCTTGGTATCTTATGTGTTATTCGGTAATGTCTTTATTGTCTGTACAAGTCCCTTAAAATAAAAAAGTGCTGGGGAATATGTTGGCTCTATAGAAATAAAAAAAAATATTATTATAATTACATGTCCGTATTTCGCAGTCCAAGTACAGACTGTGGTACACAGATTGGCCTCAGGTCTTCTGACCTGATCTTGATAGATATACAGTTGTGCTCAAAGTTTACGTACCCCACCAGAATTTTTGCTTCCTTGGCCTTTTTTCAGAGAATATAAATGAAAACACCAAAACTTTTTCTCCACTCTTGGTTAGTGGTTGAGTGAAGTAATTTATTGTCAAACTACAGTGTTTTCTCTTTTTAATCATAATGACAACCCAAAACATCCAAATCGCCCCTGAAGGTAACATCCTCACCTGTGACCTGTTGCTTGTAATCATGTGTGCATAAATCTGAGTGAGTTTCTGGGATCCAGACACACTCTTGTGTCTTTCATCCAGCCACTGACGTTTCTGGATTGTGAGTCTTGGGGAAAGCAAAAGAATTGTCAATGGATCTATGGAAAAGGTAGTTAAACTGTATAAAACAGGAAGGGATACAAAAAGATATCCAAGGAATTGATAATGCCAGTCAGCAGCGTTCAAACTGTGATTAACAAATGGAAAATTAGGGGCTCTGTAAAAACAAAACCACGGTCAGTAGACCAACAAAAATTTCATTCACAACTGCCAGGAAAATTGTTTGGGATGCAAAATAAAACCCACAAATAACATCAGCTGAAATACTGGACTCTTTGAAAACTAGTGGTGTGGCTGTTTCAAGATGCACAAGAAGGAGGCACTTGAAGAAAAATGCACTGCATGGTCGAGTCGCCATAAGAAAGCCATTACTGTGCAAATGCCGCAAAGTATCCTCGCCTACAATACGTAAAATAGCATGGAGACAAGCCTCCCAAAACTTCTGGAACAAGGTAATTTGGAGTGATGAGACCAAAATTTAACTTTTTGCCCACAACCATAAACGTTTACATTTGGAGAAAGGTCAAAAGGCCTATGATGAAAGGAACACCATTCCTACTGTAAAGCACAGAGGTGAAACGCTGATGTTTGGGGATTGTGTGAGCTACAAAGGCACTGGAAACTTGGTCAAAGTTGAAGGAAAGATGAATGCAGCACGTTATCAGCTAATACTCGAGGCAAATTTGCAATCCTCAGCCTGGAAGCTGCGCATGGGACGTACTTGGAAGTTCCAACATGACAGCAATCCAAAACACAAGGCCAAGTCGACCTGTCATTGGCTACAGCAGAACAAAGTGAAGGTTCTGGATTGGCCATCTCGGTCTCCTGACCCTAATATAATTGAGCCTCTCTGGGGAGATTCTCAAGCGCACAGTTCATGCTAGACAGCCCAGGATTTACAGGAACTGGAGGCTTTTTTGCCAAGAAGAGTGGGGCAGCTTTACCATCTGAGAAAATAAAGAATCTCATCCAACTAGGGGGGAAATACACAGTATTAAGAAATGGGGTATGTGAACTTTTTATCAGCGTCATTTGGATGTTTTGGGTTGTGATTATGATGTAAAAAGAGAAAACACAGCAGTTTGACAATAAATGGCTTCACCCAACCACTAACCATGAGTGGAGAAAAAGTTTTGGTGTTATCATTCATATTCTCTGAAAAAAAGGCCAAGAAAGCAAAAATTCTGCCAGAGTATGTAAACTTTTGAACACAAATGTATGTCTATGTGGCTGTTGGATCAGGAGAACAGCGGATGGTTAATGAATTGCTTTCCATACCCAAGAAGCAAAACACTGATGTGTGAATCCGGCTTTACCGCCCTAATATAACGAATATTATACGCAGTCTGTCAATCACATCTGGCGATGATTCATTGGAGAGCCAAGGCAGGATGAGTTCTGGGGGAAGAGACATGCACTGGAGTGGTCCTGCCTCAATAGCACTTAGTATTGGTTGGGGACAATCGGGGGGACCTTACATTTACACCAGACCGTTTTTTCTCTTTAATTTGTCATTTGCCACAACGGACCATGAATATGCTCACCTGTCTAGTTGTAAGCCTTTGAAATGGAGAATTATAAAGAAAAACTTAAAACATGTTATTCCCAAAATACGTAGAAATTATTTTGGTATTTTATTATGCCTTAGAGCACATTTTGTTTATACTTTTAGTATTTTTCTTTAATTTATTTAGATCCGGGACAAGCAGTTCTGGGCAGCTGATTCCTGATAGTTATCTGGAACTTGAGAAGAGAATTCTTATTGAAAAGAAAAAATGCTCCAGTTGTATTTCCTGTAATTAACCACAAGAGGCTGCAAGACATGTACTAGAAAACCAGCTGGATATGGATGAGCACGAACTTCAGCATCCGTTCATTTTCTAAATGAATCTGGTAATTGAAATTGTTTTGTATATTACC
>JARQOD010000004.1:280625242-280728103 GCA_033576555.1 Oophaga sylvatica
AGTCATGGCCAAAAGTTTTGAGAATGACACAAATATTAATTTTTACAAAGTCTCCTGCTTCACTTTTTCTAATGGCAATTCGCATATACTCCAGAATGTTATAAAGAGTGATCAGCTTAACAGCAATTACTTGCAAAGTCAATATTTGGCTAGAAAATGAACTTTATCCCCCAAAACACATTTCAACATCATTGCAGCTCTGCCTTAAAAGGACCAGCTAACCTCTTTTCAGTGATTGCTCCATTAACACAGGTGTGGGTGTTGATGAGGACATGGCTGGAGATCAATCTGTCATGATTAAGTAAGAATGACACCACTGGACACTTTAAAATGAGGCTGGTGCTTGACATCATTGTTTCTCTTCTGTTAACCATGGTTATCTCTAAAGAAACACGTACAGTCATCATTGCAATGCACAAAAATGGCCTAACAGGGAAGAGTATCGCAGCTAGAAAGATTGCACCTCAGTCAACAATCTATCGCATCATCAAGAACTTCAAGGAGAGAGGTTCCATTGTTGCCAAAAAGGCTTCAGGGCGCCCAAGAAAGACCAGCAAGCGCCAGGACCATCTCTTAAAAGTGTTTCAGCTGCGGGATCGGGCTACCAGCAGTGCAGAGCTTGCTCAGGAATGGCAGCAGGCAGGTGTAAGTGCATCTGCACGCACTGTGAGGCGGAGACTCTTGGAGCAAGGCCTGGTCTCAAGGAGGGCAGCAAAGAAGCCACTTCTCTCCAGAAAAAACATCATGGACAGACTGATATTCTGCAAAAGGTACAGGCAGTGGACTGCTGAGGACTGGGGTAAAGTTATTTTCTCTGATGAATCCCCTTTTCGATTGTTTGGGACATCAGGAAAACGCCTCATTCGGAGAAGACAAGGTGAGCGCTACCACCAGTCTTGTCTCATGCCAACTGTTAAGCATCCTGAAACCATTCATGTGTGGGTTGCTTCTCAGCCAAGGGAATTGGCTCTCTCACAGTCTTGCCTAAAAACACAGCCATGAATAAAGAATGGTACCAGAATGTCCTCCAAGAGCAACTTCTCCCAACACTCCAAGAGCAGTTTGGCGATCAACAATGCCTTTTCCAGCATGATGGAGCACCTTGCCATAAAGCAAAGGTGATAACTAAATGGCTCAGGGAACAAAACATAGAGATTTTGGGTCCATGGCCTGGAAACTCCCCAGATCTTAATCCTATTGAGAACTTGTGGTCAATCATCAAGAGACGGGTGGACAAACAAAAACCTAAAAATTCTGACAAAATGAAAGCATTGATTGTGCAAGAATGGACTGCTATCAGTCAGGATTTCGTCCAGAAGTTGATTGAGAGCATGCCAGGGAGAATTGCAGAGGTCCTGAAGAAGAAGGGTCAACACTGCAAATATTGACTTGCTGCATTAACTCATTCTAACTGTCAATATACGCTTTTGTTACTCAAATGTTTGCAATTATTATATTTCTGTCTGTGATAAAAACATCTGTCAAACACACACATAAAAACCAGAGGGCAGCAGATCATGTGAAAATATAATATTTGTGTCATTCTCAAAACTTTTGGCCATGACTGTAGTATTTGGTGAGTTTTTATTTTGCATGTTTTTTGCAGCATTTATTTTCTGCATTGATTTACTAAATTAGATTACTTGCATTTATATCATATTTTTGGAGCTGTGGTTTTTGCTTCATGTTTTTAATGAACCTTGTAAATACTTTTTTGGTATTTGGCTTTGATGAAACCTTACTGATACAGTAATGCGTGGATTACATACATTTTTTTGCGCATTTCCGCAGCAGACCGCTCTAAATGTACAATTTTTACCTTCAGATTTCCCAAATATAATGCCAATTCTGTGTGGAAAATCTGCACATAAAATTCAAAGTACCTACAAGAGAAAGAAACATGCTATAGGTTTCAAAATCGCACCGCAGGTCAAATTACGCAGCGTAAAAAAAAGCTCAGTGGATATGAGATTTCTGTAAGTGCTGTCATTTTTGTCTGATCTGTTTTTCTCACGCAACAAAAATATATATTTCCACCCACATAGCCAACTGAGGGCTTTTTTTTTGTGAGACAATTTGTGCTTCTGAACTACACTATTACTACATAATGTGCTGGAAAGTGGGGAAAAAAATCCAAGTGAGGTCAAATTGCAAAACAAATGCAATTTCGCATTTGTGTTTTAGGTTTTGTTTTTATGGCGTTTGTTGTGCAATATAAATTGCCTGGAAGTATGCATAGTTTTTTTTTTTATTTAAGTGGTGAAAAAAAAAATCTGAAATTTGTAAACATTAACCCTTTCTCGCCAGAGCCTGTTTTCGCCTTTGTGGCTGGGCCAATTTTTACAATTCTGTCCACTGTCACTTTGTGATTATAACTCTGCAATGCTTTAACGTATCCCATTGATTCTGAGAATGTTTTTTCGTGACATATTGTACTTCATGATAGTGGTAAAATTTGTTTAATACAACTTGCGTTTATTTCTGAAAACATCAGAAATTTGGCGAAACTTTTTACAATTTCACAATTTTCACACTTATAATCTCCATGCCCTTAAACCAGCGAGCTATGTGACACAAAATAGTTAATAAATAACATTTCCCACATGTCTACTTTAAATCAGCACAATTTTTGAAACATAATGTTTTTTTGTTACGAAGTTAGAATGGTTAAAAGTTGATAAGCAATTTCTAATTTTTCCATAAAATTTACAAAACCATTTTTTTAGGGACCGCATCACATTTGAAGTGACTTTGAGGGCCACAAATGACAGAAAATACCCAAATAACCTAAAGTGACACCATTCTAAAAACTCACCTCTCAAGGTGCTCAATACCACATTCAAGAAGTTTATTAACCCTTCAGGTGCTTCACAAGAATTAATTTAATGTGGAAGGAGAAAATGAACATTTAACTTTTTCCCACAAAAAGTGTCTTTAGTGCCAAATTTTTCATTTTCTCAAGGGTAACAGAAGAAAATGGATCATAAAATTTGTTGTACGATTTCTTCTGAGTATGACAATGCCACATATGTGGAGGAAAATTACTGTTTGGGCGCACGGCAGGGCTCGAAAGGGAAGGAGTGCCATTTGACTTTTGGAATAAAAAATTTGTCTTGAATCAAGGGTGTTTGGAGAGCCCCTGACGTGCCTAAACAGTGGAAACACCCCACAAATGACCTCATTTTGGAAACTAGACCCCTCAAGGACTTCATCTAGATGTGTGGTGAGCACTTTAAACCCTCTGGGACTTCACATAATTTTATAATGTTGAGACGTGAAAATTAAAAAACACATTTTCCCAACAAAAATGTTTTCAATCCCATTTTTTTTTTAATTTTTACAATGGTAACAGGAGAAAAGAGATGCCAAAATTTATTTTGCAATTTTTGAAAAGTACACAGGTACCCCATATTTGTTGAAAAACGACTGCCAGGGCGCTTGGTAGGGCTGGAAAGGGAATGAGTGCTATTTTGGCTGCGATAGGTTGCAGGTTCCATATCACATTTGAAGAGCACTTGACATGCCAAAACAGCAGAAACCCCCACAGGTGGTCCCATTTTGTAAACTACACCTCTCAAGGAATTCATCTAGGGGAGTAGTGAGTATGTTTAACCCTCAGGCAATTCACAAACTTGTGTAAAATTGGGCTCAGTAAATAAAATATTGCTATTTTCTTTATCGCTACATTGGAGGACAAGAGTAAACATGGGTGTATGCTGCTTTCGTTAGGAGGCTGACACTAGGCAAAGAAGGAAAAATAGCTCCTCCACAGCAGTATACACCCACTGACAGGCACCAAGTACCTCAGTTTAAGCTTAGTTTCTGTAGAAGGCAGACCTGGATCTGATCCCAGATCCGCATTTTCCCTTTTAGGTTTCTTGTGCTTTTATTCATCTTTTCTCTTTGTTTTCAGGTTCTTCTTTTTTAGGGTAACAGGGTATAATTTCTCACTTTGTTTTCCCGCCCCTGTGCAACTGAGAGAGCAGTGTGGTGTCCCCCACATTGCCCACTCTCGGACCCGCAGGCAGGACCTAATCCCTTGTCACCTTCACTGGTGTTTCAGGGTGATTCCTGGTGGCCTGTCCTAGCCTTTTCCCTCCCCACCCCTCTCCTCGGAGATGGCTGGGAGGAAGATGGTGGTCACCAGTGGTGGCCTTCCCCCTTCTTGTAAGGGGTTGATGGTGCAGGAAGGAGGATTTACTATACCAGTGACCCCCATCCACCCGGGGGCTCCTGATGAAGCCCTCATCGGTGAAGAGGACCGGGGCTCACCTTGCAGGTATGTATGATTCCCCCCCGTAGCAGGGCGGCTGTAATTCTGTAAAGCCCTGCATAGTGGCGGCCATAGCATTACTGTTATGGGACAGGATGACTATAATTCCGTAGAGCCCTGCAGAGCGGCGGCCATTTCATACTGGCCGGCCTCAGACTGTGACCCACTCTCCCCCTTCCTTTCTTCCTGGCTACGCCTCCACACGGCTGCTTCTGGCCACTCACCACTGCGCATTTGAATCGCGCGCCCTTTTCAGCCCAATAGAAGGGCTTGCCTTGGCTGCAGACTTGGCCACACCCCCACTCCACAGCACGCTTTTGCTCCTATCACGGAGCTCTCTCTCCCTGCCGGTACACACCCCTGGCGATTTGACCAATCGGAGGGGTACTTTCACTTCCCTCACTGGCATTTCATGCACGCCCACCGCAGCATCGTTCTTGCTGGGACTCGGCACAGACGATGCTCCGTTACAGCTTTTGCCTGCAGATAGGATCGCCTCTGCAGTTCTTTGCTCATCGGAGCCTCTCCATGCCGGAATACAGGGGGACACAGGCAGCCACACAGTCACTGCTCATTATCGCTGCATTGGCTAGGGTCTATCTTCCCTCTTCCTATTCCAAATTGCCCTTCACAGCAGTCTTAACAAAGCTTGACTTATGCCCAACCCTAGAGAGGTTTCTCATTGCCCCTGTAAGCCAACTGTGATTCATTATGCTGTTGCCATGTCACAGTTGGTCTCTGACCTGACAAAAGTATAACAGTCCCTGGTCCAGGTCCTGGAGCGTCTTACATATTTTTCTGCCGCCACCAGTGCTCCGAATGCCTCTCACAGTGATTCGCACACACTTGACCACGACCTTCGCAGGAACAGATCAGGTACAAAGCAAATCAAGCAGGCTGTCCCTCCTTCAGTTCCCCGAGCCCCTCTGCATCCTCTAGGATGCTCTCCTCTCTGCATGCCCCATCCTCGGAGGCGGCTTTCGGGTCGGGTGCGGATTCCCAGTCTGAGTCTGATTTGGGCCATGTCTCAAAAATGCAGGATATGGTCAATAGCCTTATCTTGGCAATTACCCAAACCCTGAATCTAAAGGAGGATGAGGCACCTGCTTCAGAAAACTCTGTTTCCTTCAAGCGGGTAAAACGTCCTTCCCAGACTTTTCCTAATCACAGGGAATTTGAAGCGATTATGGCTAAACATTGGGAACATTCTGAAAAGCGCTTCCCGGGAAGGGAAGATAGACATTCTGTATCACTTTAACCCAGACCTCATTGGTAGATGGCAGAGTCCCCTAATGTGTACCCTCCAGTTTCTTGTCTGTCTTCCAAGACAGTCTTATCTCTGCCGGACGGTGCGTCTCTTAAGGATGCTACGGATAGGCAGATTGAGTCTCCGGCTAAACCAGCCTTTGAAGCATCTGGCGCCTCCCTCTGTCTCATCTTTGTCTCAACTTGGGTGGCAAAGTCCTTGTCTGCCTGGGCAAGAATGCTTCCCCAGGGCATCCTAGTGGCAGCTCCTCCGGATGAGATGGCAGATTTGGCAGACCAGTTTGCCCATGCTGGCAAATATCTTCTGACCGCCTCTGTTGATGCGGCCAGTTGTTCCGCCAGGGCAAACTATGCAGATCCACCCTCAAAAAGTCTTTCACTAACCTTGCCTTTCAAGGCTCTAAGTTTTTCAGGTCCAAACTGGATCAGGTAATTTCGGATGCTACCGGCGGGAAAAGCACCTCTCTTCCCCCCCAGTCCAGACCTAAACGTCCTTTAAATAGGAAGAGGTCACTTAATTTTCGTTCCTTTCGGCCCTTCTCTTCTTCAGGGACTTACTCCCAGCAGGACCGCTATTCTGCCTGAGAGGAAAGGTAGAAGCTGTTCTTTAAACCAGCTTCTCACTGGCGACCAAATGGTCGCTCTTCCAAGCCTTCAGGGTCCCGCGCCAACCGGTTCTCTTCTTTGTAACAGGTCACTCCCACCCGGGAATCTCTCCAGGGTGGGAGGCCTGCTTCTTCCCTGGTTGTCAGTAGCCGACGATGCCTGGGTCAGAAAGTTCGTCACTTCCGGTCCTCCAGGAAGACGTTTCTTTCTGTCTCGACCGCCAAGACATCTGTCTCAGACCCCAGGGGTTCTTCAGGCCGTCCGTTCCCTACTACGCACAGGAGTAATCATATCTGTTCCCCAGAACGAAAACTTTTCAGGGTTCTACTCTAATCTTTTCGTAGACCCAAAGAAAGACTGATCGCTCTGTCCGATATTGGACCACGAGCGACTGAACCGTCAAGTTCGGAGCCATCATTTCAGGATGGAGTCCTTATGTTTGGTAATCGCCTCCATGGAACTGGGACAATTTCTTTGCTCTGTAGACATTCAGGATGCTTATCTTCACATCCCTATGTGTGTTCCTCATTAGAGATTCCTACGGTTTGCGATGCAGGAGGACCGCTATCAGTTCACGGCTCTTTCCTTTGGCCTGACCTTTGCCCCCAGAGTATTCACGAAGGTCATGGCTGCGGTCATGGCCATTCTTCGTTTCAAGGGGATTCTCATAATCCCTTACTTGGACGATCTTCTGATCAAGGGGCCGTCCTGCCGAGACTGCTACCTGAGTCTTCAGATCACTTTAGACACTCTGGTCCGTCTCAGTTGGATTGTCAAGAGAGAAGTCCTCCCTGACCCCAGCTCAGCACCTGGTATTTCTTGGCATGAGGTTCGACACGGCCCAAACCCGTGTCTTCCTTCCAAAGGAAAAGTTTCTCTCTCTCTACCAGGGTAATCTGTATTCTAAAGCGACCAACTCCTCTCCCCCTACGGTCCTGCATGAGAGTCCTGTGAAAAATGATTTCTGCCATGGAAGCCGTGCCCTTTGCCCAGTTCCATACTCGTCCTACAAGAGGACCCTCTCACTGGACCGGCCCATGATTCTGCCTCTCAAGGTGAAGCAATCCCTGACCTGGTGGAGGCAATCCTCCTCAGTCTTGCGCGGGAAGTCCTTCCTCCCTCTCCGGAGCAGGTCATCACCACTGACGCCAGTCTCCTTGGTTTGGGAGCGGTCTTCCTTCATCACACAGCGCAGGGTCGGACACTGGAACATCCCAAGAAGCCACTCTCCCCATCAATCTTCAGGAGATCAAGGCAATTTTTCTTGCCCTTCTCCACTGGCAGTCCCTCCTCGCAGGCCAGCCGGTCCACATACCATCGGACAACACCACTGCCGTGGCTTACATAAACCATCAAGGAGGGACTCGCCGCAAACAGGTGATGGCAGAGGATTCAAGGATTCTGCGATGGGCGGAGCGTCATGGTCCCTGCCATATCAGGCATGCAAATTCCAGGGGTGGAAAATTGGGCAGCCGATTTTCTGAACTGTCAGGGTCTCGCATCAGGCGAGTGGTCTCTTAATCCCACCGTTTTCAACCAGATATTCCAGAGATGGGCACACCAGACGTCGACCTGATGGTGTCTCGGATGAGCGACAAGGTTTCTTAGTTTGTAGCTAGGTCCCAGGATCCGCTGGCGTATCGGTTGCTATGCCCTAGTGGTCTCGTGGTCCCAATTCCAGCTGCCTTATCTCTTTCCACCTCTCTCCTTGATTCCAAGAGTCATAAAAAAGATAAAGGTGGAAGGAATTCCCATAATCCTGGTAGCTTCGGACTGGCCAAGAAGGGCCTGGTAGGTGGAGCTGGTGTACATGCTCATGGACGCTCCCTGGAGGCTTCCAGACCGTCCAGATCTTCTCTCACAAGGCCTCCTCTTCCACCAGAGTTCACAGTCTGAGTGTAACGGCATGACCATTGAGGCCACAGTCCAGAGGGAGGCCGGCTTTTCCCATCAGGTCATGTAGACCATGATTAGGGCAAGAAAGCCAGCATCCTCGCGTATCTAGCACAGATGCTGGAAGGCCTTCTTTCGGTGGAGTGAGGACAATAATTTGGTTGCCATGTTTTTTTCCCTTCCTTCGATCCTGGTATTTCTACAAGCGGGTCTTGATTCTGGTCTATCAGTACTCTAAAAGATCAAGTTTCCGCTCTGTCAATTCTTTTCCAGCAAAATATGGCTTCTCATTCCCAGGTAAAGACTTTTCTTCAAGGAGTCGCAACCTGGTACCTCTTTATCGTCCTCCGATAGATCCATGGGATCTTAACCTTGTCCTTGGTGCACTTCAGCTCCTTTTGAGCCCTTTCAAGACAATTCCGTCTTCTCTCCAGTCATGGAAAGTGGCCTTTTTAGTTGCCATTACGTCCATCAGGAGGGTTTCTGAGTTAGCGGCGCTGTCCTGCCATTCTCCGTTTCTGATTCTCCATCAGGACAAGGTAGTTCTCAGACCCGTTCCTAAGGTGGTCTCTTCATTTCACATTAATGAAGACGTTCCTTCCCTCTCTTTGTCCCTCTCCGGTTCATCCCCTGGAGAAGTCACTCCACAAGTTGGATCTGGTCAGAGCAATCCGAGTCTACCTCTCAAGGACTGCTTTCTTTCATCTCTCTGATGCCCTTTTTGTCATCTCTGAAGGTCATTGTAAGGTGCTTCCAAATCCACTATTGCCCGTTGGATACGTTCGGCAATATTGGAGGCATACCGCATTCAAGACAAACAGCCTCCTCCGGGGGTAAAGGCTCACTCCACCCGGGCGGAGGGTGCTTCCTGGGCTGTTCGTCACCAGGCTTCGGCTTTACAGATTTGTAAAGCTGTGACCTGGTCAACCTTGCACACTTTTGCAAGCTTTTACAAGGTTCATACTCATGCTTCGTCTGATACAGGCCTGGGTAGGAAAGTACTGCAGGCAGCGGTTACGCACTGTCTGTTTTCTTTGCATTTTTTTCTGTTCCCCACCCTTGGGACTGCTTTGGGACGTCCCATGGTTACCTGTGTCCCCCCAATGAAGCGATAAAGAAAGAGGGATTTTTAGTACTCACTGTAAAATCTTTATTAGAGCCTTCATTGAGCCTACGTGCCTTTGTTGTTGGGTTGGTACATATGTTGAGTTTTGTTTGCTTCTCGTACTGCTTTAACACTAACTGAGGTACTTGGTGCCTGTTAGTGGATGTATGATGCTGAGGAGAAGCTATTTTTAATTTTTTGCCCAGTGTCAGCCTTCTAGAGACAGCAGCATACAGAACAAATATTATAGAATAGTTTCCAGACTCCATATACAGAGCCCCTAAATTCCAGAAAAGCAGAATGCCCCCTCAGGTGACCCCATTTTGGATATTACACCCCTTTGGGAATTCATCTACAGGTGTACTAACAATTTTGACTCCATAAATGTTTTTCAGAAACAGACAGCTTTGGATGTTCCTGAGAGAAAATTGCATACTGCCGTTGCAGTGAGCAGTACGCTGTAGTGACCAGTACGTTATGAGCAGCCCATTCTTCTGGAGACATGCACCCGTAAATTAGGCAGGCTTTCATCCCACCAGAAATGCCAAACATGTGGATGCTAAATGTGGATTAAGCACACTGGGGCTCAGAAGGGAGGGGGCATTTGAATTTGGGAGCGCAGAATTTGCTGAATTTCTATTAGGAGGGCGAGGAGCCTTTTTGCTTTTCCTTAGCCTTTGTACTAACAGTAACGTAGAAGCCCCCTGTATTTCCCTTAACAGATCACGGACCTGAGTGGGGACTTGTTTTTTTTGTGGATGGAGATGGAGTTGAAGCTTTTATTGAGAACATTTTACATAACGTTTGGGATCACATTTATCCGGCGCTCTACGCTGTGCACTTACTTTGGGGTTTCCATCTAAATCTCAGAGTGACGTGATTCAGATGAAACCCCTGACAGATGCATTCACTATAATGAGGCAGCAGAGTTACTCTGGACTCCGTCTGGCCTCTGTTCAGCGGTATTCTTCTTTTTGTGTATGACTAAAAAGATGGACACAGTCGGATCACAGGATAGACCACGTCCACAGTGCTTCCATCTGCCTCATAATAGGGGTTCTGTCTGAATCTCATATTTCAGCGATGTAAGCTCTCAGCGCAGGATAAAAGTGTACTGAGCATTACTGCAATCTTTGTGAGGCAAAATAAACAACTCAACAGCTGGTGAAGAACTGGTTTTATTTATTTTATGCCACACCTTGTGCGATATAAGTGATTAGGTGATTTTATTCTTTGCATCGGGGCGATTACAGCGATACCAGATTTATATCAGGGTTTTATGTTTGGCTGCTGTCAAACACTAAAAGACGCTTTTTATTGCAAAAAATAGTTTTTGAATCACCATATTTTGAGAGCTATAAATTTTTCCATATTTTGGTCCACAGAGTAATGTAACGGCTTGTTTTTTGCACGACAAGTTGACATTTTTATTGGTACCATTTTCGGGCACATTACAGTTTGATTGCTTTCTATTCTGGGGAGACAGAATAATTCAGGAATTGTTTTTTAGGTATTTTTTTTATTGCTGTTCTGCATGTAGTAAAATTGATAAGGCAGTTTTATTCTTCGGGTCAGTACTATTACAGCGATATATTTATTTTTTATATGTTTTGTTGTTTTTTCACAAAAACTATTTTATAGAAAATAATAATTATTTTTGCATCGCTTTATTCTGAGAGCTATAACTTTTTTATTTTTCCGTTGTTGGAGCTGTTGTGGCAGCTTAGTTTTTGCGGGACAAGATGACGTTTTCATAGCTATCATTTTTATTTTGATTTGACTTTTTGATCGAGTTTTATTCTACTTTTTGTTTGGCAGCATGATGAAAAGTTACACAGCAGAAAAATAGGCAGCACTGCTTACCTGCTCAGATCTTAGAACAAATGCACTACAGGGTGCAGCCAGCCCATATAGCAAGATGTTAGCAACACAGGTGCAAAATACTGGATTAGCAGCCACTCTCCACCTACCCATTCAAGGAGGGGGTGACTGCCCAGTATATAATTGCACAATAAAGGCCTGTATAGGGCGCTGTTCACACAAGGGTACTGCATGGTGTCTGGTTCACAGCCTATTAGTCACGCCCCTACTATTCGATTAGGCGGGCTGGCCAGCACACTCTCCATGCATACAGTGTGAACCCCCATGTATACATGACCAGGAGTGCTGTGCTTGGCTGCAACCTGAGAAATAGTGCAAAAAAAAAAAAAGTGAAGTATTGGTCGATATTTTGGCCAAAATACACAAGTTTGTAACCCACGTCACGGGTCCATATGCTTGCAAGTCCCTACACTAAAGTAATAGCAAAGCCACAAAGGAGCATGATGAAAATTCAAAGGTTTTTGCTCCATTTTTTTTTTTTTACACTGTGCACTGAAGGAGTTAACAAGTGTGACAGTTTTATAGTTCAACTTGTTCCGAATGCGGTGATACCAAATATGTGAACTTTTTTGTTTTTACATAAATTTATGTATTTATTGGTTTAATATTTTTTCTTTTTTAAATTTTTGATTTTTTTTTTTACTAGTTTTAAAACATTTTTCTTAACTTTTTTGTATGGGACTTCAGTTTTTACTTCTCTTATCACTGGTCTTATACAATGCAAAACTCATGTAGTGCATTGTATGAGAGCATTGTTAAGGGTATGCCACACTAAGCGAGATCGCAAACGAGATCACTAACGAGATCGCAATAGCATCACCATTTATGACACAGTTAGCGATCTCGTTAGCGACTTCGCTGTGTGTGACATGTAGCAGCGATGTGGCCCCTGCTGAGATGTCGCTGATCGTTTGTAAACGTTCTGAGCCGTTTTTTGGTCGTTGGTGTCCCGCTGGTGAGCCTGAATCACTGAGTGTGACACCCTTTATGAACGACTTCACCAGCATCGCAAGTGGGACTAGATTTTCCCGACCGCAGAGGTCGTTATACAGATCGCTGATGAGGTGTGTTTGGAATCACAGATCGCTGATGAGATGTGTTTGGAATCACACAGCTAAGTCGCTAACGAGATCGCTACTGCGTCATAAATGGTGACGCAGTAGTGATCTCGTTAGCGATCTCGCTTGCGATCTCGTTTAGTGGGGCATACCCTTTACCCAGGCAGATCACTTGTTCGAATCAGCTGCAGGCTGAGTCTAACAAGAATCTGTAGCAGGCAGACCCGGAAGTCGTCACGTGACCTCCAGCTGCCGTGACAACGTTAGATCCCCCATGATGCGATCAGATCTCAACACGGGGGCATCGGAGAGGTGACTATAGCAATGGTCTCACTCTGCTATCTTCTAAATGCTATCACAGCATCTAGAAGATAGCAAAGGGTTAACACCATTGGGACCTGATCCAATCCACACATAAATCCAGAGCTACCGCTCTGCACATTAATCACAGCTCTTGCAGGACCCTGGAGGTCCTGAGCGCTGAGAGACCACCGACCGCTCATAAACGTTGACGCTATACAGAGCCCAGCTAGCGCCGAAGTTTATGTATAGTGGGCGGTCTCAAAGTGGTTAAACAAATTATGCAGTCCTTTTGTGGTTGATTGAGCTGTGTGAAGGCTTTTTTTCTGCAGGATGATTTGATGTTTTATTGATACTGTTTTGGAATGTATATAATGTTTTGATTGCTTGTTAATGCATTTTTTGAGGCAGCCAAAAAATTCCACAATTCTGACGTTCCAGTTTTTTTTCTCTCTTTGTAGCGTTTACCAAACGGGTTTAATTTTTATATTTTGATAGATCATGGCTGTAGCAATACCTCATGTGTATTTTTTTAAAATCTTTATTTTATATGAGAAAAAGAGGGATGACTTGAATTGGTGTGGTTTTTATGTCTTTTAAAACCTTTAAATTTTAGATTTGTTAGTTCCCATAGAGGACATAAACCTGCAATCATTCGATCGCTTGTATTATATAGAGCTATATCACAATATTGTAGTGTGTAACACAAATCATGGTCTCCTATGACCATCGGCCAGAAGCCTTGAACAGACCTCTGGTTGTTCTGGTAACCCATGGGGGCTGATGAACGGTTAGAACAGTGCATCCCCCAGGACGCAAACTGTTAATGCAGTTGTCAGAGAATGACAGCAGCATTTCACAGGTTAACAGCTGTGGGTGTAGTGGTTAAAGGCAAATGGTGGCTGAATAACATAGCCTTCATCTGCTGTGAATGCAGTAGGCACAGTTTCTGATCCCTCTCCATTCATCCTCTGCAGAACAGTGTTAGTTAAGGGTTAAAAACTCCAAATAACTCAACAGAATATGTAAAAAAGCAGTAATCATAGTAATCAAATCAGTTGAAAGAAATGAATGGTATATTCCTAGTAGTTTAAATGGGTTGTACACTACTAGGACGTCTTCTTGATCTAAATATTTGTAAAATAAAAAAAAAAAATTATACTCGCCTCACGTGCCAGTGCCGTTCTGGCAGTGTCTGCACTCGCGTTCCTGGGGCTCTTGTGCTGTTCTTATGATTTGCGTGCCTGG
Source organism: Oophaga sylvatica (assembly GCA_033576555.1). Classification (NCBI taxonomy): domain Eukaryota; kingdom Metazoa; phylum Chordata; class Amphibia; order Anura; family Dendrobatidae; genus Oophaga; species Oophaga sylvatica. The sequence continues at coordinate 280,638,873 of JARQOD010000004.1, forward strand.
GAGTCCAATCATCGCTGGAGTCACAGTCTCCGACTTCAGATAAATCGAACATCTAGAGGAAGTGAGAGAGCAGCTGCAGTCTTGACTTCCTCTTGATGTTCAATTTGTCCAAAGGCGGAGACAGTGATGCCAACACTAATTGGACACTAGGGTCATGTGTCATCATAACCGCACGAGAGCCTCGGGAACGCGAGAGCTCACACCACTGGAACGGGAAAATAAGCTTTTTTCATTTTATTGGGGCTAAGCTTGGGGTACGAGTTGGGGTTCTCCAATTAGTGGACAACTTCTTCAAAGTGCGACTGTCACCATGATGTTAAAGGGAACCTGTATTGTCTCAAAACACTACCATATTAAACTGCAGATATGGGGTTAATAGCGTTATAACACCGCGCAGCCGTCGCACTGAAAGCTCAGCTGCTGGGACAGAATTACCTTTATTCCTCCTGGCAGCCTCCGGAACTTAGTCATAGAGGCGATGCCGGCGTGGCTTCATGCACCGATCAGTACATAGTGAGCGGCGGCTGTAACTTTTCCCCCGCTAAGGTGACTTACAGACGTTTATGCTTTTCATTAGTGCTGCATATACCACAGAACTTCTCTGTGGGCATTTGCTTTTTTTCTCCCTTGTCGCCGGCGAATCAAAACACAGCCTCACCCACATAAAAGTTCTGTGGTTACGCCCAGATGGTTGATGGAAAAATTTGCACCATTAGTATCATGGGGCATAACTTTGGAATGGAGGAGCACAGAAGAAATAGAAAAATAGTTTCAGAATCAGTGGAACAGCTACACTTGTAGGAGGTACTCAATTTAAAAAAATCCAGTTAAAGGTTGTCTTTAAAGACTAAACAGACCTAGTGATTATGTGAACATTCTAAAAGAAACAGGGAAGTAAATGTGAAATTCTCATTGGCCTAAAAGTTTTTGTTTTTATTTTCTTCACATATAAAATCAGAAAGAGTCCAGCGTCCTAACAGGATGTACTGGAGACAAGGTATCTACCTGAATTGGTCTCCCGAAGCTTACTGTTTGGTGGAATCGACAAGCCTACACGGCAGCCCAAATAGTTTTTTGAAAATTACCGTTCCATCCTGTAGAAAAGGTAAATTATATATATTTTTTCGTTGTTATTTAGTAGACACCACACTTGGCATGCATCGACAGGCAGACTTCATGGTTAACCAAGACATTTAATGTATCATATGCATATAACGCAAAGGCTATCACTAATTAGAGGCACAAAGTTTACAGCACGGTACTCTAATTACTGGCTTAGACATTACCCGAGGTCTAAGCCAGTGACCTTTGAGCGGAAACCACCCTTGGAGAGTGAATGTATAGGACATTTAAAATAAATATTCACACTTAGATGTTGAATTAGTAATAATCTGTTCATATATGCGCTGCAGCCAATATTCCTGTATTTTTGACTGTAAAAATAGCAAAGGCTGCATTTGTATTCTTGCTGTCAAAAAATGCTGGAACCAGATGGACCCCCATTCAGTTAGGATCGCCAGTAAATATTTGGATTCACTGAACATTAGGTACTGTTAGAGTATCATGGCCAGTGTTAAAATTGGGAACCAAGTCACTTGTTTTTTTCATCACTTCCAAACACCTTTTCAATAGATGAAAATTATTACTTATTATAATGTTTCATTTAGGATGCATTCTGCTGGGACAGGTTGTGGATCATATTGATTCACTAATGGAGGAATGGTTTCCCGGTTTGTTGGAAACTGATATTTCTGGTGAAGGAGAAACGTTGTTAAAAAAGTGGGTGCTGTACAGTTTTGATGACGGTCAAGAGCACAAAAAAATTCTACTATCTGATTTGCTGGTAAAAGCTGAAGAAGGTAAGCTTTACACATAAATCTAATATACGGTAGCTGTTTGTCCTTTTTTTAAGCAGTAAGTGTTTGACTGCCTAATGTTTCACCTGGTAGGCAATTTTTGATATTTAAAATAAATAGTTCATGCCAACATGTCTTGCAACCTCATACTAATTTCTCTCTAACTTACCCCAGTAGGGCAGCTACGTACTACAGTAACACATTATTTCCTCCTGCTCACCTATTAGTGTAGGTGCACACGGTCCGTAAACGCTGCGGGTTGCAGGCCACGTACTTGTGCAGCTTCCAGATGTTACAGCGTAGTGGATGGGATTTCAAGAAATCCCATGCCCACTATGCGTGCACCGAGGCCCACAGATCACCCATGGAGACGGACATGCGGCGCGTCTTCCCACACCATAGCATGTCTATTTATCAAGATAAATGGCACCAGTACAATGTATTGGACAAGGTAATTCCACATGGTTCATCGAACACATGCGGAATCGCCTGCGTTCAAAAGCCGGCAGCACTATGGACGCAATGGACTTGTGCTGCTTCTGAAGCTTTACCAATTACTGACCGTGTGCACCTAACCCTTAGCAAACTAAAACTGAGAATAGGCTAAAATGTTCTCAGTTTCCTTTTTCCATCTACAAGGTTCCATTTTCACTGATAGTAGTAGACACATCATCACTTCTTTTATGTTCCAATATCCTCTCTATACAGTTCACCTAAATGTATCTGTTCTAGACTTTGTGGTCCCGATTCTCCATTAGCCATCTTTTCTTCCTTGTGACTGTTTTTTTTACTGGCCATTACAAATATTGGTCATTCTTAAATATTATATTCCCCCATGTAAAATAAAAATGACAGATAATCACCAACTGCATCGGCGTTGTGTCTTCCAAGGCTCATGTAACATTGTTGTGCCTTAGATTCGTCCAAAGGAAGTGAGAGTGAAGCAGTCCATTACCGATTGCTGACTGGCTCCAATGTTCACGTGGCATAAGAGACATGAGCCCTAAACATGAGTTTCTATTATTTTTATTTTACACGAGGGGAATATACAGTAGTATTTAAAGAGGGGTTTGTTCCAGAAGTGTACTAATCCTTTACCCCTAGGCAATACTAACCTTGGATTTTTCTCTTACAATTTGCTCTCCAGCCTGAAATATCCATAGTTCTCAACCACATGCCACAATTGCTCTCCCAACAAAATATGCATAGGGGAATCTTTAGAGCTGCCACTGAAATTTAAACCTTACATTAACGTTTTCTACACCCATTGTGATGGTATTCCACAACCGTCATTTTGTCAGATGCAAGGAAAATTCCTTTTATTGATCTTTCTAGAGTTGCTTGTTGTATCTGCTCCATTTTTCTTATAGATAGTAAATTTGTATGGATTGGGCTCACAGCTCATTTATCTATTGAGCATGTTCCATTTGTCTGTAACATAGTGGGTCATATTTATCAAGCTAATTGTATCAGAATTCTAGTACAATTTTTGCCCCCTCGCCCCAAAAAAACAAAAATTAGTCTTGCACCATATATATGTGTTGTGGCCCCTTTGTTTGAAAAGGCTGCTGTAAAAGGGCCTAGTCTAACATGCAATATCATGAGCAAAAAATTGCACCAAAATTTTGGCTCAAATTTCTGTCACAAAGTAAGCCAACTAATCTGTAATGTAAACTTTAGACTACACCATGTTCCAAATTATTATGCAAATTGGTTTTAATTGTCATAGTGTTTTTGTTTTTTTTGTAAATGAAACCCATTGATGGTATTGTGTCTCAGGGTTTTTTGGATCACTGAAATCAATCTCAGATACCTGTGATAATTAGTTTGCCATGTGAGCCCAATAAAAGGAAAACTGGATGTTCCACACTATTAAGCAGGCCAGAGTTTTCAAGTAACATGGGAAAGAAAAAGGATCTCTCTGCTGCTGAAAAGCATCAGATAGTGCAATGCCTTGGTCAAGGGATGAAAACTTAAGCGTGATCATCGTACTATTAAGAGATTTGTGCCCGATTCTGAGCACAGATGTGTTTGTGCTGATAAAGGCAAAATGAGGAATGTTTCTGCCAGGCAGGTTCATCGGATTAAAGGGTATGCCACACTAAACAGCGTCGCTAACGAGATCGCTAAAAAACGTCACTATTTAGCGATCCCGTTAGCGACGTTGTTGTGTGCGGCATCTAGCGACGACGTGGCCCCTGCTGAGATCCTGCTGTGATCTCGTTCGTCGCTGACATCGTTCCGGACCCTATTTTATCGTCGGCGTCCCGCTGGTAAGTATATATCGCTGAGTGTGGCACCTTTTTTTTAGCGATTTAGCGGTATTTTGTACCGCTAAAGTCGTTAAGGAGATCGCTAACCGCGATAGCGTCCTTAACGACATCGCTAAATTAGGCAGCCACTAGCGATATTATAACAATCACGCTAGCGATCTCATTAGTATGCGACGTTAACGAGATCGCTAGGGGATTGTTTAGTGTGGCAGTACCTTAAGAGAGCAACTCCTAAAAAGCCATCACAAACCAGCAAACAGATATTTGAAGCTGCTGGTGCCTCTGGAGTCCCTCGAACCCCAAGGTGTAGGATCAAAGGCTTGCTGTGGTGCATAAACCTACTATTCGGCCACCCCTAAAGGTACTGCCACACTAAACAATCCCGCTAACGATAACGACGCATACTAATGCGATCGCTAGCGGGATTGTTTCTATATCGCTGATAGCGGCTTAACTTAGCGATGTCGTTAAGGACGCTATCGCGGTTAGCGATCTCCTTAACGACTTTAGCAGTACAAAAGTACCGCTAAATCGCTAAGAAAAGGTGCCACACTCAGCGATATATACTTACCAGCGGGGGCGCCGACGATAAAATAGGGTCCGGAACGATGTCAGCGACGAGCGAGATCACAGCAGGATCTTAGCAGGGGCCACGTCGCTGGTAGATGCCGCACACCACAACATCGCTAACGGGATCGCTAAATAGTGACGTTTTTTTAGCGATCCCGTTAGCGATGTTGTTTAGTGTGGCATACCCTTAAACAGTGCTCACAAGCAGAAACGGTTGCAGTGGGCCCAGACATACATGAAGACTAATTTTCAAACAGTCTTGTTTACTGATGAGTGTTGAGCAACCCTGGATGGTCCAGATGGATGGAGTAGTGGATGGTTGGTGGATGGCCACCATGTCCCAACAAGGCTGCGACGTCAGCAAGGAGGTGAAGGAGTCATGTTTTGGGCTGGAATCATAGGGAAACAGCTGGTAGGGCCCTTTAAGGTTCCTGAAGGTGTGAAAATGACCTCTGCAAAAGTATATAGAGTTTCTGACTGACAACTTTCTTCCATGGTATAAAAAGCAGAAACGTGCCTTCAGGAGCAAAATCATCTTCATGCATGACAATGCACCTTTTCATGCTGCAAAGAATACCTCTGAGTCATTGGCTGCTATGGGCATAAAAGGAGATAAACTCATGGTGTGGCCACCATATTCCCCTGACCTCAACCCTATAGAGAACCTTTGAGTATCATCAAGCAAGAGATCTATGAGGGTGGGAGGCATTTCACATCAAAACAGCAGCTATGGAAGGCTTCATGCAAAGTAATACAAGAAGAAACTCTCCAAAAACTCACAAGTTCAATGGATGCAAGAATTGTGAAGGTGATATCAAAGAAGGGTTCCTATTTAACATGTAACTTGGCTGTTAGGATGTTTTGGAGTTAAATAGCTTTTTTGTTCAGTGAATGTGACCTCCTAATGCTGCAAATTTCACAAATGAGCATTTTCAGTTCTTTAAAACATATCAAATGTTTAGAAATTCTACTGTGCCTAATAATTTGGAACTGTGCATTTTGAGTTTTTATTCATTTTGGAGATTATACTGTTATCATTGGGGGTTTCTTCAATAAAATTCAATGTATACTCTTAACGGGTGATGATTTTTATTAGACTGACTGTCATTTGCACCGACCACTTAGGAAAATCAGAGAAAATTATAATTTGCATAATAATTTGGAACATGGTGTAGACAGTCTTATAATAAAGCATAAAGAATTAGACTTTATCGGTAGTCAAAAATTAATTATCCCTGACAAAGGAGATGCAAGTGCCGAAATGCGTCACAGCCAGTGAAATATTGTGTTTACCAGACAGTGACTGTTAAATGCTGCCGGGGAATTTCAGACAGAACCTTTTTGGGACTTCAACACTTTGATTTATAAGGAAAATACCATTATTTGTATAGAGGCCACATCTGTCCTGCATGTTATCCATACATAGGAATGATAACCAGTGCATTGCAGCTAGATCCCCTGATAGAGCAGATTAATTCATATTAAGCAGCATAGCTCATTTCTGCTTATGTATGATATTCTCTCTAAATTTCTTTTTCTTTTTTTTTAGTGATTTTAGCTATTTGCACATACAGTATTGATAAATTTGCCCTACTAATCCTTTGTGATTGTTCCAATGCTTTACTTTCCATAGTGTTATGTTAAGGATTTTTGGAGCTCATGTTACTATTTGCATGGATAATTACTAAAGTACAGTTTCTTCAGATGTGTTTTAAAAGTATAGTAAGTTTTTGTTATCTACAGGTGACTTGTTAGTGAATCCAGAAGATCCAAGATTTACAATTCCAATCTCACAAATTGCTCCTGATATAGTTCTAGCTGATTTGCCGAGAAATATTATGCTAAATAACGAGGAGCTAGAATTTGATCAGTCTCCTGAGTACTTACTGGGTATGTATTTTACTGCGGAATAATATCATTATCTTCAACTTTCTGTCCTAACTTGAGGAATCATAACACCAACTGTGTTCATTTTTATGTATGTTGTCATTTTATGTGCTAGATATGATTGCTGAAAACTTGTATGTATGTATGTAGTAGGAAGAACAGCTCCGAGGCACAAACTGATACAATTGAAATTCTGTTTAAAACAAGAATAAAGAAAACCAATAACCCTACAAGTTTAATTACTTGGGCAACAGATGCACCTTGGAGTATGAAACCTTGTAAGTCTGGCAGGAACATGCTAAGTGTAGACATGACTCGTCTGATCATGGAAATTAAATGGCCAAACCATTAAGTTTTTTTTAGATACACCCTGCCATCACCTAGCTCTACAGTACATGAGTGAAACATCCATGTCTTCCAAGCTGTGAACATAAATGAAAGTTTACCATGCTTGCTATAATGCTTGTTTCTTTTCATTTTTGATAGGATAGCACTGATTAAATGAGTGGGTTGAGGGCTCTCTATAGAAAAGGTGCTCCCCTTTTTCTTGGTGTGTCCAACCACAACTACAATAGCGGCATGTAGAGTCAATTTGAGCTACAGATGTAAATGGGTACAGCAACCAAAGCAGAACCTGGGCAAAGAAAAATTTCCATTTACAAACTTCCTCCTTGTGAAACACTGGTGCCTTGAATTGTTTCTTAAAATAAGAAAAAACACTGTGCTGCCATGTGGATCAAAAAACAAAACCGAGACTAAAGGGCCCGTCTCACATAGCGATATCGCTACCGAGATCGCTGCTGAGTCACTAGTTTTGTGACGCAGCAGCGAGCTCACCAGCGATATCGCTGTGTGTGACATTCAGCGACGATCAGCCCCCCTGCCGGGTATCGCTGATCGTCGCTGAAATGTCAGGACCTTTTTTTGATCGCTGGTTTCCCGCTGACAGGCACGCATCGCTGCGTGTGACAGGCGGGAGACCAGCGATCCGCTGGTAACCAAGGTACACAGCGGGTTTCCAGGCGCGGGGCTGTGCCTAGAAACCCGCTGTGTACCTTGGATACCAGCGCCCTGATGCAGGGAGCTGGTAACCAAGGTACACAGCGGGTTTCCAGGCACCGCGCAGCGCTTGGAAACCCGCTGTGTACCTTGGATACCAGCTCCCTGCATCAGGGCGCTGTTATCCAAGGTACACTGCGGGTAACTAAGCGATGTTACCCGCAGTGTCGCTGTCCCAGATCGCTGCCTGAGCTGCCTGTTTGGCAGCTCAGCAGCGATCATGTAGCGATACACCAGCGATCCTGACAAGTGCATATCGTTGTCGGGATCGCTGGTGTATCGTTATGTGAGACCCAGCCTTATCTCCAGTGTAAGGATGTCCGTAGATAGTGCATGGGGATGACCTAGATCCAAAAAAGATAAAGCTAGAACATCTCGCTCTGTCAGTCCAGTGTAATGCCCGTAGATGTATCACAGAGGGAGATGTTCTAGTTTTTAATTTTTTTTTAGTATCTAGTACTGTCCCATGAATGTTCTACAATGTTGATTGTGTATTTCTTATTATTGGTTCAGTGAATGGGATTGTGGGCTGATCTTATCGACGCATTGCCTATGATGGGGAATTTTTTGGATTGATGCGACTATACCTACATGAGTTTTCCTTCTGTTTTTTTTAATTGTTTCTACTACTTTTATTGACAAATTCCCTATAGTGGGACATGTGTCTATCATCCAGTGTTGCAAAATTAGCAATCAAGAAACATGCATGCCTTTTTGATATCTCAGTGCTACATTTTGTCCCTTCAATATGGCATTAAAAAATACAAATTGTTCTACAAAAAACAAGCATTTACACAGCTATGACAACAGAACATTAAATCCGTTAGTCCTCTTGGAAAGCAGTGATAACAAATATAAGTTCAAAAACAATTGATCTGGTCTTGAAGTTAAGGAATTAATTTGATTAGAATTCACCACATTAAATGTACCTTTATCAGTTACTGAGTACACGGCAATTTATCAGTTGTGCATGTCTGAACCAGTCATGATCTCATAGGCCAACTCCATCTCATAACATTTCAGATTATTCGTAATTTCCGTGTATTAACAAATCCGCTAAAAATGCATTGTATTACCTCCAATTTAACTTCCTTTCTGATTCTTTAGTTGTTCCAAATGATTCTGCCAACTATGAACACCAGAATCATCTGCTAGTTTAGACTCTAAAGTCACATGTGGACAAGGAGACCACAGATTCAAGTATTCATATTACAGAATATAAATGTGTCTTTCAGGTGACGGTGGCTTTGGATCAGTCTATAGGGCTGTGTATAGAGGTAAAGATGTAGCAGTGAAAATTTTCAACAAATATACTTCCCCAAGGCTTTTAAGGCAGGTAAGAAACCCAAATAAAGCAAATCTATCATTATAAACCTCTTGTCTATTCATCCTTTTAACAAGGCCATCAAAATAATATAGACTACAAGTGTTTTCTTTATTTTGTTATGTAATTTGGGTAAATGTGGCGAGAGATTCCCTTTGAAAAACATAGCCAGAGCCAGATTCCCTTTGAAAAACATAGCCAGAGAGGAGTTAAGTCCAGCTCTTCCCAGGGTCTACTAGAGTTGATTGATGGGTCTCTCGTTATGGCCATGTTCACAGTTTTAATATTTGGTCAGTATTTTACCTCAGTATTTGTAAGACAAAACCAGGAGTGGAACAATCAGAAGAAAAGTGTAATAGAAACACGTCACCACTTCTGTATTTATCACCCACTGCTGGTTTTATGCTTACAAATGCTGATGTACTTTGTGCTGGATCTGATTTTAAGGGAACTTGTCGCCAGAAAAGACGCTATTAACCTGCAGTTTTGGGGTTAATTTGTAGGTTAATAGCGTTCCTAAGCAGCCCAGCACCTTCATCTAGCCAAACGTTACGGGAAGAAAATGAACTTTATTCCTCCTGGCAACATTCAATTTCAGTCACGGCGACGGCACCGGTGCTGGTTGTCACTGCTTTGAGAATACATAGCGGTGACTTTAACCACGGCCCCGACCCTGACAGATAGCCAGCGCCAATGCAGAGCCAATGTCACTCAGGATCGGGGACGCGGTTCAGGTGACTGAATCAGTGCCGTCTCCACCCTTCTGACTGAAACCAGGATTCTGCCAGGGAGAATAAAGTTTATTTCTCCTTCGTCTCATTGGGGGACACAGGACTGTGGGTGTATGCTACTGCCGCTAGGAGGCTGACACTAAGTAAACATAAAAAAGGTTAGCTCCTCCTCCGCCGTATACACCTCAGCACTGGCCGCAGGCAAACCCAGTTATTGCTTAGTGTCTGATGGAGGCACACGTCTGGTTCTTTTTCCAGACCATTTTTTTTTTTTTCCCACGAAGATGAGATAGGGGCGACGGATCCTATTGAAAGGGTCCGATCTCCCCAAACCATCAACGGGCGAGCACGTGGAGTAAAGCCTCCATCGTATCCTCTCCCGCAACGTGGGACACGAATGCCGGACTTAGCCCTGACCACCCTAAGGTATTGAAACCCTAGGTTGTACAGAGGCAGGAGTTTGTCCGTGCAGCCCCCACTGCGCCACCAATGCTAGACTGCGGTGCTGCAAGGAGGCGGACGGTCCCTCTCCTCATCCCCTGTAGGGGTGATGGAGTTAGGGTTCCTGCACCGTCCCACCTTTTTTACTACAAAGCCCCCCTCTAAATGCATCAGGCGGAATGGCTCACCTTTTTGAAAACGGAGACTGGAGTAACGCCGCACGCATGGAGCACCGCAAGTTTCGCAGGCGTCTGGATCAGACTCTGCTTCCAGCCAGGTACAGGCTCCTGGCTCGTGTTCCGATCCCCCCTCTCCCCCCCGGGGGCGTCAGGTCCCTGGCCTCGGCGGTGTTGGGCCTCGGGCAAGGGTTTGGTCCCCGGGGACTGGGGCCCGAGGTGTGGCGTCCGGCGCCGGCAGGGGGGTGGGCCGCGGTCGCGGGGATCCGCCCCCGGCATCGTCTCCTTCCGGCGGGCCCGCCCTCTGATTTTGGGGCGGCCTCCGCCGGAAATCTAGGCCGCGGCTTCGGGCGGTGCTAGGCCGCGGCTGCAAATTTAGTCAAATTTAAACCAGGATTCTGCCAGGGAGAATAAAGTTTATATTCTCCCCGCAGCGTTCGTCTACATGCAGGCAATGGCAAGAAATGCTATTACCCTGCAAATCAACCCCATGTCTGCAGGTTAATAACGTTTTTCTGGTGTCAGGTTTCCTTTAACAACATGGTAGGGTTACTAAAATCATACACTTATATAATATCATTGTCTTTACAGGAACTGACAGTTCTTAGTCATCTCCATCACCCAAGCCTAGTGTGTCTACTTGCAGCTGGGGTTCGACCTAGAATGCTAGTAATGGAACTTGCTCCGAAAGGTTCTCTTGATCATCTGCTTCAGCAGGACAGCAGTAGCCTGACTCGAACTCTTCAGCACAGAATAGCTCTTCATGTTGCTGACGGGCTCAGGTAAAAGTGAAAAAATGATTAATTTCAGGGGGTGTTATGTTATTAAATTGTTTTAAACAGCCTAAAATAAGCAAGTTTGTAATTGACTTGCTTTTGCTATTTACTTTCATTCTTCTGCAACGAAAGCCCATATCCTGAAGCTTGTTGTCAAGAAAATAGCCAACTGGAGGCTGGACAAGTGTACGCAGAAGTTACATTCCAGGAGAGGAGTTAACTCCTAACATTTCAGTTAGCTCAATCCAGGCAACTGATTTTCATAGAAAAGTTATGAGCAAAAACAGCATGAGCTGATTGAGAGCGACGTTCACCACTGATATGTGAAAAGATAGCACTTTATTGTGGTTGTCACATGAGGAAAGGAGACATAAAGAGGTAAGTAAGGGTCAGCTGGTTAGCTTAAACTATGCTTCTTTTAGCTCATAAGAATTGTAGTTTACGCAAAGCAGCTGTCTCTTACCTCTCTATATCTCCTCTCCTCATAGAACGACCATAATAAAGTGCTGTATTTTCATGTGCCAGTGGTGACGGTGAGTGCCGCTCTCATTCGATTTTTCATGCTCGTTTTGTTCACAATTTTGTACTGCTTTATCTCAAGCTGAACACCACTGTATCTGGTAATCCGCTAGTTATGTTTGCCTGAATGCAGGGTGTACTAGCAGTGCCTCTATATCTGCCTGTTATTTTTTATGTGTTGGGCGATACAGCAGTTAGCTGCTTCTCTCCTTCCCCTTTCCCTCTCATCTCCTAAAGGCACTGCCACACTTAGCGATCGCACTAGCGATCACGACAACGACTTAACCTTGCGAGATCGCTAGTGCGATCGCTATGTGATCGCTAGTTAGATTCCAAACACAACTCATCAGCGATCTGTATAACGACCTCTGCGGTCGTTGGGAAAACCTAGTCCCACCTGCGATGCTGGTGAAGTCGTTCATAAAGGGTGTCACACTCAGCGATTCAGGCTCACCAGCGGGACACCAACGACCAAAAAAACGGCTCAGAACGTTCATAAGCGATCAACGACATCGCAGCAGGGGCCACATCGCTGCTACATGTCACACACAGCTAAGTCGCTAACGAGATCACTACTGCGTCATAAATGGTGACGCAGTAGCGATCTCGCTAGCGATCTCGCTTAGTGTGGCATACCCTTAACAGAGGTTCTCTTATCAGTCCTGTATTATCACAATCTCCTGGTCCCAGCATGTGCAGTTTCCAGAGCAGTCCTTCTAATCAGGGCTCCCATGTTCCTGAATCCTGCGCTTATTCAAATGCCCTGTTAGGGCCCCATCACACATAGCGACACACCAGCGATCCCGACAATGATATGCAGTTGTCAGGATCGCTGGTGTGTCGCTACATGATCTCTGGTGAGCTGCCAAACCGGCAGCTCAGGCAGCAATCAGGACAGCAACACTGTGGGTAACGTCGCTTAGTTACCCGCAGTGTACGTTGGATACCAGCCCGCTGGTGCAGGAAGCTGGTAACCAAGGTACACATCGGGTTTCCAGGCACTGCGCGGCGCCTGGAAACCCGATGTGTACCTTGATTACCAGCTGATCGCTGGTCTCCTGCCTGCCACACGCAGCGATGCGTGCTGGCCAGAGGGAGACCAACGATCCAAAAAATGTCCTGGCCTTTGGACAACGATCAGCGATACCCGGCAGGGGGGCTGGTCGCTGATCAGTGTCACACACAGCGATATCGCAGGGGAGATCGCTGTTGCGTCACAAAACTAGTGACTCTGCAGCGATCTCGCTAGCGAGATCGCTGTGTGTGACGGGGGCTTTATTCCTGAATGTAAACATAGTATTAACATTGTAAAACAAATACAGATAAACTGTTCATGTATCAGAGCTGCTGACCAGAAGTGTTAATCAGGGATGAGTACCTGCCCCTTAAGCAACAAGAATGTAATGAAACTACATAGCTCCGAGCTGCCCAAGAGACAACTTGAGAAACGGGTTTCCCAGTAATCATACTATACCTTCTGAATCCCCATATTTCCTCCCAGTAAAATAATAACACTTATACTCCCCTCTGGTGCAGGTGCTGTTCTAGCATTCCTGGCATTGCCACTCCTAGGGCTCGTGTGACATTATGTCTGCTGCCAATCAGTACTGGCTTCACTCTCCTCTCCTACAGATGTAACTGACATCTGGAGAAAGTGAGAGGGCAGCAGCTCCCACTTACTCCAGTTGTCTTGATTTGTCCAAAGTAGTAGAGAGTGAAGCCAGAGCTGATAGGCCTCAGGGATTGCATGGCATAATGTCATACAAGCCCCTGGAGAGACAGTGCCCACACGGTGTAGGCATCAGAGGTGAGTATACGTATTATTTTACTGGGGGGGAGTAACATAGGGATTCAGACAGGGTTGTCTGAGTAGTTGACAACCCCTTTTTAATGTTGGTTTTGTAAATAATGATGATTTCACTTAATTTGCAGGTCATGTGACAGCATGTAAATCATACTTTTTAGCGACATGCTGTATTGCTTATTACAATCTAAAATTCAATAGATTCAACTGTGTTTTTTTTTGCAAATGTTTACATCATGTTTCATCTCAATACCTTTCCCTCATTCTCTGAACAAGTATACAATGGGAAAAAAAGTGAAGAAGAGAAGTTACAGGTCTGTGAGAGCCAGAAATCTTGCATGTTTTTAGGTGACCAAATACTTATTTTCCACCATAATTTGCAAAATAAATTGGCCAAATCAGACAAGGTGATTTTTTGGATTTGTTTTCTCACAGTTTGACTCTCATAGTTGTGGTCTACCTATGATGTCAATTACAGGCCTCTCTCATCTTTTTAAGTGGGAGAACTTGCACAGTTGGTGGCTGACTAAATACTTTTTTCCCCACTGTATATACATTCACTCTAATCAGACAGCAAACAGTTATATTAACATTTTTATAATATATATAACAATTTATATTAACTAACTTATGATTAACTCCCCTTGTTCTAGTTCTGACATGAGGTTTATTAGTTATATTAAATTGTAAATTGTTGTAACTGAAGATTTTTGCATACAACTCAGTCATTCTCTGAGATTCTCTGTATGCACGGTAAATACTTTTTTAAACAATTAACATATCCAGTCATTTATTGCTCCAGTTTGTTGGCTTATATAATGCATTTAAACTTTATTGTTTTCTCCAAAAATTGTATTCTCTATGTTCTTATGTAATAGGTACCTTCATTCATCTATGATCATTTATCGAGATTTAAAACCCCACAATGTTCTGCTGTTTACGTTACATCCAAGTTGTGAAGTTATTGCCAAAATTGCAGACTATGGCATTGCTCAATATTGTTGCAGAATGGGGATAAAAACTTCAGAAGGCACCCCAGGTAATGAAGATCCCACTTTAATATAGACCTTGCTAAAACATAAATTAATATTATTCTCAGTGGTTGCTGTGTGAATAAATATTGTACATGTAATACATGAAACAAAGTCCTATAATGCTCAGATTTTTTGCACCTTGACTTGAAAGATTCAAAATTGCACCAGCATGCAGTGGGACATACTTTGCTATTGGTAATTCTTGGCAAACCCAGTTAAATGACTAAATTCCAAGCCACGTATTTAAAGGACTAACATCAGTGATTTATTTTTATTGCCCCCCCCCCCCTTCCTGTTAAAAAAAAAAAAAAATCATGATTGTGTGTAGAGAGAATGTATAGAAATACTTACTGGTTGCCATCTTCTGACAATTATTATCAATACTGCTCTAGTCTGTTTGACATTACTTGACCACATTTGTGACCTGTTGTCTCACAAAACTTGTGACAGGTCACTAATGCAGTTAAGTGATGCTTGCAAACAGCAGTCAGTGGTAGTGATGAGGGTCAGAACTTCATCTGTCCAATATTGATGGCTTATCCTAAAGATAGGCAATGAGTTTTAAATTCACAGAAAACCACCTTAACGATCACAGATACGCCTTTTAAAGGCGGCCGTTAAGGGTCCTTATTCCTTAGCACCACTTTTTAACAGCGCTAAGGAATAACAGTATAGAGCCGCCTGGCAGCGGCAATTCCTGCAGGTGTCAGCTGCAGAAGATAGCTTACACCCTTCAATAATGGCCCTGGCCGGTTTTGAAGCCAATTGAGGCTGATTAACCCCTTCATTAACTTCAGCGATATTTAAGTGGTTACAGTGGGGTCACAAGACCCCCTTAGTAACCATCGGAACTGCACGATGAGAATCGCTGGTTACGATGGTAACCTGAGGTCATGTGATGACCCCAGGGGATGGTGGTCTGTGAGATTCAGCAATAAGCTGGGTCTCACAGGCTGAGTCAGTGACTCACAGACTGCTTTCATGCACTGCAGTACACAAGTATTTGCAGCTAATACAAAAATTACATTTTTACACCTAAAATGTCATATTTCCACACTTTAATGTTAGAAAATTCTGTGAGGCACCTATGGGTTCAAAATACTCACTACACCCCTAGATGAATTCCTTAGGCAGTGAAGTTTCCAATATGAGGTCACCTGGGGAAGGTTTCTGCTGTTCTTGCATCTCAGGGGCTCTGCTAATGGAGCCCACAATCTATTCAAATGGCATCTGCGTTCTAAAAGCCTAGTAGAACTCATTCCCATCCAATCCCTGCCGTGTACTCCAACAGTAGGGTACCACCACATATAGGGTATTGCTACAGTCAGGAGAAATTGCATAAAAATTGTGGGGTCCAATTTCTTTTAAAGAAGAAGAAAATGTACATAGTATATAAGGTCATCAAAACTGCCAAATAATCAAAAAAAACTTAAGTCTAAAAGTCACAAATTTTATTAGAAAATATTAAAAAGGAATAACTTTTAATGTAATATTAAGAATGAATAACTTATTCCAAAGCACAAAAAACAGATTACAAACATAATAAGCAAAAAACACCCTAAACAATCTCTCGGTGACCCACCCTGAAGTGACTACCTGACAGCGTAGGTTGGCATCCTAGATGGCACGACAATGGTGCCCCTGCTCCTTGGCGGCTGTCCCTTATGCAGCTATATTGCCCTAAGGGCTCACTCCTACTTGTAATTAAATCTGATTGCGTTGTATAAATTTAATCCTGGCATCGGATGTGATACGCTAGTGGGACCCCAGTCTAAATCTGCAATAAATACTGATAATTAGAGATACATGAAATGAACAGGGTGGACAAGCAATGGGCCATATTCCCCATATCCCCCACCAGCATACCAAAACAGATGTAATAAAAGCACTAACGGGTAGAAATGGCAGAAACAATGGGCCCAGATTAGCCCAAGTGTCTCAGTATTGTCTAATTCATTCAGATTGATATCACATTAAATATCCACAAACTTCTAGATGATATATCAGATTGATATTTGTCTTGATACTGAACCCAGACACTATAATAGACAAATGGAAAGGGATACTAAGGTGCCATATTATAATAAAGTGCCAGTGCTTAATCTATAAAACATGGTCATGCAAAGTAGCTGATGTGAACACACCAGATACTATAGAATAGTATTATGACAAGATTCCACAGTAGAATGGAGAACCCAACAGATAAAGTGCCTGTGCTGTAACTATATGCATACCAACTAATGTTTACTAAAAGGCTGAAACACACAAGACACTGTTAAGCCCCCGTCACACTAAGCGAGATCCCTAGCGAGATCGCTGAAGCGTCATCGATTTTGTGACGCAACAGCGACCTAGCCAGCGATCTTGCTTGGTGTGACATGCCTTGACAACCAGCCCCCCCTGCTGGGTATCGTCGTCGAATGGCCTGGACCATTTTTTCATCGTTGGTCTCCCGCTGGCCAGCGTGCATCACTACATGTGACAGCGGGAGACCAACGATCAGCGAGCTGGGAGCTGTATCCATGTACATATCGGGTAACTAAGGGCTGCGCGGCGCCTAGTTACCCGATATGTACCTTGGATACTGGCTCCCAGCTTCTGCTGTAGAGCGCTGGGAGCTGGTATCTAGGGTACATATCGGGTAACTAGGCGCCGCGCGGTGCTTAGTTACCCGATGTGTACATTGGATACCAGCGTGCTCGCTGGTCCTGATCGCTGGTGAGTCTGCCCATGTGACAGCTCACCAGCGATCAGCTAACGATGTCCCAGCGATCCCATCCACGTTGTATCGTTGGTGGGATCGCTGGGACATTGAAGAGTGCGACAGGACCCTTAGATACCTAATCTTATCTTTCAGCAGCAGATAGAAGGAAGAGAGACACACTAGTCATTACTAGTGGGTAGGCGGAGCCCAGATAGGATTGACACCTCAGATTAAAAAGAGTGTTGACCGGCCCCTCCAGCTCGGGCTCCTCCTACTCCTGCTTCTCCAGTCTAAAATTTGAGGTCCAGAGGATGGTCGCTGCTGGAAGCAGCTCCTCAGAAGATTTTATTATTTTCATCGGACAAGAGACTTGGATCACCAGAAGTGGTCTAGAGGTCTCAGGGGTCTCAGCGCTGCTGGACCCAATCTCTCCCTTGGCGGATCTGTATTTACCCTGATGGTGGTCCCTGCAGAATCATGCCGGCCCTGGGGGATGAGGATTGCTTCCCTGGCGGGGACGCAAACCGCACATCGGGGGTCACTGCGTTCCCCGCCCTGGGGGGAAGCGATGGGCACAGCGCCACAAACCCCTGGGGGTCCCTGTGGCGCTCGGCTGGTGAGTACTCCGCATTTTTATTAATGTGTGTGAGTGATTCAGCGACTGCTGCGGCAGTCGCTGTTACAGTAAACATGCCGGTGACTAGTATTTTTTTGTCCGCAGGTTGATACCTGCAGGACATAGGAACGGGAGAGAGGAGTGCGCGCTTTTTTTATTTGAATTTTCACGCCGCTCTGAGCGCGCGCTTTACGGCAGTCTCCATTTTCGGCTCCTCATGGAGCACACGGAGACACAGCGCGGCGGCCATTAAAGAAGCAGACTGAAAGCTTCTTCTGGCTCTTCTCCCTCCTCCCCTCCCGGCAAGATGTTACACTGTGGCCAGCTGGGTGAGTCGCTTCTAGCCCGCGGGCAGAAGCTTAACCCCTTCACCCCCAGAGCGCGGGCGCCTTCTGAGGCACTAATGAGTGACAGATTGCGCTGTCCTGCGGCTGTTATCCCTTAAGGGGGCTCGCACACTCTTTTCAATAATAATAAAGAGGTTGTGGGGAGCCTGCGACAGTGAAGTTACTGCCACTATACGCTTTTAATGTCGCTAGTAGCTGCCAATCTGGAGCGCTTACTGATCTCCTTAACAACTTTGGCGGTCATTGCGATATACAAAACAGCGCAATTTTTTAGCGATGAACATTTTTTCTGTTAAGTGTGGCATAGCTGTCCTGCAGCTGCGGCCTTATAAGAGGCACTTGGGGCTCGCACACCTTTCCATTATCACTGCTACTTTAACCCCTTCTTAGGCGGTTAACTCCTAATGGGGGACAGCTGGGGTAGCTCTCTCTTTAAGAGCTCTAACCCTTCAGCGTTTGTTTTTTCTTTAAGAAACACACTGTTCTAGTTACTGACAGTTTAACCTGCCATATACTGTGCAAGGACATGTCAGAGACCATCTCCCAGATCCGCTACAGAATCAGTCTCGCGTATCTGACACGCAGATCTCGACGGCGTCATGCGCAGCGGTCGGAGGTTCCAGCGGTGTCAAAATGGAGGCCCTCGCTAGTTTCTATTGATGGCCTGTCTGACCTTCTAGGTTATTAGATGTCAGCTAGATCCTCTCAAGGAAGCGACACGAACCGGTGCCTTCCTTCCCGCGTAATGAAGATGTCCGATTCGGACAAGGAGGATCAGCAGGGACACTTTGCCTCTCTTTTGGGCCGTACAGAGACTTTTATTGGACCATGAGGGTGTTACAGTTACCGGATGAGGTAACTAGACGTCCTGGTAAGTCGACCCGGATGTACCAGGAGTACCGTAAGTTGCGTTCGACATTGCCAGCTCTGGATGAGCTTAATGGGACAAGGAACGCCTGTGTCCAGATAAACGTTTTCAAGGGACACGGTCTTTTGAGACACTGTATCCGTGTTCGACGGAGTTGATTGATAATTGGATCCCTTCTCCTGAAGTGGATGTCCCTTTATCCCAGCTTAGCAAATCTTCCTGTTAAAGGGAAGGCGAGTCTGCAGGATCTGCTGGACAGAAAAACGGAGATGGCAGCAATATCCATCTGCGAGACCGCGGGTCATGGATTCAGTTATTAAGGATCCATGTGTACTTGTAAAGTTTCCCTGAGCCGGTTGGACCGTCTACGGACGGCGTGGCAAGGTGGATCCCCTCTATCAAGGTAGATGGACTTTTCAAGTTGTTGGAGGATACTGCGTCACTGCTATCCAGGGCGCAATCCTCGGCAGTCACAGTCAGAAGAGCACTGTGGCTTGGACATGGGGACGCGGTCTCCAAGCAGGGTTTGCTACCTTTAGTTTACAAGGTGGTCAGCTATTTGGATCTGACCTCACGGAGCTGATTGCCAAGGCAAAAGAAACAGCTTTACCGCAGCGCAGAGCTGTGACCTCTGCGTCTGGCAGGACTAGTGCCGGTAGTTGTCGGCGGACCTTTCGGTCCAGGGGATGATTCGGCCAGCCCTCTGGGGGTTCGGGTCGTCCCTCTCTCACTCTCTCTCTTTTTAAAAAAAATAAATAAATAAATAAAAAATAAAGGGAATTCTCAGAAATTCCGCATACCCTGGAAACAGAACTTCCGTTAAGACAAACGGGAAGCTGGCAAAAAGCCGCTAAGGCGGACTGACGCCTGGGTCTCACTTGAGCGCTCTCGAGTGGGGGGTCGTTTACTCCAATTCAAACCGACTTGGGCTTCCCGCGTGTCGGACGCCTGGGTGACACAGGTTGTGTTGGCAGGCTACTTCATAGAGTTTTTTTCTCGACCCCCAGACAATTTTTTTGTCATCCTCGCCTCTACTGCGGGAGGTAGATTCCCTTCTGCAGAAAGGTGTGGTGGTGCCGGTTCCGCCGGATGGCCGGGGAAGAGGGTTATTTTTTTTTAACCTCTTTGTGGTCCCCAAAAAAGAGGACATTTTTCGGCCCATTCTGGATCTCAAAAGATTGAATCGGCATGTCCACGCCCGGAAATTCCGCATGGAGTCGTTTCGCTCCGTTGTGGCGGCCCTGTCGCAGAACGACATTTGGTGTCAATCGTTATTCGCGACGCTTATTTGCACTTTCCGATCGGAAGGGCCCACCAACGCTTCCTTCGTTTTGCCATAGGTCAGGACCATTATCAGTTGGTGGCTCTGCCATTCGGGTTGGCCTCAGCGCTCAGAGTTTCTACAAAAATTCTGGCGCCTTTCATGGCTTTTCTTCGAAGACAGGGGGTTTTGATTCTTCCCTATCTGGACGACCTTTTGATTGTGGCGTCCTCAAAGAAGGAGGCGGTGACTGCTCGCAATCTATCCCTTCAGCTCCTGGAGGACTTCGGGTGGCTGGTCAATTGGGAGAAGTCGTCTCTGGAACCGTCGCAGTCAATCCTGTTTTTGGGGATGCATTTCGACACGGTACGGGCAGTGGTGTCCCTACCTCCAGACAAGCGGGCATGTCTCCTTCGACATGTACAGATTATGAAGTCTTCGACAGCAATGTCCCTTCGGAAGTGTATGCGCCTTCTGGGTTTGATGGTGGCGTTCATGGAGGCACTTCCGTTTGCCCAGTTTCATTCCAGGGCCCTCCAAAGGCTCATTCTGAGTCATTGGGATCTATCGCAGCCTTCGCTGGATTGCAGTGTCATCATCTCTCACAGGGTGCGAGAACCCCTAGGATGGTGGTTACGTCCAGGAGCGTTATCCCTGGGGAAGTCCTTCCTCTCTCCGAGGTGGTCGGTCATAACCACCGATGCCAGCCTGAAGGGCTGGGGGGGTGTCTGGAACGATCTCTGGATTCAGGGAGTATGGTCATCAGAAGAGTCTGTTTTACCGATCAACATCCTGGAATTGAGGGCAATTTTCCTTTACCTCCAACACTGGACGGTCCTTTTGAGCGGTCTGCCAGTACGAGTGCAGACAGACAATGCGACGGCGGTCGCGTATATCAACCACCAAGGCGGGACGAGGAGTTCCAGGCTCATGGTGGAGGTGTCTCGGATCCTGATTTGGGCCGAGACCAGAGTGCCAGCCATCTCTGCGATCCACATTCCAGGGGTTCGGAATATCACGGCGGACTTTCTCAGTCGCGAGAAGATGGATCCCGGAGAATGGGGTCTTCATCCGGAAATTTTTGCACTGCTGTGCTCCCGTTGGGGAACTCCCCAAGTGGATTTTATGGCATCCAGGTTCAATGCCAAGTTACCGACCTTCATGTCCAGGTACAAGGACCCGAAGGCTGTGGCGGTAGATGCTCTGGTGGCTCCGTGGGACCAATTCGAGCAGACTGGAGAGAATCCCGGCTATGTTGATAGCCCCAGATTGGCCAAGGAGGACGTGGTTCTCGACACTGGTGTCGCTTTTGACAGCACCTCCATTCCCACTTCCTCTTCACCCGGGCCTGTTAACCAGGGGCCCGTTCATCATCCGGACTTGAAGTCTCTGCGTTTGACGGCGTGGCTCTTGAGACCAAAATATTGACCCATAGAGGTTTCTCAGCATTGTCATTGCCACTCTGTGAGCTGCCAGAGGTCCGGCTACTACTAAGATTTATCACAAGACTTGGGAAGCCTTCTCTTGTGGTGTTCGGTTTCTTCAAGGAACACGAGGATTTTTTCCCATTCCCAATTTGTTGGTCTTTCTGCAGTACGGGCTACACAAGGGTTTGGCAGTTAGCTCTCTGAAGGGTCAGGTTTTCTGCTCTGTCCTTGCTCTTTCGGAAGGTTATCGCCTCGCGTAGGGACGTACGTTCCTTTTTTCGCGAAGTAACCCGTCAGTGTAATGTATGTGATACAGTTCATATAGCGTCTTGTGCTTGGGTGCGATGAAAATACTTGAGACACAGGTTGATAAAGAAAGTCTTGTATTGCTTCATACAAATTGGCAAAAATAAACACACAGGTTGCAAACACAGAAGCAGGAGACACAGCAGGCCAGAGTAATCTAAGTTCATCAATAACTCTCCACAACAGATTCAGATCTTCTTCTATGTTACCGCAAGTCCATGCAAACGTGAGGCTTTCAAGAGCAGAGTTCAGAGTCCACAAGTGCTTCAGAGTTTCTCAGTAGAAATGGCTGGAGTACAAGGTCCAAGGCTTCAGGAGTCAGAACACAGGTTCACTGCAGGCTAGATTCTGAAGCACTGATTGCTCAGGTGTGGCTGTTTAAGAAGCAAACGGAGAGAATCAGGGCGGGAACATGCAAGCTGGAAAACTCCATTTTAACTGAGGGCAAGATAGCTGCAGCAAAACAGAAAGCAAAATGGCCGACGAACAAACTGAGTTTCAGAAACAGATACACAGAACCTTACATTACTCCCCCCTTAGGGGCAACCTCCGGATGACCTCAGACCAGGCTTGTGTGCGTACCTCTGATGAAACTGACGGAGCAAGCGAGGAGCATTAACGTTATTGACTGGCTCCCATGAGTTGTCCTCCACTGGGTAGCCCTGCCATTTAATCAGATATTGTAACTGATTTCTATACAACCTGGAATCTAAAATCCTTTCCACCACAAATTCTTCCTGACCATCGACTAGCACTGGGTCAGGGCAAGGAGAAGAACGTCCAGGAAACGTATTGGGTGTTGCAGCCTTTAGTAGGGATACATGAAAGACAGGGTGGATTCTCATAGTTCTGGGCAATTGAAGACGACAAGCAACGGCACTTATAATCTTACTGATTTTATAGGGTCCAATGTACTTATGTCCCAACTTAGACGATGGAATCCTTAACTTAAGATTTCTGGTTGACAGCCAGACCAGGTCTCCTACCTTAAAAGCTGGTGCAGGTTTACGAAATTTATCTGCTGCCTTCTTGTACCTTTCCTGAGCCGATTCCAGATTCTCCTTTAGAAGATCCATATTCTTCTGTAAAGTCGTGACTCTTTCAGCCACTGCTGGCAAAGGCGTCTCTATGGGAAATCGTGGTAGAATGTTAGGATGATAACCTAAATTAGAGAAAAAAGGAGACTGTTTAGTGGAGGCACTCTGAGAGTTGTTGTAAGAGAACTCAGCCAATGGAAGTAGATCCACCCAATCATCCTGTAGGTGGCAGATAAAGCAGCGGAGATACTGCTCCAGGGTTTGATTGGTTCGTTCGGTTTGTCCATTAGTCTGGGGATGAAAAGCAGAAGAAAGGTTTACTTTAATGTCCAATGCTGCACAGAAATCTTGCCAAAACCTAGAAGTGAATTGCACCCCTCGATCCGAAATAACCTCATCCGGTACTCCATGTAAACAAAACACATCTTTAATCATCAAATCTGATGTCTGTTTTGCAGTGGGTAAGCCGACACAAGGGATAAAATGAGCTGCCTTTGTTAAACGATCAACCACCACTAGAATAGTGTTCTTCCCTTGAGAGGTTGGTAATTCCACAATGAAGTCCATAGAAATGGATCCCCACGGGCGGGACGGGGTGGGAAGAGGCTGTAACAGACCAGTTGGTGAAGAGCGAGGTGTTTTGCATCTTGCACAAACCTCACACGAAGTGACATAGTCCAAAACATCCTTCCTACAAGTGGGCCACCAAAAGAAACGAGAAAGAAATTCCTGTGTCTTTAGAATTCCTCTATGCCCGGCTATTTTGGAATCGTGAATGAGTTGCAATACTCTCAATCTGACTGTTTCAGGTATATACAGACGTTGTCCCAGAATCCACACACCATTCTTAAAGACAAGACTTACGTCCCTTGGGGGTTGAGCCAAAAAAGAATCCGCATGGTATGCTTCCTTGATGTCTTTAATTAGGTCTTGATGATGAATCACTCCTAGGAATCTAGAGTCAGGAAGAATAGTCTTAGGAGGAGTAATTGGACGTGTCTCTGCTGAGTAAATCCTAGAGAGTGCATCAGCCTTTCCATTGCGCGATCCTGGTCTATAAGAAATAATAAAATTAAATTGGTTTAAGAAAAGATTCCAGCGAGCCTGGCGAGGAGTCAGGCACTTAGCCGACCTGATAAACTCAAGATTACGATGATCTGTCAGAACGACTATTTGCTGTGCAGCTCCTTGAAGAAGGTGTCTCCATTCTTTGAAGGCGGCAATAATGGCCAACAACTCTCTATTGCCCACATCGTAGTTCTTCTCAGCCGAAGACAACTGCTGGGAAAAGAAGGCACAGGGATGCAAGACATTCTTCTCACCTGTTCTCTGAGAGAGTATAGCTCCCACGGCACAGTCTGAAGCATCCACCTCTATTATGAAGGCAAGCTCTGGGTTGGGATGTACTAGGATAGGTGCAGTGGTAAATTTATCTTTTAGACGGGAAAATGCTTCCTGGGCTTGGGGAGTCCAGGAGAACTTAGACTCTTTCCGGGTAAGTTGGGTGATAGGTGACACTACCTCAGAGAAATTTCTAATGAAACGTCTATAGAAGTTTGCAAACCCGATGAAGCGCTGTACCTCCTTCACATTTCTAGGACTTGGCCAATCATTGATGGCTTGGGTTTTACTTCCATCCATACTAATTCCTTGTGTAGACAGTACATACCCCAGAAATTGAATTTCGGTCTTATGGAATTCACACTTTTCAAGCTTGATGTAAAGATGATTTTGTCTTAGACGTTCCAAGACCATTCTCACATGTCCATGATGTTCCTCTGTGGAGTTAGAAAAAATTAAAATATCATCCAAATAAATTACCACGAATGTATCTAGGAGATCCCTGAAGATGTCATTCACCAAGTGTTGGAAAGTGGCTGGGGCGGTACTCAGACCAAAAGGCATAACCAGATATTCAAAGTGTCCATAGCGTGACCTGAATGCAGTCTTCCATTCATCCCCAGGTCTAATACGGACTAAGTTATAGGCCCCACGAAGATCTAGTTTAGAAAAAATTTTGGCATGTCGCACTCTCTCCAATAACTCAGGGATTAAAGGCAATGGATAACGGTTTCTAATAGTAACCTTATTAAGTTCCCTATAGTCTACGCATGGTCTCAGGGATCCATCTTTCTTCTTTACAAAGAATATGGGTGCCCCTGCAGGAGATGAAGAGGGGCGTATGAAGCCCTTGGCTAGATTTTCGTCTATGTACTCTTTTAAAGCCTTCAGCTCGGGCCCCGCCAGGGGGTAGATCTTACCAAAAGGTATCTCTGCTCCAGGCAATAATTCAATTGGACAATCATATGGACGGTGAGGAGGAAGCTGGTCAGCGTTCTTCTTGTCACATAAATCCACATAGTCCTGGTATACAGCTGGTAATTCAGGGACTGACATGGTTCCTTTAGGAACAGAGCAAGCTGAAATTTTTTGACTCATCTGTTTCTCTGGAAAGTGTAATTCCTTGGTCTCCCAGTTAATGGTAGGATTCTGAGCCTGCAGCCATGGTAGCCCTAGAATAATGGGAAAGTGAGGAGAAGAGATAAGCATAAAGGACAGTTTCTCTTGATGATCTTTACCCATAAGAACCTTTAAAGGCTCTGTTTCCTGATCCACTGGTCCAGAGGTCAGCAGGGAGCCATCCACAGTTTCCATCTGTACTGGAGCAGCCTTCTTCACTGAACGTATTCCCTGTTTTAGAGCAAAGGAGACATCCATAAAATTTCCACTTGCACCTGAGTCGATCATGGCAGAGCTAGACACCCAGGCTGAGTCAACCCAGAGTTTGATGGAAAGAAAACAGTGAGAATTGTTTTTCTTACAACTCAGCTGGGACACCGCTGAGGAAACTTGAAAGATGGCAGCATTTACACAGTCAACGTCCTCAGAGGTAACGGAGTTTAAGTCCGAGAAATCAAGATCTGTTGCTGCAGCTCTCTCTGGAGCCTGAGGCTCGGACCTGACAGATCCCCTCTCGCAACACTCACAATGAATGAGTGCTGCAGTAGTCTTGCGAGAACGGCTGGGACAGTTAATAATAAAGTGCCCTGACTTACCACAATAAAAACATAGATTCTCCTTAAAACGATGTTCCTTGCGTGCATCACTAACCCGTCGTAGTAAAGAGTCTACCTGCATGGGTTCAGGTTCAGGTTCCCGTGTAATCCTATTCAAAGGTTCCTTAGCTGGAGAGGAAGGTAGGAAAAGGTTAGTACGATTGCTTTCGAACCATCTCTCTTGCCTGCGTTCAGTTAAACGAGTATCAATACGGATGCAGTAGTTAATAAAGTCACCTAACGCAGTGGGAGGGTCGGCACGAGCAAGTTCATCCTTAATTAGTGGGGATAACCCCTTTCGAAAAATAGATTTTTTGGCGGAATTGTCCCAGGTGGTATCAAGGGCCCATCTCCTGAAATCCAAGGCATATTCAGCTACTGAGTGCTTACCTTGGCGCAAAGCTAACATGGCTGCTTCAGCTGTTGCACCTCGATTGGGGTCATCAAACACCTGCCCCATGGCTGAAATAAAATCATCAAGGTGATTCAAACAATCATCCTCAGTCTCAATCAGAGGGTTTGCCCATATCAAAGCCTTGTTGGTAAGCAACATAATTATAGTAAGCACCTTAGATCGTTCAGTAGGAAATTGTGAAGCATGTGCAGAAAAAAAAAGATTACATTGATTAACAAATCCCCTGAATTTTTCACGTTCACCACCAAAACGAAAAGGGGGCAACTTGGGAATCCCAGAACTCGGGGCCACGGCAGGAGCCTGGACTTGCCCCTCCAGAACCTCAATCCTGGCTCGCAAATCCTGAGTAGTCTGTCCAACCACTTGCAAATTGTGATTATTTAGGTCCTGAAGATTTGTAAAACGGGTCTTTAAATTCTGCAAATCTGCAAGGATATTATCAGTCACTCCACAAAGTTCCTTTATGCGGGCCTCCATTTTCCAGATCTTTTAAGACAGGATACTGGAAGAAGAGGAGAGAAAAAAAAAACAATAGTGTTCACCTGTGGCAACACTGAAGAAAGAAAAAACTTTAAGGGAACTGCTCACCTGGAATGGTTGTGAGAAGTCACAACCACTATCATCACAGAAAGCTTTCAACCAGACATCTGATATCCAGAGTTTCAGCAGACAAAAAGAGAAGAGAAAAAAAAAAAAAAAACAATAGTGTTTACCTGTGATAACACTGCAGAAAAAAAAACTTAAGGGAATTGCTCACCTGGAATGGTTGTGAGAAGTCACAACCACTGTCATCACAGAAAGTACAACCGGACATCCGATATCCACAGTACAGCAGACAAGCCTTTCCAGACCCAGCAGACACTAACGTTTGGCTTCAGAATCTTGTAATGTATGTGATACAGTTCATATAGCGTCTTGTGCTTGGGTGCGATGAAAATACTTGAGACACAGGTTGATAAAGAAAGTCTTGTATTGCTTCATACAAATTGGCAAAAATAAACACACAGGTTGCAAACACAGAAGCAGGAGACACAGCAGGCCAGAGTAATCTAAGTTCATCAATAACTCTCCACAACAGATTCAGATCTTCTTCTATGTTACCGCAAGTCCATGCAAACGTGAGGCTTTCAAGAGCAGAGTTCAGAGTCCACAAGTGCTTCAGAGTTTCTCAGTAGAAATGGCTGGAGTACAAGGTCCAAGGCTTCAGGAGTCAGAACACAGGTTCACTGCAGGCTAGATTCTGAAGCACTGATTGCTCAGGTGTGGCTGTTTAAGAAGCAAACGGAGAGAATCAGGGCGGGAACATGCAAGCTGGAAAACTCCATTTTAACTGAGGGCAAGATAGCTGCAGCAAAACAGAAAGCAAAATGGCCGACGAACAAACTGAGTTTCAGAAACAGATACACAGAACCTTACAGTCAGTTTCCGCCGCGGAAGACGCATGTGTTTCCTTGGCGGCTCAACCTTGTCTTGGAGGCTCTTCAGCATGGGCTTTTTTGAGCCTATGGACTCTGCTAGCCTTTCTTTACTTCCTTGGAGGGTTGCCTTCCTAGTGGCGGTCACCTCTTTGAGAAGGGTTTCTGAGTTGGTGGCTCTTTCCTGCTCACCTTCCTTCCTGGAGTTTTACCCGGATCAAGTAGTGCTTCGCACATGGGGCGACTTTCTACCTACGGTGGTGTCGCAATTTCATGTTAACCAGGATATTGTGTTGCCCTCGCTTTGCTTGGGCCCGAGGAATGCAAAGGAACGGGCCTTGCACACATTAGATTTAGTGCGGGCCTTGAAGTTCTATTTGCCTATTACTCAAAGTTTTCGGAAGTCAGACTTTCTGTTTGTGATTTTAGCAGGTCGTCGGCATGGTCAACGAGCTTCCAAGGACTCTATAACTCGTTGGATTCTGTCGGCCATTTTGAAAGAGGCTTACCGACTTAAAGCGAACC
Organism: Oophaga sylvatica; assembly: GCA_033576555.1. NCBI lineage: Eukaryota > Metazoa > Chordata > Amphibia > Anura > Dendrobatidae > Oophaga > Oophaga sylvatica. Next base: position 280,667,300 of record JARQOD010000004.1, read on the forward strand.
TTGCCCGATTAAGTTTTCGAGCTCACTCCACGAGAGCTGTGGCTTCATCGTGGGCCTTTCATCAAGGGGCCTCGGCAGCTCAGCTCTGCCGAGCGGCGACCTGGCGTTCCGTCCACACGTTTATAAAGTTTTATAAGGTGGACGTCAGTGCTTCCGCTGATGCGGCCTTAGGACGTAGGGTCCTGCAGGCGGCTGTAGTTTAAAGTTCTTGTTAACTTGTTTTTTGGCGCCTGTTGCGCATTTATCTAGGTTGTTGGGATTCTGCCTATTTTGGTTTTTTCCCACTCTTAATTTTTGGACTGCTTTGGGACGTCCCACTAGTAATGACTAGTGTGTCTCTCTTCCTTCTATCTGCTGCTGAAAGGCGGATTTTGGTAAGAACTTACCTGTAAAATCCTTTTCAGCGAAGGAAGGAAGAGAGACACAGCTCCCTCCCATGGCAGAAGTGTGTTGTTGTTTTCAGATGCGGCGTGACCCTTCTCTGACAGCGATTATCTGGGCTGAGGTCGGCGCGCTAAGGCTCTGTTCCAGCATCGCCAGCTCATCGCAGTGGTCAGGTCCAGTGAGTAGTACCTGGAACTGTGTAGTTTCTTTCTGTTGCATGCATAACCTGTATTCCTGTTTTTTCTCTGAAGTCCTTCAGAAGGGGTTATGTTGCTCCGCTGGTGATATTTGCTCTTCCTTAGCTTGGTACGACTGGAGAAGCAGGAGTAGGAGGAGCCCGAGCTGGAGGGGCCGGTCAACACTCTTTTTAATCTGAGGTGTCAATCCTATCTGGGCTCCGCCTACCCACTAGTAATGACTAGTGTGTCTCTCTTCCTTCCTTCGCTGAAAAGGATTTTACAGGTAAGTTCTTACCAAAATCCGTCTTTCCACATTCAAGTGGAGAAATGAACAAATATAGTTCCTATACTTTGTAAATGCAGTCCACAATAATAGGATAGGAGCAGCTTATCACATGCTTAACTGCCCCACAACAGGTTAATGCAACATCCATTGCTTATGAGGCTGATCTATGTCCATGGGTTACTTATTTCTAATCTTATTTCCACTTTGAATTTCCCCATTGAAATTTCATCAGGAGGCTTTGATAGGCATGTTGGTCATTCATGAGGTCAGATAAAGGGTCTTTGATTACTTGTGGGGCAATTTCACAGTTGAGGCACATCAAAGGCCCTCCAATCGCGAGCCCACAGACCATTTCATCGAAGTCTGTGTTCCAAAACGTCGCTCCTTCCTTACCGAGCCCTGCCACACGCCCAAACAGTAGTTCTCCTCCACATATGGGGTATCTGTGTACTCGGGAGAAACTTCACAACAAAGTTTTGGGTCCATTTTCTCCTATTACCCTTGTGAAAATAAAAAAATTGGGGCTAAAAGCATATTTTGCAAGAACATTTTTTTAATTTTTTTTTTTTATTATTTTCACAGCTCTACATTAGAAACTTCTGTTAAGCACCTGGGAGTTCAAGGTGCTCACCACACATCTAGATACATTCCATCAGGGGTCTAGTTTCCAAAATGGGAAACGGATTTTCCAAACACGACATGGTGTCCGCTCTCGATTCTAACCATTTTTGTATTCAGGAAGTCAAACTGTCCTCATTTCCTTCCTAACCCTGCCGTGCACCAAAACAATAGTTTTCCCCCATACAGTCATGGCCAAAAGTTTTGAGAATGACACAAATATTATATTTTCACATGATCTGCTGCCCTCTGGTTTTTATGTGTGTTTGACAGATGTTTTTATCACAGACAGAAATATAATTGCAAACATATGAGTAACAAAAGCTTATATTGACAGTTAGAATGAGTTAATGCAGCAAGTCAATATTTGCAGTGTTGACCCTTCTTCAGGACCTCTGCAATTCTCCCTGGCATGCTCTCAATCAACTTTTGGACCAAATCCTGACTGATAGCAGTCCATTCTTGCACAATCAATGCTTTCATTTTGTCAGAATTTTTAGGTTTTTTTTGTCCACCCATCTCTTGATGATTGACCAGTAGTTCTCAATGGAATTAAGATCTGGGGAGTTTCCAGGCCATGGACCCAAAATCTCTATGTTTTGTTCCCTGGGCCATTTAGTTATCACCTTTGCTTTATGGCAAGGTGCTCCATCACGCTGGAAAAGGCATTGTTGATCGCCAAACTGCTCTTGGAGGGTTGGGAGAAGTTGCTCTTGGAGGACATTCTGGTACCATTCTTTATTCATGGCTGTGTTTTTAGGCAAGACTGTGAGAGAGCCGATTCCCTTGGCTGAGAAGCAACCCCACACATGAATGGTTTCAGGATGCTTAACAGTTGGCATGAGACAAGACTGGTGGTAGCGCTCACCTTGTCTTCTCCGAATGAGGCGTTTTCTGATGTCCCAAACAATCGAAAAGGGGATTCATCAGAGAAAATAACTTTACCCCAGTCCTCAGCAGTCCACTGCCTGTACCTTTGCAGAATATCAGTCTGTCCATGATGTTTTTTCTGGAGAGAAGTGGCTTCTTTGCTGCCCTCCTTGAGACCAGGCCTTGCTCCAAGAGTCTCCGCCTCACAGTGCGTGCAGATGCACTCACACCTGCTGCCATTCCAGAGCAAGCTCTGTACTGCTGGTAGCCCGATCCCGCAGCTGAAACACTTTTAAGAGACGGTCCTGACGCTTGCTGGTCTTTCTTGGGCGCCCTGGAGCCTTTTTGGCAACAATGGAACCTCTCTCCTTGAAGTTCTTGATGATGCGATAGATTGTTGACTGAGGTGCAATCTTTCTAGCTGCAATACTCTTCCCTGTTAGGCCATTTTTGTGCATTGCAATGATGACTGCACGTGTTTCTTAGAGATAACCATGGTTAACAGAAGAGAAACAATGATGCCAAGCACCAGCCTCCTTTTAAAGTGTCAAGTGGTGTCATTCTTAAGGGTATGCCACACTAAGCGAGATCGCTAACGAGATCACTAAAACATCCCTATTTAGCGATCTCGTTAGCGACCTCGTTGTGTGTGGCATGTAGCAACGATGTGGCCCCTGCTGTGATGTCGCTGATCGTTCACTAGCGTTCTGGACCGTTTTTTGATCGTTGGCGTCCCGCTGGTGAGCCTATATCGCTGTGTTTGGCACCTTTTGCGAACGACGAGCGACCTCGTTTGTGACGCATATGTGTTTTAGCGTCACGGAGTGGATCGCAATATCTGTAAGTTCTCTTTTGCGTCACAGAGAGGATCGCAGAAGTTGCAAAGCAGGCTAGCAGGACGCAGAGAGCAGGAGCGATGCTGGAAATTCTTATGAATCAGAAGCGCTCAGTACATGCTAATGACAGATCCTAACGACCGCCAAAGTCGTTAAAGAGATCGCTGACCGCTGATGAGTCGTTTGAAATCTCCTGTTTGGCAGCTACTAGCGACCTAAAAGCGATCACACCAACGATCTCGTTAGCTTGCGTCGTTATCGAGATCGCTAACGAGATCGCTTAGTGTGGCATTACCTTTACTTAATCATGACAGATTGATCTCCAGCCATGTCCTCATCAACACCCACACCTGTGTTAATGGAGCAATCACTGAAAAGAGGTTAGCTGGTCCTTTTAAGGCAGGGCTGCAATGATGCTGAAATGTGTTTTGGGGATAAAGTTCATTTTCTAGCCAAATATTGACTTTGCAAGTAATTGCTGTTAAGCTGATCACTCTTTATAACATTCTGGAGTATATGCAAATTGCCATTAGAAAAAGTGAAGCAGTAGACTTTGTAAAAATTAATATTTGTGTCATTCTCAAAACTTTTGTCCATGACTGTATATGGGGTTATCGGCGTAATCAAGAGAAATTGCACAACACATTTTGGGGTCCATGCTCCCTAGTGAAAATAAAAAATTTGGGCTAAATTTAAATTTTTGTGAAAAAAACTAAAATGTTAATTTTTTCCTTCCACATTACTTTAGTTCCTGTGAAGCACGTGAAGGGTTAATGAACTTCTTGAATGTGGTTTTTTGCACCTTGAGGTGTGCAGTTTTTACAATGGTGTCACTTTTGGGTATTTTCTGTCATTTAGGTCCCCCAAAGTCACTTTAAATGTGAGGTGGTCCCTAAACAAAATGGTTTTGAAAATTTTGTTGGAAAAATGAGAAATCGCTGGTCAACTTTTAAAACTTCTAACTTCCTAACAAAAAATAATATGTTTCAAAAATGATGCAGATGTAAAGTAAACACGTGGGAAATGTTATTTATTAACTATTTTGTGTGACATAACTCTCTGGTTTAAGGGCATAAGAATTAGGTTTTAAAATTGCAAAATTTTCTAAATTTCCAATATTTTCACAAATAAACGCAAGTCATGTCAAACAAATTTTACTACTACCATGAAGTACAATATTTCACGAGAAAACAGTCTCAGAATTTGTGGGATCGGTTGAAGCGTTCCAGAGTTATTAACACATAAGTGACACTAGTCAGATTAAAAAAATTTGGCTTGGTCGTTAAGGTCAAAATTGGCTTGGTCACTAAGGAGTTAAACTCCTAGACACCATTCTTAACATAACCTTCATAGCTGTTATGAGGTCTGGCTCTGATAGGTACCCTATTGGCTTTGTTACATTCTATTTAGCCCATTAAAGTCATCCCATGGCACCTTTTTTCATTCAGTTTCAGGATAATAGCTCAATAGTACAATCCTTGTTAAGGCCCCCGTAAACATTAGGTTGTTGTCAGCTGAACAGTGCTTCGGCCAATCATTTGGCCAACAGCCATCTCGGCTGTCTATCCCCATGCACAGAAGCGCTCTTTCGGCTTATGTCTGCCAGTGGTTTGTCTCCAGGAGAATTCAGCGATCGGCTATCCAAAATCAGACATGTGTGATCAGCATCTCCTTTGACAATCAATTCACTGACACCACCACACACACACTCATGTAGGGTCGGACATATCATTGGTGCAACGTGTGCAGCCACAGAGGGGCCCAAGAGGTAAAGGGAGGCACTTTCACTTTCAAGTTAGCAAACTGCTTCTGTCATAGACACAAAGAGGGGTTTATATACTGTCCTGCACAAAGGCCCTCTTCCATCTGCGTCTGCCAATGCTCCTGTTGGGCAAACAAATGGATATCAGCGGGTGCATCCGACATTAGTCTATTGGAGCTTTAGATGGACGTTTAAAGGTTTGTTTTATAACATTTATTGTATTTATTGTCTTAGGATTTAGAGCACCTGAAGTTGCAAGAGGAAATGTAATTTACAACCAACAGGCTGATGTCTATTCATTTGGATTGTTGCTCTATGATATTCTGACAGCTGGAGCTAGGATGGTTGAAGGGTTGAAGTTTCCAAATGAATTTGATGAATTGGCTATCAATGGGAAATTGCCTGGTAAGTTTTCTGTCTATCTGTCAATAATGCCAAATCTACAGAGCTATTATGCCAAATTCCCTGTCCACCCGCACTTCGAGACTAATCTGCTAAACTATGTAAGAAAAGCTGTCTCCGGCCAGTAAGATATTTATCTACTCGGAAAAATAAAATTGTCTGGTTGCTATGGGCAGTAAGTTCAGTGTTTCTGTTAATTTAGACTAGTGTGCCTGAATTTTCCATTTGCACAATACATGTGTGAGGGGGGTAATTGCTCTTTGTAGAACAGCCTAGCAGACTTGACCTTATAGTACACTGCAATATATTTACATCCCAGATCCATCTTAATCACACTATGAGAATTATAATTGATTAATGTTCACTTGTTGCGTGTCTTAATGTTTTAGATCCAGTGAAAGAATATAATTGTGCTACATGGCCAGAAGTTGAAGTATTGATTAAAAAATGCTTAAAAGAAAATCCTCAAGAACGTCCTACATCTGCCAAGGTACACAAATCTGGGAAGGACACTTTTTGTGAATATATATTACCGGATTTTTCGGACTATAAGACGCACCGGACCATAAGACGCACCCCCAAATTTTGGGGTGGAAAATAGAAAAAAGATTTTTATAAGATGGGGGTTCGTCTTGTCTGAATTTAAGGTATCTTACCTGAGGGCCGACGGTGGTAGAGCAGAGTCACAGGATGCCCGTGGCAGAATTGTGGCAACGCCGCCGCCCAGTGTCCACGGCGAGCAGAGCCGAGTAATTCACCGGTTTCTAGGCTTCCATCTTCCTGAGGCCTCGCGTGTGCTGATTGAGATCTCGGCGGCCCTCGGCTTCAGGAAAATGGCTGCAGAGATCTCAATCTGCGCACATGCGGCCTCCGGCGGCCATTTTCCTGAAGCCCAGGGCCGCCAAGATCTCAAGCCCACAGCCTCAGGAAGATGGAGCGTGAGAGGTCATCTAAGATCTCAATCTGCACGCTCTGCCTCCGGCGGCTCACAGCTTCAGGAAGATGGCCGCATGGAAGCCATAGCGATGCACTCCGCACCGCTGACACCGAGCCTCAGCATCACCACACCTCTGCCACCAATTTCCTGAGGAAGGGATGCTGCCTCACCACTGCCGCAACCCCCCGTTAAGCCTGCGTTCGACTATAAGAAGCACCCCCCATTTTCCTCCCAAATTTTTTTGGGGAAAAGTGCGTCTTATAGTCCGAAAAATACGGTATATCTTTTCATGGGACTACACTGAAGATATGACGTTTTGATACAATGTAAAGTAGTCTGTGTTCAGCTTGTATAACAGCGTAAATTTGGTATGCCCTCTTAAATAATTCAACACACAGCCATTAATGTTTAAACCTCTGGCAACAAAAGTGAGTACACCTCTAAGTGAAAATTGGCAAATTGTGCACAAAGTGTCAATATTTTCCCATAACTTTCTTGGTCAAGGAGTTCACTACAGCTTCACAGGTCGCCACTGGAATCCTCTTCCAATCCTCCATGATGACATCACGGAGCTGGTGGTTGTTAGACTTGCACTCCTTCACCTTAGTTTTGAGGATGTCCCACAGATGCTGAACAGGGTTTAAGTCTGGAGACATGCTTGGCCAGTCCAGCACCTTTACCCTCAATTTCTTTAGCAAGTCAGTGGTCATCCTGGAGGTGTGTTTGGGGTTGTTAACATGTTGGAATACTGCGCTGTGGCCCAGTTTCATAATGGAGAGGATTATGCTCTGCTTCAGTATGTCACAGTACATGTTGGCATTCAATAACAATACCCATCAAACAACATATCACATATATAGCCATCAGCTTTTGTTTTGGCCAAAAGATTTTTTTAAGCCTGCCACCACGACTAGTTAGACTCTTTTGGCCGGGCCCTACTCTACTCTAAAGGGTATGCCACACTAAGCGAGATCGCTAACGAGATCGCTACGAGATTGCTAAAACGTCACTATTTAGCAATCTCGTTAGCGACCTCGTTGTGTGTGGCATGTAGCAACGATGTGGCTCCTGCTGTGATGTCACTGATCGTTCACTAGCGTTCTGGACCGTTTTTTGATCGTTGGCGTCCCGCTTGTGAGCCTATATCGCTGTGTTTGACACCTTTTGCGAACGACGAGCGACCTCGTTTGTGACGCATATGACAGCGGCGCAGGCGGGACTAGGGTTTTTTAGCGTCACGGAGTGGATCGCAATATCTGTAAGTTCTCTTTTGCGTCACAGAGAGGATCGCAGAAGTTGCAAAGCAGGCTAGCAGGAGCAGAGAGCAGGAGCGATGCTGGAAATTCCTATGAATCAGAAGCGCTCAGTACATGCTAATGACATCCTAACGACCGCCAAAGTCGTTAAAGAGATCGCTGACCGCTGATGAGTCGTTTATGAGATCTCCTGTTTGGCAGCTACTAGCGACCTAAAAGCGATCACACCAACGATCTCGTTAGCTTGCGTCGTTATCGTGATCGCTAACGAGATCGCTAAGTGTGGCAGTACCTTTACCTATTAAACATTTGTTAAAATATCCAATATTCTTTTTAGATATATTTTTGTTTATTTTTCTTTAGAGGAATGTGTCACATACATTTAATAAAATGACCAATAATACCACTGTGGTACAGCAAAGGGTGTTTTGCTGGATGGGAGATATATTTCTGCCAGCAGGTTAAAGTTTGGTCTTGATTTTCCCTAAACACAAGGACCTGTGATGATGTCATGGTCACGTGATCAGCCCAGGTGATGTGTACCTCACCTGTGGGTGTGGCCAGGGGCTATGTAATGGTAAGGGTGAGTGCAAGAGGGAAATCGGAAGAGGAGGAGCTCGGCTGGAGCCAGCCTGGATCTGTTTTGGACGACACGTGCTGGAAACAAGCGCTAGCATCTAGACTCCAGACCACCCGGGGCATGGCACCTGGCGGTCGCTGCTGACCTGGCAGCCCCTTAGTTAAGCCCGTCCCAGCAAGGGTGAGTCTGGGACCAGTGGTTCTCCATGTCGGAGTATATTTGTGTTTTTGCTATGTTTTTGTGATCCTGGTGTTTAAAGTGACATTAAACCACTGAAGTTGGACTTTAAGCCTGTGTGCTGCCTCATTACTGCGGCCCTGCCGCTACCTACCAGAGCAAATCCCAACAGTTGGTGGCTCGAATGCGGGCAAACGCAATGTGGTCGGGCTGTTTTTTGCTCATTTTTTTTTCTGCACTCCAGTCTATGTCCTGGGTGAAAAGAGTGACGCAAACCCAGAAAATGGAGTCCACAGTAAAACTGCTGATGGAGGCCATGCGACAGCAGCAGCAGGAGGCCTTGCGACAGCAGCAAGAGGTTACGCAGCAGCAGCTGATATTTAATCAACAGCAGCAAGAAACCAACCGGTTGTTGATACAGCACATCACATCACAGCGCCACAGACAACAGGAGCTACCCAGGGAAGCCATGAAGTCCGGAAAGCAGTTCTTACAGCGATTCCAAAAATGGAGAAATCGGATGACGTTGAGATGTACCTGGAGATGTTCGAAGGAGTGACTGAGAGGGAGAGACTACCCCGGGACCAGTGGGCCGAAGTCATTGCTCCGTTTCTGGCCCCAGGACCGTTGAAAGCCTATCAGGACCTACCCACTGAGCAAAAGGCGGACTACACGATCGTCAAGGGTGAGATACTAGAACGTCTTGGGGTAAATGTTTTGGTACAGGCCCAGCTGGTACACAAGTGAGAGTTTACCCCCTCTGAGCCTGCTCGGTCTCAGTATTACGACTTGGTGCACTTGTTACAAAAATGGTTGCAGCCTGAGATATTGTTGCCCAGCGTTATGCTGGACCGTATAGTGACTGATAAATTTTGGAGGGCTTTGCCCCACTATCTCCAAACATGGGTCGGACAAGCATCCCCTACTAATGCCCTCCAGATGGTAGACCTCATAGAATGATATGGAGCTACCAAAGAACTACAGGGAGAGACTCCCCGGAAAGTAACAAGAAAGTTCCCTAAGTTTCCACCCGTGGCTCTGCGATCCGAGACCAGGAAGGCCGCTCCAGAAGTATCTGTGGAAGAAAGGGGCCCCATAATCTGCTGGCGGTGCCAGGAACCAGGACATGTGAGAGCTGATTGCCCCCACCTGGCTGAGCCCATGGACACAAACTTTGGGTACTACCAGTCTCACTATGCCGAACCGATGTGTGCAATGGGCACCCTAGAGGGACCCATTATGAAATATTTGTGTAAAGTTGAAGTGGAGGGCACCCCTGCTCTGGCTCTACTGGACTCAGGGAGTCTTGTGACCCTGGTACGAGCCAGCCATGTGCAAACCAGCGAGTATACTGGTCGGACAATTGGGGTGTTGTGTATACATGGAGACCTAAAAGACTATCTTACTGCACTAGTGATGATAAACACGTCAGGGGGGAGGCGGTGCCACGAGGTGGGGGTGGTGATTAATTTGCATTATGAAGTAATAATTGGAAGAGATTTTCCTTTGTTTCCTGTACTTTGGCCCACTGTTGTCCCACCCCCTGAACAATTGCCTGCACCGGTGGCAACCAGGTTGCATTCTCCAGAAGTAGAGCATGAACCTGATGGCCCAGAGGAAGAGGTGCTGGTGGTAGGGGTGCCCTTCTCTTCGGTGGAGGAGAGGAAAGCTTCACCCTTAGAAGTATTGGCTGGGGAGGTGGAAGACCTGCTGCCAGGACCTGGATTGTCAGACTTAAATGTGTCAGGTGACAATTTTGGTACGGTGCAACTTCGAGACCCTACGTTGGCTCGAGCCCGGGAAAATGTATGGTTTGTTAATGGGGAACCCCAACAAGCTGGGGCAGCTACAGTGTTGCCACGCTTTGAGCTAAACCAAGATTTGTTGTATCGAGTTGAGAAAATACGGGGGGAAATGGTAGAACAATTACTGGTACCGCAGGCATATCGTAGGCTGGTAATGGATTTAGCACATGCGCATGTACTGGGAGGGCATTTAGGCCAAAAGAAAACCCTAGACCGAATTCTGCAGCGGTTTTACTGGCTAGGGGTCCATGAAGAAGTTAAACGGTACTGTAATTCCTGTCCAGTGCGCCAGGTAACCAGTCCCCAGGCTCACTTTCGGAGTCCGTTGGTGCCTTTACCCATTATAGAGGTACCTTTTGAAAGAGTGGCAATGGATTTAGTTGGTCCTGTCCGTAAATCAGCAAGGGGTCACCAACACATCCTGGTAGTTTTAGATTACGCTACCCGGTATCCGGAGGCCGTTCCACTACGCCACACATCCGCTAAGCTTATCGCAAAAGAACTTATGGGTATGTTCTCACGGGTGGCAATTCCTCAGGAAATTTAACAGACCAGTGAACCCCCTTTATGTCAAAAATTATGAAGGAACTCTGCCACTTGTTAAATGTCAACAGTTGCGCACGTCGGTCTATCATCCCCAAACAGATGGTCTGGTAGAGAGGTTCAATAAGACTCTGAAGAGTATGTTAAAAAAAGCAGTTTCCAAAGATGGGAAGGACTGGGATCTCTTACTGCCATATTTGTTGTTTGCAGTGCGGGAGGTGCCCTAGGCATCTACAGGGTTCTCGCCCTTTGAACTATTGTATTGCAGACATCCACGGGGCTTACTCGATGTAGCCAAAGAGGCCTAGGAGAACCAACCTACCCCCCATAAAAGTGTGATAGAACATGTTGCAAAAATGCAAGAAAGAATGGAGACAGTCCTGCCATTAGTCCAGGAACATATGGAGGCAGCACAAAGGTCGCAGAGTCGGGTCTATAATCGGGAGGCTCGGGTAAGAACCTTTAGCCCTGGGGATCGGGTGCTGGTTCTTGTGCCTACAGTGGATAGCAAGTTTCTTGCAAGGTGGCAGGGACCCTACGAGATTATAGAGAAGGTGGGGCCAGTAAACTACAAGGTACACCAACCAGGACGAAGAAAGCCAGAACAGGTTTACCATGTTAATCTGGTTATACCATGGAAAGATAGAGACCACCTGGGTGGGGATCCTCCGCTGCCTGCATTTCCGGTGGAGAAGGCTCCATTACCTGAGGGGGGGGGACAGGAGAAGCCCTCTCCGTAGTCAAAATAGCAAACACTTTGTCTCCTAGACAGGTTCAGGAGGTCCGGAAGTTTGTTAGCCGAAATACAGACGTCTTTTCGGAGCTCACAGGTCGCACCTCCCTAATCCAACATGACATTGTCACGGAGCCACAGGCCAAAGTCTGACTAAAGCCATATCGGGTGCCTGAGGCCCGACGACAAGCCATCTCGGAGGAGGTAAAAACTATGCTGCAGTTAGGGGTCATTGAAGAGTCCCAGAGTGAGTGGGCCAGCCCGATAGTCCTAATACCCAAGCCTGATGGGACGCTAAGGTTTTGTAATGACTTTAGAAAACTTAATGAGATTTCAAAGTTTGACGCCTACCCCATGCCCCGGGGTTGATGAGTTGATAGAGCGGTTTGGGCAGGCACGGTATTTTTCAATCCTTGACCTCACAAAAGGATATTGGCAGGTACCCCTAACAGAGGCGGCGAGGGAAAAAACGACCTTTGTGATAAGCAGGGCTAACTGCCAACCCAAAGAAGTGTTCCATAGGGTTGGAGGAAGCTCGGTACCTGGGTTACGTAATTGGGAGAGGAGTTCTCAAACCCCAAATAAACAAAGTGGAGGCAATCCAGAACTGGCTCCGTCCCCTAACAACAAAACAGGTAAAAGCTTTTTTGGGTTTAGTGGGATATTACAGGCATTTAATTCACAACTTTGCAACCCTGTCCGCGCCTTTAACAGACTGCTTGAAAGGGAAGAAATCGGTGATGGTTCGCTGGAATGATCAGATAAAGGAGGCCTTTGTAAAATTAAAATAGGCACTGTGTGGTACACCTGTTCTGATTACACCCGATTTCAAAAGAGAGTTCATTGTGCAGACTGATGCTTCTGAGATAGGGCTTGGTGCCGTGTTGTCTCAGGAGGTTAACGGGGAAGAGCATTCCATCAGTTTACTAAGTCGAAAGCTTACCACAGCTGAAACCAGGTACAGTATTGTGGAGAGAGAGTGCCTGGCCATTAAGTGGGCACTGGAGTCATTGCGCTATTATCTGCTGGGGAGAACATTTTGGTTGGTGACTGATCATTCCCCTCTGACGTGGATGAGTCAAGCTAAAGAGAGGAATGCCCGAGTCACCAGGTGGTTTCTGTCCCTGCAAAATTTCAAATTTTCAGTAGAACATCGAGCAGGCAGACTACAGGGAACGCAGATGCCCTGTCCAGAGTTCACTGTATGTCATGTGTCCACCCCCCTAGGGTTGAACAAAGAGCGAGGTATGTGGTACAGCAAAGTGTGTTTTGCTGGATGGGAGATATATTTCTGCCAGCAGGTTAAAGTTTGGTCGGGGTTTTTCCCTAAACACAAGGACGTGTGATGATGTCATGGTCACATGATCAGCCCAGGTGATGTGTACCTCACCTGTGGGTGTGGTCAGGGGCTATGTAATGGTGAGGGTGAGTGCAAGAGGGAAATCGGAAGAGGAGGAGCTTGGCAGGAGCCAGCCTGGATCTGTTTTGGACAACACGTGCTGGAAACAAGCGATAGCATCTAGACTCCAGACCACCCGGGGAATGGCACTTGGCGGTCGCTGCTGACCTGGCAGCCGCTTAGTTAAGTCTGTCCCAGCAAGGGTGAGTCTGGGACCAGTGGTTCTCCAAGTCGGAGTATATTTGTGTTTTTGCTATGTTTTTGTGATCCTGGTGTTTAAAGTGACATTAAACCACTGAAATTGGACTTTAAGCCTGTGTGTTGCCTCATTACTGCGGCCCTGCCACTACCTACCAGAGCAAATCCTTACACAACATACAAGTGACAATTACCGTCACATCATGGCTGGACCACATATTTCCAGCGCATAGTGACCAAATAATACCACATGCAAGGGACAAATACTGCCACACCATGATCAGAACACATATTACCAACACATAGTGACCGAATAATACCACATACAAAGAACAAATACTGTCACTCCATGACCAGACCACATAGTACCACTATATAGTCACCGAATAGTACCATGTACACGGAAGAAATACCCCTACACTTTGACCAGAACACATATTACAACCACATAGTGACTGAATACTACAATACTGATCTTCCATCCTGCCCCATGTGTCTCCATCCTGCCGCATATGTCTCCTTCCTGCTGCATATGTCTCCTTCCTGCCTCATATGTCTCCATCCTGCCGCATATGTCTCCATCCTGCCCCATTTATCTCCATCCTTCCCCATTTATCTTCATCCTTTCCCATTTATCTCCATCCTGCCCCATTTATCTCCATCCTGCCCCATTTTCTATCCTGCTTATCCATCCTGCCCCATTTATCTCTATCCTGCCCCATTTATCTCCATCCTGCCCCATTTATCTCCATCCTGTACCCCGTGTCTCCATCCTGCCCCACGTGTCTCCATTCTGCCCCACGTGTCTCCATCCTGCCCTACGTGTCTCCACCCTGCCCCTATAATTCAGCTTTCAATACAAAAAGAAAAAAAAGTTTCTCTTTACCTGGCTTTTGTTCAGCGGTGTCCACTTCTTCGTCCATTTTAGTCATGGATGTGCCGGTGCATGATAGTGATGTTATACGCTGGCTATGTGCGCACCGATGTCCGCTGCCATCCACTGATCCTGCACGGAAATAAATTTGAAATTAATGTGCATCTGAGGACACACGTTCAGTTACTGAGTGATTGGCCGAAACCTGCCCCTGGGGCCCAGTGAGCAGAAGTAAAAAGAGGGGGAGGGCCCGCACCTTGTTTCTGCTTATTGGGCCCCGATATACCAGTGAGGGCATTAATGGCCTTGATGGCAGTCATGCCTGCACTGATTGACAACAGTATGAGCATTAGGGCATTTTCTCACGTGAAAAGTTCACTTTAAGTCGTGGAAACATGTTTCACTTTCAGGCAGAGTTAAGGGCCGTCTCACATAGCGATATCGCTACCGAGATCGCTGCTGAGTCACTAGTTTTGTGACGCAGCAGCGAGCTCACCAGCGATATCGCTGTGTGTGACATTCAGCGACGATCAGCCCCCCTGCCGGGTATCGCTGATCGTCGCTGAAATGTCAGGACCTTTTTTTGATCGCTGGTTTCCCGCTGACAGGCACGCATCGCTGCGTGTGACAGGCGGGAGACCAGCGATCCGCTGGTAACCAAGGTACACAGTGGGTTTCCAGGCGCGGGGCTGTGCCTAGAAACCCGCTGTGTACCTTGGATACCAGCGCCCTGATGCAGGGAGCTGGTATCCAAGGTACACAGCGGGTTTCCAGGCACCGCGCAGCGCTTGCAAACCCGCTGTGTACCTTGGATACCAGCTCCCTGCATCAGGGCGCTGGTATCCAAGGTACACTGCGGGTAACTAAGCGATGTTACCCGCAGTGTCGCTGTCCCAGATCGCTGCCTGAGCTGCCTGTTTGGCAGCTCAGCAGCGATCATGTAGCGATACACCAGCGATCCTGACAAGTGCATATCGTTGTCGGGATCGCTGGTGTATCGTTATGTGAGACCCAGCCTTTACTCACAAAACTGGGTTTAGCAGATGCACCATACACTACCCGAATGCATCCTTCCTTCTGTAAATGTTGGTGTAGGAAAAATAATACAATTTTTTTTGTAGGGTTTCAGCTACACCCATATTCATAGAAAATGTTATGTCTAACTTTTTTTTTCAACAGCTGGAAAAAAAAACATCTTTTGTTTCAGCATAACTGACCTCCTGTGCACAAATTGAAGTCTAGAATCTAACGTTCACTCAGCTGAATACCAAAAAGTAACAATGTATCAGGCATCACATATATATTAATGAAGTACTAACGATAATATGTCTAAAACATATGCAAAAAAAAAAAATGGGAAAAGATAATTATAATGGGTATCTAAAATAGGTATGAAGACACACTTCCCATGAAGTGATGTCAACGCTCACTCAATTGAATACCATTGCAATAGTTAGAACGCTGCTTACAAGCTAGATCTTCATGTGCTTCCTTAACGCCTGACCTCACAAATGCTCTTAATTGAATTTAACTTAAAAAAAAATTGGACTGTCCATCAAACACATACGAGTCGTGATCAGGTCTACATACATGTGGCCACATGGAGTATATATAGGGCCAAATTTATCACATTTGGATTTGGATATTTTTGGCTGTTTTTAATTTGCATCAAAATCTTCTCTTAATTTGCTTTAAAAAAAAATAAAAAATTGCCAACATAAGACTAAGACAAATCTCCCTGAGGTTCTGCCTCCAGAGCTTATTTTAAAGAGTAACTGTCATTATAATTTTGTATTAAATAATAATGTAGAGCAAGTGATTTTAATAATCTTTCAAATATTGTCTTGGTTGTCGGCACAGAGCTCCTCTGCCTGTCAGCTGATTGTCTTGTGTGTTTGTGCTATACACTGAGAAGTGCCGATGTCACTGAGCGCACAGGAACCAGCTGACAGGCAGAGGAGCTGTTTGGCAACAACAAACAGCTCATGCACTGTGTGACTTGACTGAGGTAACCTTCTGATGCACTGACATACAGTGCATGGGATTCATCCAGGAGTATTCACGCTGTGTAGGCTCCGCCCCCATTCTTAGAAAGCGGTGTTCCGTAGCTGTGGAACTGAATACAGATTTGCTTCAGAAACAGCATAAAGGTACATCTTCTAGAAAGTTTTTTAAAGGTTTTATTTTTGCTTTCCTTTATAAGATATGTTTTAAAGATTATTAAATTTGCTTGCTCTACACATTATTATTATTGAATAAATATTAAAGTGACAGTTAAGCTTTAAATGAAGGGGCATTTTCAGTTCTGAAGATGAGTTCAGAAGGGGTTTGAGCTCCGCAGTTTACTACAATTTTTTCAGTTATGAATTTGGCAGAGGTTAGAACAGCAGCCCACAATTGATATAGAAGTGTACGTCAGGCCAAGTCTACTCTTAAGAACTATGTAATATGCTATACATGAAAGATCCTTTTTGTCAAGTGCCCACTCACAATCACAACTGAAAATTGATCAGAACAATTGACATGATTATGTAACTAGTTTCCTTCCAATGTAAATTTATTTCCCATTTATTTTTTTTAAGATAAGTGCTACTACCACCCTAGTATGCACCCATCTCATTAGAAAATGCATGAGCAGAAGTGTATATAACTGATATTTACAAAGGCTAACAATCATTATTACCTTTATAAACTGTGCTTTGCATTAGAGACAAATTTTAACATGCTACAAATTGTCTTTATGTTAAGGAAAAAAATAAAGTTATTAAATTTTAATGTTTAAAATGCGACTTTAAGCAGTTGTATCTGATTTCTTACAGGTATACGAGATCCTCAACTCTGCGGAGCTCCTGTGTTTAAGGAGGAATCTTGTAATTCCAAGCCCTTTAACAGCTGAGTGCATGGTGGCTGCTAATCCACGTCTTAAGGTGCCCATGGTTTTGGTTGGAAGCGGCAGTACTGACAAGGGCCAGCTATCCTGTTTAAACTTAGTTAAAGGTGGACATACTTGTGAGGTAATGGATTTTGTGCCAGGACATCCTCATTTACATTTTTTCCCTATAAATACATCAGTTCTATAAACTCCTACAAAACATGCTCTACCCTTACACACCATTATAGCAATACGTGGAGAAATAAGGGGTGTTCTCTGGGAAGCTCTTGTAAAAGAACTTTGAGTTAGAGAGATTCTTTTCCTAACAGAACTTTGTTCCTGCTAATTTGCTCTAGGACATAGTGTTCTTGTTTCATTGGTAATATTGTGATTAGGACAGACCCATTGTTATATCTTTTTGAACATGAAATGATATTGTTAGGAAGGAAATATGTCAAACTGGTTAGTCTTCTATGATTCTGCACAGGTATGTCAAATAGTTAAAAAGGAATGTAATTCACGGGTATAATTTCTCTCCTCAACAACTTAGAATTAGAGATAGGCGAATCCGAACAGTAAAGTTCGGCGTCCGTACCGAATACCTACTGTTCGGGCACGGACACCGAACACAGACTTCACCAGGAAGTCTGTGTTACTGTTCGGGTTCGGCTGCCCGAACACTGGGTGTTTGTCACACTGTCATGTGCATGACTGCGTGGCAAACACCGCTTCTGATCGGCGGTGAAATCACCACCGCCGGTTCGAGAGCCACGGTTTGCCACACTGTCAAACGCAGCGTGAGCGCTCAGCTGTGATCGGAGGTATAAAGTTTACCTTCGGTCACTGGTGTCAGCTGATAGGACTACTGCTCCCATTATCCGACATCTGCAGCCGCTAATAACAGTGAGAGCAGGAGTGGCGGAAGGGAGCATTCATCAGCCGCTCCTGCGCTGTAAATAAATAATTTTAAAAAAAAATGGCCTGGGTTCCCCTGTAGTTTTGCTAACCAGCCGGGCAAAACTAACAGCTGGGGGCTGCAACCCTCAGCTGTCACCTTCAGCAAGGCTAGTTATCAAGAAAAGAGGGTCCCCACGCTGTTTTTTTTTTTAAATTATTTAAATAATTTAAAAATAACGGCGTAGGGTCCCCCCCATTTTTGAGAACCAGCCTTGCTAAAGCAGACAGCTGGGGGCTGGTAATTTCAGGCTGGTAAGGGGCTATGTATATTGGCCCCCCAGCCTTAAAATAGCAGCCGGCAGCTGCCTAGAAAATGCGCATCTATTAGATGCGCCAATTCTGGCGCTTTGCTCGACTTTGCCCTCTTGCCCTGTAGCGGAGGCAAGTGGGGTGATAGTTGGGGGGGTTGATGTCACCTTTTGTATTGTCAGGTGACATCAAGCCCCAAGGTTAGTAATGGAGAGACGTCAGTAAGACACCCCCATTACTAAACCTATAGTCACATTGTAAGAAAACACAGACACTCAGAAAAAAAGTCCTTTAATTGAAAGAATGACACAGACTCCTTTAATAATCTTAATTAAACCACACTTACGACCTCGCCTAATTTCACCGAAGCCCTCGTTCTCCTGTAATAAAAAAAAACAACAATATACCATACCTGTCCGTCGTTCTGTCCCACTCCGTAATCCATGTATTGGGGATAAACAGTTTTCAACCTGGACGGTCCCAAGATGTGACCGTCCAGGCTGAGAACCACTGGTGACTGAGCGGCTGCAAGTGCTGTACGTTTTTTTTTTTTTTTTGCACCCATTGACTTGCATTGGCGAGTCTCGTCCGAGATACGCAGCAAATCGCAGCATGCTGCGATTTTTCTCCTTCGCCTCATTGGTAGACACAGACCATGGGTGTTATCATGCTGCCACTAGGAGGACACTAAGCTAATACACAAAGAAATTGGCTCCTCCCCTGCAGTATACACCCTCTGCTGGCTCTAGACTGTACCAGTTCTTGCTTAGTGTCTGTAGGAGGCACTTGGGTCTGGCTTCAGACCCCAACATTATTGTTTTAATTTTTTACCTTTTTACTTTTTTTCAACGGATTCAAGGGGCGACGGGGCCTCTCAAGGTCCCGATCTCCCCAAATCATCAACAGGCGGGCACGCGGAGTGTCGTCTCCCCGTATCCCTTCCTGCAACCTTATTGCCATGCCTGGGCTCTCCTTAGAGGCGACGGATCCCTTCAATGGGTCCGCTCTCTCCACACCTACAATGGACGGGAACATGGGGTGTCGCCCCCACGTACCCCCTTCCGGAGCCAGGCCTTCAGCCGGACAGCCTTCCCCGTGCCAAACGATTAACTCAGGTAACAGACTCTCTTCGACGTTCGTGCGGCAGCCCTGCACCACCACCGCGGAAAGTGGATGATGCCAGGTGGCGAATGAGCCCCTCTCCACCTCCCTATCAAAGGGAGAGTGGATTGAGGATTATCTGCCTGTCCCAGCCTCACAGCTTCTCCAGCGAGCAGCCTGGTAGCTCTGTGGAAAACACTGGTGCTTTGCAGCATGAGAGTGCATGGTTAGAGCTCCTCCATAGACATCAGCCTCAGCTCTGCTACATCTGACCTGTGAGCAGCGCAGCGTCTGGCAAAAAGGGGCGCTCCCCCAGGAGATGTTCCGTTACCTTCAGAGGATAGTGCCCGCAGCGCTCCCGAATCGCGCTGTATCTGCGGCACCAACCGCCGTTTTAATCGCGTCACCGTGGCCGGCTCCGCTAATTTAGCTCCCGGCTTCTGGCCGGGATAGGACTAACTCCGCCCACCCGACCAACTCCGCCCACGTTTGGCCGCCTCTTTTTCCCTATGAGAAGCGCTGCAGCGGTGTTTTCTGCTCCCTGGCCCTGACTCCGCCCACATTTGTGGCTCTTCTCGTTCCTCACGAGAAGCGCCAAGCCCGTCTCAGCCACTTCCTGGTCCTTAATACAAAGGACTTAAGAGTTTTTTCCATGATCATTAAAACAGATCATATGGAACGATCTGGTAGCAAGGGCGACAAGGTTCCCCTTCAGTAAATGTGCATGAAGCGCTCCACTACCAGCGTTATGGGCATGTGTGATGGGCTACTATACAGTGCCGCAGATCATCAAAATCACTCTCATGAGCAGATGGATGCTAGGATTTATCAGGCCATCCAATGGTGTTGCTCTGCCATATTGCGCAACACTAGACTCAAGCCCGCCACCAACGACGCGCCATTTTTTTTGCTGCACTTTGTCAATGGCCGATCTTCCAGCAGGCGTTGGCACCTCCGCACATCTCATTCCGGACAGCCTGCATCGTTCCGCAGACTATCATCTCTGCAGGCACAGACACCTGAAAATAAAAAACGCACACTCTAGTTTATGCCTTGATGTACTCAGGTACAGCGACTGGTCCCTTAAAGGGCACCAATCTCCCGACACGACTTACGGACGAGCACATGGTGTATCGCCTCCATGTATCCTCTGCTGCTGCCAGGCCTATGCCGGACATCCAGCCTTGTCCCCATCCTAGAGTATTGAACCCCTTTGTATTTACAGAGGCTCTTATGGCGTCCGTGCGGCGCCCCACTGAATCGACACTGACTGAACAGCGACGACGAATAGAGGGCGGATGGTTCCTCTCCACCTCCTTATCAAAGGGATGGTGGATGGAGGGCTCCCTGCACCGTCCTTAAGGCAGCAGACCTGAAGGTTCTCAGTCCGGGTCCTGCGCTGTGGCAGTCTCCAGATCGGGACGCACACCATCAGTAAGGTGGGCCCGGAAAAATCCGAGGCTCCATGTGGCGGCCGTGCGGCCCCACTATATCACACTCCCTAAAGGTGGATGGCGACTGGAGGCTAACAAAATCTCTCCACCTCCCTATCAAAGGGATGGTGGATTGAGGAGATAATCAGGGCGGATGGCGAGTGGTTTTTCAATCTCCTGTGACCTTTGGTACTCGTCTGTCAACGCTATGCGGGCTGCCTTCTCTGGCGGCACAGACATATACCTGGGAGCACTGACTGATAGAAAGCACGCTTACGCCTAGAGTACTGCGTGTAATGCCCCACTACCGCTAAGGTGCCCCACTGCAATCTGTGCAGTCTGCATCTTTCTCACAAGAGCACAACGAGTGGGCAATGCCTCTGGCTTCAGTTTACCTTATGATGAAGGCCCTCTGCCATTCGAGTCTTAAGACAGGGGCTGACAGCGGCAAAGAATGCCCAATTTTCTAGCTAACGTCTCAGTAGCTAGTTCCCCAGGCATTCTGCTGTTTTTGGTGTACGCGTGCTCCGTTTCCAGCTCTCCCGTCCTTGGGGATTGCAGCAAACATGCCTCAGGATAGGAGTCTCAGGTGGCCGTATATCCGGATTCGCCAGACTACCAGGAGTCCTTAGAGGCCCTCATCGAACCAGTTAATAGAGCTTTGAGAGCCGTACAATGTCAAAACATTAGTCTTTATCTCGCTGAGCCCTTCAAAGGGGCCTAACGTCTTCACAGGTTTTTTTTTATTAATCTCCCTGAGTTTCTGACATACGTCAGAGATATAGCAGTTACCGGACAACTGATTCTCTGAGCTAAGGCCGCTTACTCACGGTACCCATTAGTCCACACTCTAAAGAGAGAGTGGACGGAGTCTCCAACAATGGATCCTATATTGTGGCCGCTTACTAACCTCTACTGTCTTTGACCGATGGCTTGTCTATTAAGATCCCCACTGACCTCCAATGGCCCGCGGTCAATCTTTTGAGGTTTCTGGGGCAACTCTCTTCCCTTCCCTCGCCGTCGCCGAGGTGGCCAGAGCCATGACGGTCTGGACTAGCACCCTAGCCAAGACCAGTCAAGACAATAGCGTGCCTCGTTAGGTGGTTAGTCTGCCGGGGATTATGAGTACATGCATCCCTGGATATAGCAGACGGTGACGCTCTCATAGCTCCAACGACATTATCATCAGCAGAGCCCTATGGCTCCGAGAGTGGCGAGCAGATTCCGCCTCAAAGTAATCTCTAACTTCCTTAAGCTCTTCCATTCCTGGAAGCGCAGACCCTCACGGGCCAAGTTTCTCTGGTCAACGACTCATTGCAGTATCTGAAAGATTCGGACAGGGTAGACATCCGTCTACTCCTGTTGTTGCTCTGGCTGGCGGTTATTCTCGACCATGGGTCGAAATCTAGTGGTTTCCAGATACCGACATAGAATTCCTGTTCCCCTCGCCAACTCGTTTCCTCCGGTCCCTTTTTTAAGGACAAAAGGAACTAGCAGACCCAAATATTATTAGGCCATTCATGTACTTCGCATCAATGGATTTTTTTCCTTTGTTTTCCTCTTGTTCCAATCCTTCTCAGCCCGACAAGGATTTCTCCACTTTGCCATCGCAAACAACCATTTTCAGTTCACGGCTTTAACCCTCGGTCTCGCCTCTGCTCCCAGGCTGTTTCTCCAAGGTCATGGCAGTTGTTATTTCTATCTCGTGCTCTCGGGGCATAGTGATTCCACTCTACCTAGACGACCTCCTTCTCAAGAGATCGCCCCTTCAAGCCTGCGCAGAGAGGGTCAGCATCACCGTGGACACTCTCACTCACCTAGGTCGGTTACAGAACCTGTGCAACCCCTTTTCTGCCCCGTCTGAGGATCCTCGTTTCAGGCCTGGACATTTCCCGAGTATTGATAATTCCCCTTCACAAAAGATTTTCTCTGAGCCACGAACCTCAGAAGTTTCCTCTCGGCCGTCCTCTTTTCCCTTCGTCTCAATGGTCATTCCCTCCGGATCCAATCAGTCCACGCCACGGCTGTGGCATACATCTGAGGTCAGGAGGGCTCACGGAGCACAGGAGCTATGCTTGATGTAGCTCGCATTCTGCAAGAGGCCAATACAAACCATTTACCTTTTTGTTGGCAGTTCATGTTCTATGGGTAGGAAATTGGGCGCATTTTTCCTCAGCTGTCAGGGCCTGTTCTCAGGTCACTAGTTCATTTCCCTGGAAGCCTTTTAGCACGGTTAGCAATGCTGGGTAACGCTGCATATAGACCTCAATGGCCTCTACGCTAAACGCCAAAGTCCCGGCATTTCTAGATCGTTCTGTGACCCAATTGTCCTCGGGTTAGATGACCTGGTGCTTGCGTGGCATCAGTTTCGCTTCCATTACTTTTTCTCCGCCTCTTCTGCTCATTCCAAGTGTCTTTCAGAAGTTCAAGGTGGAGGGAATTCCACTGTTTTTCGTGGCACCAGACTGACTATGCCGGGCGTGGTATGCGGTTCTGGTGCAGCTAGTTCCCTCCCCCCGAGGTTCCCAAACCGTCCAGAACTTCTTTTTCAAGAGCACTTTTACCGCCTGGACTTGAGAGTGCTGAGCTTAGCAACCTGGGCATTGAGCGCCACACGTAGCGTTCACCGCTATCGTCAACGTCCAGAAATTTACTTTCAGGCGTATTTACCATCATATTTGAGAAAGCCTATTTCTCTTGGTATTTTCAACAACCACGTTTGTTTCCCACTTGTGTTTGCCATTTCGTCCATATTGGAGTTCCTCCAAGAGGTTGCCATTCAAGCCTGGCACTGTCTTTTCTCAAGGCTATCCATCCTGTTTTCGAAGAATACCTTCCAAATCTCAGGTGGCCTTCGGAGCTTTGGGGTTTTTGATCTGATTTCAGGTGCTTTTCCAAGTGGCCTTCTTCAAGCTCCTGTAGGACGTATCAATCACTCTTCCTTCTTGGAAAGCTCCCTTTCTTGTGGCTGTAACAGACATCACGCGGATTTCGGAATTGACGGCTTTGTCTTTCAAACCTCCATTCTTGTCCTTCAACAGGGCAAGGTAGTGTTCAGGACTTCTCTGGCATCATGGCCTAATGTTGTTTCTTACTTTCATCCGAATAAGAACATAGTATTGCCCTCATTCTACCCACCTCCGGTTCATCGTACTGGAAAGGCTCTCCACCCTTTGGATTCGGAGAGAGCACTTAGGAAATACACTTCAGGAAAAAGCGCTTTTCTCCAAATCGGATTCCCTCTCTACTTTTCCAGAGCGGCACAGAAATGGTCTACCTGTTCCTTTAAAAAAAAAAAACTACAGTAACCGGATATATCTGCTCTTCAGTTGAAGAAACTTTCCGAGTCTAAGGTCTCCTATCCCTGCGAGCCGCAGACTAGACTCCACTACGCCAGTGGAGCCGTCCTGGGCCATTCGGCCCCCGGACGTAGATAGAGCAAGTTTGCAGGGCTGCAACTTGGTCCAGTCTTCTCACGTTAGTCAAGCATTACAGCAGTCATCCTTAAGACTTTTCAGAGCCTGCCCTTGGCAGATAAATTCTGCAATCGACGGTAGCACATCTGTAGACCAGATTATTCATTGCGTATATTAAGGTTTCAGCTGTCGTGTTGTTTTCCACCCATGGACTGCTTTAGGACGTCCCATGGTCTGTGTCTACCAATGAGGCGAAGGAGAAACAGGGATTTTTGTGTACTCACCGTAAAATCCATTTCTCCGAGACGCTCATTGGGAGACACAGCACCCACCCTTTTACTCTAACGACTTCTGCTTGTCTCTTTCATTCGATGTGGTGATCACTAATATTATGAGAATGATCGTACCTTGATATGATGTTTAATCTTCTCCTACTGCTTTTTGCACCAAACTGGTACAGTCTAGAGCCAGCAGAGGGTGTATACTGCAGGGGAGAAGCCAATTTCTTTGTGTATTAGCTTAGTGTCCTCCTAGTGGCAGCAGCATAACACCCATGGTCTGTGTCTCCCAATGAGCCTCTCGGAGAAAAGGATTTTACGGTGAGTACACAAAAATCCCTGTTTTTCTCAGTCCGATTTCTGCTGAGAAAAAAAATCGCAAATGAGATGTCACCTATTGAATAACATTGGTCCGAGTGCAATGCGATTTTTTTTTATCTGATTGCACTCGTCCGTATTTCTCGCAAGTGAGTATGAGCCCTTAAGACTATGCTCAGATTGCGTATTTTCCACATGTGAGTGGATCCATCTGAGCTTTGGTCTGAAGCCATGAAAAACTGTACTCAGAATCTTCAACGTGGCCATTAGCTGTAATGAAGTAACAGTCACTTTGTGCTCTGTCTGGCATCTGTTTCAGCAGTGTCCCTTCTTGAAGCACAAAAGTGTGGGTTACCCACTGAGCGCAAAGTCACTCAGTCTGCCTCATTAAAGTGAATGGCACCAATGAGATTTCATCTTGAATTCCATTTTTCACGACCTCAGATGGAAGCACTGACTGAGGCACGGACGTGTGGTAAAAACGCTATATGAACACAGCCTTACAAGTAATGTACCTCAAGTTTCTCTTTTGGATCATGCTCTTTGTATTTTTGCAAATTGCCTAGGATAAGGCTTGGTAGGTAAAATTTGCCTGTTTGCTGATGAAATAAAAGTATTCACTAAGGTTGATAATTCCTGTAAGCGTCTGTATCAGCTTTTCCAGAAATGATGAAAATGATGACGTCTGCAATTCAGTATTTCTAAGTGTCTAATTAAAGACTTGTGAAGATTATCAGTTTGAGTATTGTATTGGCAGTACTGTATTGGGGAAACTGATTTAGAAAATGAATTAAAAATGGGTCAAAGCAGTTAGCAAAGCATGTTAAGCAATAGAAAGAGAACTTATGATCCCACTGTATATAAATACCATATGTGGAATACTGTGTACAGTTCTGGAGACCTCACCTACAAAACACATAGATAAAGTAGAATGGGTCCAAAAAGAGGCTATAAAAATGGCAGAATGTGTCAAGAACAAAAGGTATTGGGAGTGACTTAAAAAGCTTAAAGGAATATTTCAACCTTAACAAGGATAAGTGCTAATTGTTAGGGTATGTTCACACTGGGCGTTTTTGCTGCTTTTTTATGCTAATTTTCAGCTGCTTTTTACAGTACCAGCAAAGCCTATGAGATTTCCGAAATCTCATGCACACACATTATTTTTTTTTGTCATCAGGATTTTGTGCTTTGCTGCTTTTTTTGGACATAGAGCATATCACTTCCTTCAGCGTTTTTGCAGCGTTTTTCACCCATTGGCTTGAATGGGTGTTGAAAAAACACTGCAAAAGTACAGGTGTCATTATTTGCAGCGTTTTTTCTGCAGAAAAGTCATGTACATTAGCATTGACAAAGAGACACAAAAACTGCCCAAAAAACACACCAAATCCGCACCTAAACCTGCGCTTTTGCCGCAGCTTCTTTCCTGCCAAGAAATCAGGTTTTGTTGCAGAAGAAAAAGCAGCAAAAATGCCCAGTGTGAACATACCCTTAGATCTTTGTGGGTCTAAACGCTTGGACCCCAACAGATTACTAGATTTTGACAAAGGTGTTCTTCCGAAACTCTGCTTATGTCTTATAAAATCTATGTTGTGCCTGATTGTTTCCCCTTTTGTGGCAAAAAAACGTAAACTTTGTCATGATAGTAGCAACAAAAATAATAGCATTGACCTGACATTACATAATTGTTTACCACTAATTGCCAGAACAGGGTACTTGTGTCGCCTGTTCTCTCTGGTTCTCCAGTGGCGGCAAGAATGGACAGTTGGAATTGAATAAATAGAGAGAAAACAAAAGGTGTCTCCACCTTTTTTTGTATATTAGCTGGATGCGGGATAGATAAATGAAATGCGTGGGTGCCAGGAATTTCACTGGTGTGCTCAGCAGTAGTAGACAAAATTTGAGAAATTCGGCACATCCAAACAGAAGTAGATAAAAGTAAAAGGTCATTATTGAAAATAGATAAAACCACAAACTTCCATATTTTTCATACTATAAGACGCACTTTTTTCCTCCAAATATTTGGAGGAAAATGGGGGTGCGTCTTATAGTCCAGATGTACCTGCAGTAGATGGGGAGGTGGTGGAGTGGCAGCGGCAGAGCAACGGATCACAGAAGGCAGGAGCCGGCTGCTGCGGCTAATACCTGTGCCCGCTGCTAAAGAGAAATGAATATTCCCTGCTCTCCACGCCTATGGAAGTGGAGAGCAGTGAATATTAATTTTTCTTTAGTAGCGAACACGCTGTTAGCCGCAGTCGCCGACTTCTTGAAGCTGCTTGTCTCTGAAGTGGGTACGCTTAAGGGAATGAATATTCACTGCTCTCCACTTACATAGGCGTGAGGAGCAGTGAATATTCATTGATCTTTAATAGCGAGTACAGTGGTCACAGCAGCCGGCTTCCAGCAGCTGCCGGGCGATCACGTGTGCCCGCCACTAAAGGGAATGAATATTCTCTGCTTTGCACTCCCATGGTAGTGGAGATCAGTGAAAATTAATTCCCTTTAGTAGTGGGCACACGTGATCGCTCGGCAGCTGCAGGAGGCTGGCGGCTGCAGCTAACACTGTGCGTGCTACTAAAGATCAATGAATATTCATTGCTCCACACACCCATAGTACCAGCGTGGGAAGCAGTGAGTATTCCAGCAGCTGTTCTCTACTTGTAAGCAGCGCATGATGTCACTGCTATGCGCTGCTTAGAAGCAAAAATCAGCTGCTGGCATCACAGCAGGATGCTGCAAAGGAGCGCAGGGAAGGTAAGTAGAACGTTTTTTTTGTTTTTTTTAATCTATCGGATGGGGATGGGTTCCACACATAGTAGGATGGGGATGGGGGCCATTCATACCAGGATACAGATGAGGGAGGGGTCCATGCATACCTGGATAGGGATGAGGAGGCCATGCATACCAGAATTGGGATGACGGTTCCATGTATACCCGGATTGGGACATATACACTGTTCCAAATTATGCAAATAATATTTTCTCAGATTTTCCCAAATTACCTATATAAATTTCAGTCATTGTAATTTTCCAGTCAAATAACTATTAGAGTACAATTGAAAGGTTTTTGTACAAACTGCCTATGATAACAGTTTATTTTTTAAAAAATAAACACTCAAACTGCACTCAAAATGCATGTTTCAAATTATTATGCACAGCAGAGTTTTCAACCTTTTCATTTTAATAAAGAACAAAAAAATGGTCATTTTGAAATTATAAGCATTAGCAGGTTATTACAAACTGAAATCAAACAGTTTTCAACTCAAAACTTTATTTTAGGTGATGTTACATTTGCACATAGGACCCCTTGTTCGAAAGGAGCTTCTGAACTCTCTCGTCCATTGAATTTGTCAGGTTTTGGATGGTTTCTGCTTCAATTGTTTTGCATGAGGACAGAATACCCTCCCATAGCTGTTGCTTAGATGTGAACTGCCTCCCGCCATCATAGACACTCCTTTTGATGATGCTCCAGAGGTTCTCAATGGGGTTGAGGTCAGGGGAGCATGGGGGCCACACCATAAGTTTATCCCCTTTTATGCTTATAGCAGCCAGAGATGCAGATGTGTTATGTGCAGCATGAGACGGTGCATTATCATGCATGAAAATGATCTTGCTGCGGAATGCACGGTTCTTCTTCTTGAACCATGGCAGGAAGTGCTGTTTGAGAAACTCAACATACACTATGGAGTTCATCTTTACCCCTTCAGGGATCCTAAAGGGGCCGACAATCTCTCTCCCAATGATTCCAGCCCAAAATATTACTCCACCTCCTCCTTGTTGGCGCTGTAGCAGTGTTTGCATGGGGTGTCCATCAACCAGCCATCCTCCACTCCATCCATCTGGACCATTGAGCATTGCACGGCACTCATCGGTGAACAAAACAGTTTTGAAGTCAGTCTTCATGTATTGTTTGGCCCACTGGAGCCATTTCTGCTTGTGTGCAGTGGATAGAGGAGGTCGACAGGATGGCTTACGCACAGCTGCAAACCTCTGAAAGACCCTGCATCTTGTTGTTTGGGGGACGTTGGAGGCACCAGCAGCTTCAAAAACTTGTCTGCTGCTATGACAAGGCTTTTTTGCCGCTGCTCTTTTAACCTGACGTAATTGCCTGTAGGAAAGAGTCCTCAATTTTCTCTTATCAGCACGCACACGTGTGTACTGTGAATCAGTTACATACTTCTTGATTGTGCGATGATCACGATGAAGTGTCTTGGCAATGTTGATTGTAGTCACGCCTTGACCTAAACACTCCACAATTTGTTGCTTCTCAGCAGCCGACACATCCTTTTTCTGTCCCATTTTGGCAGAAAATGTAGGCTGCTCAATAATGTGGGACAGCCTTCTTAAGTCGTCTTGCATTTCATTGGACACACCTGCCAAACTAATTAGCACAGGTGTCTGCAATTGCTTACAGTGATATAAAGAGCCCTGACACACATTACCATCAATGAGTTTAACTGACAAACAAAAAAAATCTTACCTTCTCACTCCTAAACAATTTTTGCATAATAATTTGGAACACAGTGTACATACGTATATATATATATATATATATATATATATATATATATACATACACTGCTCGAAAAAATAAAGGGAACACTTAAATAACACATCCTAGATCTAAATGAATGAAATATTCTCATTGAATACTTTGTTGTGTACAAAGTACAAAGTTGAATGTGCTGTCAACATAATCAAACAAAAATCATCAATGGAAATAAAATTTTTGAACCAATGGAGGCCTGGAAGTGGAAACAAGTTGAAATGAAAATCAAAACAAGACTAAATTAAAGTGGAAACAAGTCAAAATAATGCTCAGTATTGTGTGTGGCCTCCACGTGCCTGTATGACCTCCCTACAACGCCTGGGCATGCTTCTGATGAGGTTGCGGATGTTCTCCTGAGAGATCTCCTCCCAGACCTGGACTAAAGCATCCGTCAACTCCTGGACAGTCAGTGGTGCAACGTGACGTTGGTGGATGGAGCGGGACATGCTGTCCAAGATGTGCTCAATCAGAGTCAGGTCTGTGGAACGGGCAGGCCAGTCCATAGCTTCAATGCCTTCATCTTGCAGTAACTGCTGACACACTCCAGCCACATGAGGTCTGGCATTGTCCTGCATTAGGAAAGCCCCAGGGCCAACCGCACCAGCATATGGTCTCACAAGGGGTCTGAGTATCTCATCTCGTTACCTAATGGCAGTCAGGCTACCTCTGGCGAGCACATTGAGGGCTGTATGGCCCTCCAAAGAAATGCCACCCACACCATTACTGACCCAATGCCAAACCGCTCATGCTGAAGGATGTTGCAGGCAGCAGGTTCACACTCAGCACATGTGACAGATGTGACAGAGTCTAGAGACGCCGTGGAGAGCGATCTGCTGCCTGCAACATCCTTCAGCATGACTGGGGGGGATATTAGTACAGAATTTACTACATTTTTTGCTTCAATTTTTTTTTCTATTTTCCTCTTCTAAAACCTAAGTGCGTCTTATCGTCCCTGTGTGTCTTATAGTCCGAAAAATACAGTAGTTCAGGTAAAACATTAAAATTTTGAAGCATTTCTGGCAACCACCCTTAGTCTAGAATACGGCACAATGACCATGTGAATGTATTTATACATAAATGGACCAATTACTGCTAGTATTGGAAATAACCTATGGCGAGCCTCCATTTAAACACCTAAAGGATCTACATAGCACTGGTGAGAACCTGCACAGTGCACATACAGTATATAGGGTCTGTAGAGTAATGGTGGAGAAATGCACAGTGCACACATATAGGGTCTGCAGAAAACTGGTGAGAACCTGCACTGTGTATAACTAATTAATACATGAGAACAATGGATTCAAAAGTAAGCCAATTTAACACTTGACTTGCATAACAAATTTGTTTCCTGAGGGACACATTGTATGGGGAAAGACTAGGTGAACTATGCTGCTAGGATTATAAGCAGATTTATGATTTTCTGACATTTGTATTTACTGTTTACAATTTTTCCACCATCATTTCAGGATTTTTGTGATAGTACAATCCTTTGTCTTGCATTTGTGACTGTCCCTGATGAAAGAGAACATTGGATCTTGGTGGGGACACAGTCTGGTGACATTCTGGCTGCACATGCAGAAGATGTAAAGACAAAACATCGTCTTCAGAAACTATCTGACTCTATTACATGTTTCTTGTTTTTTTGTCAAATACGACAAAGGTATGATTTTAAGTATTCAACATTACGATTACTTGTATTTGTACCGTCTGAATTGTAAAGTGCTGTAGAATACAGCTCTGAAGGAAATTGAGTTACAAATTGACTGGCATAATAATCTAGTTTATAAATTAAATTTCTATAAATATATTGTGTTTTTAACCTGTTTATTTAATTTTAGTCAGAAGAAATATTTTCTCCTGGTTGGAACAGCTAATGGCCACATTGCGGTTTTTGAAGCTGCTACAATAAAGGTTAGTAATTAGGATTTTGGATAATCTGTTTTCTTAGAGGCATGTCTTTCAGCAAAATTTCATGTGACCGTCAAAAAGTAACGTTGTTTTTGACCACACATTTTCTGCACTTTCCGTCACTGTTACTCAGTGTAAGTTATTATTCGAACTCTTTTTTTTTTTTTTTTCATTAGCAAGAACAATCCGGACTGTGCTTAGTAGACAAATCTCCAATTCGGGGTTGCTGTATCATGGAGACAAGCTTTGTCATTTTACATCAAAATACTGTCTACACTGCTTGCTAATATGTAGGCGTAACAGCTATCTGTATTCTTATTATGAATTCAGATGACCGTCCCAGAGATGTTTTTTTTACCTGTTCTAGCTCATAGTTCTTTTCTAAGAATTACATACTGTTGTTGACAACCATTTAGGGTTTTTAGCTTATTATTCTAAAACTTTTATTTCATAGGGAAGAAAAATAACAATTTTTAATCAACTAGAGCGGTGCAGGAAGAAGCCAGCCAAGGGTGGCACTGGGCTAGTCTTTAAACTTTATAAAACACTAGCTGAAGAGCCCGGGGGTTCCCGGGCATAGTTACTAACTACGGTTAGTTATAACAAATTGTAATGATTATAAATATAAAGCTGAGTGTATAGCCCTGCCCACTCCGCATAGCCACATTCACTATAATATCCCACACTATCCCGTCAGCCAGAGCTACCGGACTACTAATATGCCACATCATCCCGTCAGCCAGAGCCACCGGACTACTAATATCCCACATCATCCCGTCAGCCAGAGCCACCGGACTACTAATATCCCACATCATCCCGTCAGCCAGGCCTAGGGTCAAAACCAAATCGCTGGATGAATTTGCCCTGACTTCCATACCAATGATCCCATTAATACAGTATTTCTCAACTCCAGTCCTCAGGACCCACCAACAGGTCATGTTTTCAGGATTTCCTTAGTATTGCAAAGGTGATGGAATTAATGCTTGAGCAGGTGATAAAATTATCACCTGTGCAATACTAAGGAAATCCTGAAAACATGACCTGTTGGTGGGTCATGAGGACTGGAGTTGAGAAACACTGCTTTAATAGAATCCTGGGGTGAGAATCAGAGCGCTGAGGGATTTACCCTAACTTCTATACCAGAGATCCCTTTAAGAGAGGCCTGGGGTCAGTACCAAAGCGCAGAGTGGATTTGCCCTCCCTTCCATACCAATGATCCCTTTAAGAGGCCCTGAGGTCAGAACCACAGCGCTGAGTGGAACGGTCCTAACTTCCATACCGGGGATCCCTTTAAGAGAGGCCTGGCGTCAGAACCAGAGCACTGAGTGGATTTGCCCTGACTTCCATACCAATGATCCCTTTAATAGAAGCCTGGAGTGAGAATCAGAGCGCTGAGGGATTTACCCTAACTTCCATACCCGAGATCCCTTTAAGAGAGGCCTGGCATCAGAACCAAAGCGCTGGATGGATTTGCCCTGACTTCCATACCAATGATCCCTTTAAGAGAGGCCTGGGGTCAGAATCAGAGCGCTGAGGGATTTACCCTAACTTCCATACTGGAGATTCCTTTAAGAGAGGCCTGGAGTCAGAACCAGAGCGCTTAGTGGAATTGCCCTAACTTCCATACCAATGATCCCTTTAAGAGGCCCTGGGTCAGAACCACAGAGCTGAGTGGAACGGTCCTAACTTCCATACCGGAGATCGCTTTAAGAGAAGCCTGGGGTCAGTACCAAAGCGCAGAGTGGATTTGCCCTCACTTGCATACCAGGGATCCCTTTAAGAGGGGCCTGAGGGCAGAATCAGAGTGCTTAGGGGAATTGCCCTAACTTCCATATCGGGGATCCCTTTAAGAGAGGCCTGGGGTCAGAATCAGAGCGCAGAGTGGATTTGCCCTGACTTCCATACCAATGATCCCTTTAAGAGAAGCCTGGGATGAGAATCAGAGCGCTGAGGGATTTACCCTAACTTCCATACCGGGAATCCCTTTAAGAGAGGCCTGGGGTCAAAACCAAAGTGCAGGATAAATTTGCCCTGACTTCCATATCGGAGATCCCTTTAACCCCTTAATGTCCAATGACGTGCACAGTCCGTCATGGCAAGGTGTCAGTTCCGGCACCAGGACGGACTGTGCACGTCATGCCTTTGATCTACCACTGCGTGTAAACACGCAGTGGTAGATCAGTGCCGACAGCTGTCATAGACAGCTGACAGGCACGGCAAGCAGTGCGGGGACCTTTGCCGTCGTCCCCGCACCTACAGCGCTGTGATTGGTCAGTCAATCTGACTGACCAAACACAGCAGCGATCGCGCAGGAGAAGCTGAAATTTCAGCTTCTCCAGCGCGATCAGTGCAGGAGCCGGCGCTGCAGTGGCCAGGCTTGCTGCACTGACAGCCAGGAGCGGAGCCCCCACCGCCCCTGGCTGTTAACCCCCTGACTGCTGCGATCGAGCGCGATCGCAGAGCTCAGGGGGGAGGCAGAGGGTCGGGAGCTCCCTCTGCCT
The DNA here is from genome assembly GCA_033576555.1 of Oophaga sylvatica. Taxonomy (NCBI): domain Eukaryota; kingdom Metazoa; phylum Chordata; class Amphibia; order Anura; family Dendrobatidae; genus Oophaga; species Oophaga sylvatica. The sequence continues at coordinate 280,700,717 of JARQOD010000004.1, forward strand.
CAGATCGGCGCCCTGCAATGTATTTGCAGGGCCCGATCTCTGCCTTGATGACCCGGGGTTGTCATGACAACCTCCGGGTCATCTATCTACGGAAAGCTGCTGTGATCATGCTCACAGCAGCTTTCATCATAGGTACAATGCATTGCAATGCTGGAGCATTGCAATGCATTGTAACTGCAATAAAAAGTAAAAAAAGTGAAAGTCCCATAAAGGGACAAGTTAAAAAAAATCATTTTTTTAAAAAAATTTGTAAAAAATATATTAAAAAATAATTTAAAAAAAATCCCCTAAAAAATACACATTTTTATGTAATAAAAAAAAAAAAAAAAAAAAAAAATACACGTTTGGTATCACCACGTCCGTAAAAATCCCATCTATAAAAGCGTAACCCTAGTTAACCCCTTCAGTGAAAGCCGTAAAAAAACACAAAAAAGTAGTAAATTATACTTTTTCCAAGCGGTATCATCATACCGCTTGGAAAAAGTGCAATAACACGCGATCAAAAAGTCAGATATAAATAATCATGGTACCGCTGAAAACGTCATCTTGTCCCGCAAAAAACAAGCCGCTATACAGCATCATCAGCGAAAAAATAAAAAAGTTATAGCTCGCGGAATAAACTGATGCAAAAATAATAATTTTTTCTATAACATTTTTATTGTGTAAAAAACGCCAAAACATAAAAAAAAAATATATAACTGAGGTATCGCTGTAATCGTAGTGACCCGAAGAATAAAGCTGCTTTATCAATTTTACCACACACGGAACGGAGGAAAAAAAAAAACAATTCCTGAATTGCTGGTTTTTGTTCATTCTGCTTCCACAAAAATCGGAATAGGAAGCGATCAAAAAATGTTATGTGCTCGAATATGGTACCAATAAAAACGTCAGCTCGTCCCGCAAAAAATAAGCCCGCAGATAACTCTGTCGGACAAAATATGGAAAAATTATAGCTCTCAAAATACTTTGATGCAAAAATTTCTTACAAAAAATTATTCCCAAAAAAAAGCATCTTTTAGTGTGTGACAGAAGCTAAACATGAAAAAAGGATGTAAATCTGGTATCGCTGTAATCGCACCGATCCGAGGAATAAAGTCGCCTAATCACTAATACCGCATGAGGAACGGCACAAAAAAGAAAACCAATTATTCACCTTTTGTGGATTTGTTCATTGTGCCTCCAAAGATCGCAGTAAGGCGATCACAGTGGTTTACCCCCACATATGGGATATCAGCGTACTCAGGACAAAATGCACATCAACTTTTGGGGCCCTATTTCTCCTGTTACCCTTATAAAAATAAAAATTTGGGGCAAAAAGGTCATTTTTGTGGAAAAAAATATGATTTTTTATTTTTCACGGCTCTACGTTATAAACTTCTGTGAAGCCCTTGGGGGTTCAAAGTCCTGACCACACATCTAGATAAGTTCCTTTGGGGGTCTAGTTTGCAAAATGGGGTCATTTGTGGGGGTTTCTACTGTTTAGGCACATCAGGGGCTCTCCAAGCGCGACATGACACCCGCAGACCATTCCATCAAAGTCTGCATTTAAAAACGGTGCTCCTTCCCTTCCGATCTCTGCCATGCGTCAAAATAGTGGTTCCCCCCCACATATGGTATATCAGTGTACTCAGGACAAATTGCACAATAGCTTTTGGGTCCTATTTCTCCCGTTACCCTTATAAAAATAAAAATTTGGGGGCAAAAAGATTATTTTTGTGTAAAAAAATATGATTTTTTTATTTTCACGGCTCTACGTTATAAACTTCTGTGAAGCACTTGGGGGTTCAAAGTGCTCACAACACATCTAGATAAGTTCCTTGGGGGTCTAGTTTCCAAAATGTAGTCACTTGTGGGGGGTTTCTACTGTTTAGGCACATCAGGGCTCTCCAAACGTGACATGACACCCGCAGACCATTCCATCAAAGTCTCCATTTGAAAAAGGCGCTCCTTCCCTTTCGAGCTCTGCCATGCGTCAAAATAGTGATTTGCCCCCACATGTGGGGTATCAGCGTACTCAGGACAAATTGCACAATAACTTTTGGGGTCCTGTTACCCTTTGGAAAATAACAATTGGGGGTGGAAAGATCATTTTTGTGGAAAAGATATGATTTTTTAATTTTACTGCTCTACGTTATAACCTGTGAAGCCCTTGGGGGTTAAAAGCTCTCACAACACATTTAGATAAGTTCCTTGGGGGTCTAGTTTCCAAAATGGGGTCACTTGTGGGGGTTTCCACTGTTTAGGCACACAGGGACTCTCCAAATGCGACATGGCGTCCAATCTCAATTCCAACCAAAAAAGTCAAATGGCGCTGCTTCCCTTCCGAGCTATGCCATGCGCCCAAATAGTAGTTTACCCCCACATATGGGGTATCAGCATACTCAGGACTAATTGTACAATAACTTTTGGGGTCCTTTTATCCTTTGGAAAATAAAAATTGGGATGAAAAGATCATTTTTGTGGAAAAAATATGATTTTTTAATTTTACGGCTCTACGTTATAACCTTCTGTGAAGCCCTTGGGGTTAAAAGCTCTCACAACACATTTTAAATAAGTTCCTTGGGGGGTCTAGTTTCCAAAATGGGGTCACTTGTGGGGAGTTTCCACTGTTTAGGCACACAGGGACTCTCCAAATGCGACATGGCGTCCAATCTCAATTCCAGCCAAAAAAGTCAAATGGCGCTGCTTCCCTTCCGAGCTCTGCCATGCGCCCAAATAGTGGTTTTCCCCCCACACATGGGGTATCGGTGTACTCAGGAGAAATTGTACAACAAATATTGTGGTTCATTTTCTACTGATACCCTTGACAAAATTTAAAAAAATTGTGTCGAAAGAAAAATTTTGGGGAAAAAAGTTAAATGTTCATTTTTTCCTTCCACATTGCTTCAATTCTTGTGAAGTACCTAAAGGGTTAATAAACTTCTTGAATGTGGCTTTGAACACGTTGAGGGGTGCAGTTTTTAGAACGGTGTCACTTTTGGGTATTTTCTGTCATATTGACCCCTCATATTCACTTCAAATGTGAGGTGGTCCCTAAAAAAAATGGTTTTGTAAATTTTGTTGGAAAAATGAGAAATCGCTGGTCAACTTTTAACACTTATAACTTCCTAACAAAAAAAAAATTTGGTTCCAAAACTGTGCTGATGTAAAGTAGACATGTAGGAAATGTTATTTATTAACTATTTTTTGTGACATATCTCTCTGATTTAATGGCATAAAAATTAAAAGTTTGAAAATTGCAAAATTTTCAAAATTTTTGCCATATTTCCGTTTTTTTCATAAATAAACGCAAGTTATATGGAAGAAATTTTACCACTATCATGAAGTACAATATGTCACGAGAAAACAATCTCAGAATCGCCAAGATCCGTTGAAGCTTTCCAGAGTTATAACCTCATAAAGAGACAGTGGTCAGAATTGTAAAAATTGGCCTGGTCTTTAACCTACAAAATGGCTTGGTCGTTAAGGGGTTAAGAGGGAAGATGTGCCTATGGGATGGAGGATGTGTGATGGGGATATGGGCACGGGAGCGGGTGATTCATTTCTGTCATGTGCGCTCTGCTTCTGTCTGGGGGGGCAGACAATGGCTGGGAGCTTATGTTCCCGGGGACGCTAGATTTGTCCCACCTGGTCAGTGTCAGCTGAGGTGTTGTCGTGGAGTGAGAAAACTGTTGCTCATAGCAACCAATCACAGCTCAGCTTCTTTTAAACAGCTCTGGTTAAATGTAAGATACTCCGTGATTGGTTGGCAATACACACACACACACACACACACATATTCAAATTTATATATATAGATACTTGGCTGCAATGGTGCACCCAGGTTCTGATTCATGCTGCCAATGGTTTAGGCAGCATGAACCAACTGACAGATTTCTTTAAAAAAAAAATGCAAAGAATGGCCAACAAATATATATGGGCAGGTAGGAAGCCTAGAGTTAAAGCAGACTTGTCATCAGATTTCACAAGACAAACCAAGTACATTTATAAATAGATCTCTGGTTAGACTAATTGCCTCTTCAGACAGGAAGAGGACGTGAACTCTAGTGCCACCTATTGGAAGTAGCAATCCTGAAAGGCACGATCAACCCTTTAACCCCTTAACGACCAAAGGTATTTCAGTTTTTGCATTTTAGTTTTTTGCTCCCCTTCTTCCCAGAGCCATAACTTTTTTTATTTTTCCATCAATATGGCCATTTGAGGCTTGTTTTTTGCGAGACCAGTTGTACTTTTGAACAACACCTTTGGTTTTAACATATCTTGTACTGGAAAACGGGGAAAAGTGCAATTCAGTTTTTGGTTTTTTTTAAACCATGTTCACTAAATGTTAAAACTGACCTGCCATTATGATTCTACAGGTCATTACGAGTTCATAGACCCCAAACATTTTATTTAAGTGGTGAAAAAAATCCAACGTCTTGTGAAAAGAAAAAAAAGAAGCGCCATTTTTCGTGATCTAGGACTGGGTGAGGGCTTATTCTTTGCGCACTGAGCTGACTTTTTTTCATATCATTTTGGTGTAGATATGATCTTTTGATCGCCCGTTATTGCATTTTATTGCAATGTAGTGGCGACCCAAAAAAAAAACCCGTAATTCTGACGTTTTTAATTTTTTTTCTCGTTGCGCAGTTTAGCGATTTGGTTGATCCTTTTTTCTTATCTTGATAGATCGGGCGATTCTGAACACGGCAATAACAAATATGTGTATATATTGATTTTTCTTATTATTTTATTTTGAATGGGGCAAAAAGGGGGTGATTTGAACTTTGATTTTTTAAATTTTTTTAATAATTTAAAAACATTTTTTCTTTACTTTTTGCTATCTTCAATAGTCTCCATGGGAGACTGGAAGTTGCAGTACTTTGATCGCCTCTGCTACACACAGGTCATGATAAGATCGCCTGTGTGCAGCAGAAATGCTCACTTGCTATGAGTGCCGATTACGGGTGGCGCTCATAGCAATCCTGCAATGACAACCATAGAGGTCTGCTTCAGACCTCTGGTTGTCATGTCGACCCATCGGTGACTCGCGATCATGTGACCGGGTCACAGATGAGCGGGATTAGCAACATGCTTCCGCTAAGAGCGAGTTGAATGCCGCTGAGATTGACAGCGGCATTTAACCAGTTAACAGCCATGGGTGGATCGCGATTCTACCCACGTATGTTGCGGGCACATGTCAGCTGTATAGATCAACTGTCATGTGCCTGGAAAGGTGTGGGCTTCGGCGCTGAGCACGCACCAAACGTGGCATCGGTGCACTATTATGCCCAGTGTCGGAAAGGGGTTAATGAGCCTTGCCATATAAAAGCCAAACTAGAATGTCAATCTTCAAATATAAATATGCAGGATACATAAAATAATTATCAATAGACGTTTCTTCCATTAACCAATTTCTCCAGGGAATATCAGAAATTGCACCCAAATTTATGTGCAGGATATATACTGGTGGATCCTTTTAACCAGAGATCTCCTGATGAACTCCTGTAATGTCCTGTGGGAAAGTCGTCGAGATAGAACCTAGATGAACATGTGGACTGATAAGTACTAAGACATGTTTCGCTATCCTTACCATGTTCTTATCTTTTTTTACATTTATATTTATCATGATGCTGAGAATCTATCGGATCTCAATTATCTGATTTACTCATATGTACAGTGCCTTGCGAAAGTATTCGGCCCCCTGGAACTTTTCAACTTTTTCCCACATATCGTGCTTCAAACATAAAGATACCAAATGTAAATTTCTCCTTCGTCTCAATGGGGGACACAGGACTGTGGGTGTATGCTACTGCCGCTAGGAGGCTGATACTAAGTAGATATAAAAAAATGTTTGCTCCTCCACCGTATACACCTCGACACTGGCCGCAGGCGAACCCAGTTCATGCTTAGTGTCTGATGGAGGCACACGTCTGGTTTCTTCCAGACCATTTTTTTTTTCCCTTTCCCACGGAGACGAGATAGGGGCGACGGACCCTTTTGAAGGGGTCCGATCTCCCCAAACCATCAACGGGCGAGCACGTGGAGTGTCGCCTCCACGTATCCTCTCCCGCAACGTGGGACACGAATGCCGGACTCAGCCCTGACCACCCTTGAGTATTGAAACCCTAGGCTGTACAGAGGCAAAAGGGTAGTCCGTGCGGCCCCCACTGCACCACCAATGCTAGACTGCGGTGCTGCAAGGAGGCGGACGGTCCCTCTCCTCATCCCCTGAAGGGATGATGGAGTTAGGGTGCCTGCACCGTCCCTTTTTTTTTACAAAGCCCCCCTCTAGCCTGAGGAAGACGGTCGTGAATGGGGGGCCGGAGTGCGGCAAGCCCCTGCAGTTTCGGGGTGAGGAAGTCCTCTGGAGTGCGGCAGCGAAGGGAGCCGGTGTTTGAGAGGTGGTCGGGAGAGACAGATTCGGCCTGGCTTCAGGCATCGTCTTCCGGCGGGCCCGCCCTGACTCTCGGGTGGCCACCGCCGAAAATTTAGTGCCCGGCTTCGGCCGGCGCTAGGCCGCGGCCGGAAATTTAGTCCCCGGCTACGGCCGGCGCTAGGCCGCGGCTCGGGATCCCTCCCCCAGAGGCTCAGCTATTTTAGGCACGCCTCCCTGAACTGGGCGCGCTTGTTTTGAAGTCAGGAGTTTGTACCAGACAGTGGCAACCTCCGTGGCCTCTTCTGCGCCCACTGCCTGAATAGTCACTGCAGAGACCCGGAAAACAGAGCGGCGCGTGGCGGTGAAACGGGGACAGGTGAATATCGCAGGTGCCGGGGCCCTGAGCCAGTGGCGACATCAGCACCTGGCCCCCATAGTGAGCCGATGTCCCCGCCTGCTCAGGACACCAGCACCTGGCCCCCAGCGACGAGAGGTGAGGATGTCTTTTTTTTTTTTTTAATCGCAGCAGCATATGGGGCATATATATCTATGGAGCATCTTATGGGGCCATCATTAACCTTTATGGAGCAGCATATGGGGCATATTCTATGGAGCATCTTATGGGGCAGCATATGGGGCATATATATCTATGGAGCATCTTAGGGGGCCATCAACCTTTATGGAGCAGCATATGGGGCATATTATTCTATGGATCATCTTATGGGGCCATCATTAACCTTTTATGCAGCATTATATGTGGCATATTTTAACATGGAGCATCTTATGGGGCTATTAACCTTTGTGCAGCATTATATGGGCCATATTTTTTGTATGAAGCATCTTATGGGGCCCATCATGAACTTTATGGATCATTATATGGGGTGTATTTTGTATGGAGCATCTTATGGGGCCCTGTTATGAACGTCTTGGAGACGACTTCGGAGCTGAAGCTCCCTCTAGTGGTTGCTGAGGGTATTGAACCTATGTTGGACGGCAGGGGTCCACCACCTGCTGTTGGGGAGTGGTTATCAGGTGGGACGAACTGGCCTGATATAAGTGAGCTGACCTCCCATGATCCTCGCCGGTGATCAATTGTTCTTCCAGGTCTTGGTTGGAATTCAGCTTGCCTTTCTGCTGTCTCCTGCTAGCATTCAGATAAGTTACTTTCAGGTTTTTTTTCCTGTTTGATTTTTCTGGTTTTTGCTGCTTTGCTTTTTGAGTTCAGCCGGGGATGGACTGCTGGTAGGGGGGCCAGATGCTAGACAGGATGTGTTGCTGGTAGGGGGGCCAGATGCTAGACTGGATGGGCTGCTGGTAGGGGGCCAGATGCTAGACTGGATGGGCTGCTGGTAGGGGGGCCAGATGCTAGACTGGATGGGCTGCTGGTAGGGGGGCCAGATGCTAAACTGGATGGGCTGCTGGTAGGGGGGCCAGATGCTAGACTGGATGGCTGCTGGTAGGGTGGGAGATGCTAGACTAGATGGGCTGCTGGTAGGGGGTCCAGATACTAGACTGGATGGGCTGCTGGTAGTGGGGGCCAGATGCTAGACTGGATTGACTGCTGTTATGTGGGCCAGATGCAGACTGGATGGGCTGCTTGTGGGGGGCCAGATGCTAGACTGGATGTGCTGCTGGTAGGGGAGCCAGATGCTAGACTGGATGGGCTGCTGGTAGGGGGGCCAGATGCTAGACTGGATGGGCTGCTGGTAGGGGGGCCAGATGCTAACTGGATGGGCTGCTGGTAGGGGGGCCAGATGCTAGACTGGATGGGCTGCTGGTAGGGGGGCCAATGCTAGACTGGATGGGCTGCTGGTAGGGGGGGCCAGATGCTAGACAGGATGGGATGCTGGTAGGGGGGCCAGATGCTAGACTGGATGGGCTGCTGGTAGGGGGGCCAGATGCTAGACTGGATGGGCTGCTGGTAGGGGGGCCAGATGCTAGACTGGATGGGCTGCTGGTAGGGGGGGCCAGATGCTAGACTGGATGGGCTGCTGGTAGGGGGGCCAGATACTAGACTGGATGGGCTGCTGGTAGGGGGGCCAGATGCTAGACTGGATTGACTGCTGTTAGTGGGGCCAGATGCTAGACTGGATGGGCTGCTTGTTGGGGGGCCAGATGCTAGACTGGATGTGCTGCTGGTAGGGGAGCCAGATGCTAGACTGGATGGGCTGCTGGTATGGGGCCAGATGCTAGACTGGATGTGCTGCTGGTAGGGGGGCCAGATGCTAGACTCTATGGGCTGCTGGTAGGGGGGCCATATGCTAGACTGGATGGGCTGCTGGTGGGGGTAGATGCTAGAATGGACGGTCTGCTGGAAGAAGGCAAATGCAATAATTGATGGGCTCTTGGAAGAGGGGCAGATGCTAGAATGGATGGTTCTACTGGTAGGGGGCAGGCAATAGAATGGATGGGCCACTGGTAGTGGGTAGATGCTAGAATGGATGATTCACTGGTAGGGGTCAGATGCTAGAACGAATGGTCTGCTGGTTGAAGGCAAATACAAGAATTGATGGGCTCTTGGAAGAGGGGGAGATGCTAAAATGGATGGGCTGCTGGTAAGGGGGCAGATGCCAGAATGGTTGTGCTGTTGGTAGGATGCAGATGCTAGAATTGATGGGCTCCTGGTAGGGGACAGGTGCTTGGATGGATGGGCTGCTGGTAGGGGGCTGATGCTAGAATGGATGGGCTCCTGGTAGGGGGCAAATGCTAGAATTGAAGTGCTTCTGGAAGGGGGCTGATGCTAGAATGGATGGGCTCCTGGTAGGGGGCAGATGCTAGAATTGATGGGCTCCTGGTAGGGGGCAGATGCTAGGATGGATGGGCTGCTGGTAGGGGGTGATGCTAGATTGGATGGGCTCCTGGTAGGGGCAAATGCTTGAATTGAAGTGTTTCTGGAAGGGGGCTGATGCTAGAATGGATGGGCTGCTGGTAGGGGGCAGATGCTAGATTGGATGGACTGCTGGTAGGGGGCAGATGCTAGACTGGATGGGCTACTGTTCGTGAGAGGATGCTAGAATGGATGGGCTGCTGGTAGGGGGCAGATGCTGAAATGGATGGGCTCCTGGAAGAGGGGCAGATGCTAGAATGGATGGGCTGTGTAGGAGGCAGATGCTAGGATGGATGGGGTGCAGGTGTTGGGGCAGATGCTATAATGGATGGGCTCCTGGTAGGGGGACAGAAGCTAGACTGGATGGGCTGCTGCTAGGGGGGCCAGATGCTAGACTGGAGGGGCTGCTGGTTAGGTGGCCAGATGCTAGACTGGATGGGCTGCTGGTAGGGGGGTCAGATGCTCGACTGGAAGGGCTGCTGGTAGGGGCGCTCTTTTTGTATTTGGTCTTTTGCTCAGTCCTTGTGATTTTTTACTGCTTGGTAGCTGCGTGTTCACACCAGAGATCTGATATAGGTGGTCAAGACCGTGTGGTCTCAGAGTTTTTGGATCAGAAGTGTTGGAGTTTTTCCTAGGGTTTTTCTAGGTTGCAGACAGAATTCTCTCCTGTGCTATCCTATCTAGACAGTTTTGGCCCCAGCGTTTGCTCATTCTATTTTCTGTCTGTGTTCGTGTTTTCATCTTGTCTAACCGCCATTATATGTTTGGGGGCTTCCTATTCATTTGGGGCTCTACTTCGGGACAGATAGCTTTCCTATTTCCATCTTCAGGGGTAGCTATCTCTCCGGCTGTGACGAGGCGTCTAGGGCACCGTAGGAACTTCCCACGGCTGCTTCTAGTTGTGCGGTTAGTTTAGGGGTCTGCAACCTATTAGTTTCCAATCTCTCTGGAGTTTAACTGCCTTTGCAGTTTTTTGCTCTTGCCTTTTCAGCTACCAAAACATAACAGAATCACCGGCCATACTGAAATTTTATGGTACTCAACAGAAGGGAAAAAATAGTAAAATGTAAAAAAAAGTTGTCAGAAAATTTTTTTTTTCCCTCTTTTCTCTGGGGGTGAGGAGGAATTTTTTCCCCAATGGAAGTCAAACATTTATCCAATCGTGTGGAGCAGCTTGCTGCTGAAGTTCGGAGTGTTGCTATCTATCTTGCTGGGTTGCATGTTGTGGAACCTAGGATCCCTCTGCCGGATTTATTTTTGGGGATCGTTCTAAGTTTTTGAATTTTAAAAATAACTGTAAGTTGTTTTTTTGCTTTGAAGCCTAAGTCCTCAGGGAACACAGCGCAGCAGGTTCAAATTGTCATCTCCCTGTTGCGCGGCGACCCTCAGGATTGGGCCTTTTCTCTGACACCTGGGCATCCTGTTTTGAATGATGTTGATGTGATTTTTCAGGCTCTGGGGTTGTTGTACGATGAACCTAATGTCACTGATCAAAGCTGAAAAAACCTTGTTGGCATTGAATCAGGGTCAAGAAGCCACAGAGCTGTATTGTCAGAAATTCAGAATGTGGGCAGTCCTTACTAAATGGAATGATGATGCTCTGGCAGCTCTTTTTCGGAAGGGTCTGGCAGAGACGGTAAAGGATGTTATGGTGGGATTCACTGTCCCCTCTGGTCTCAATGACTCTGTCATTAGCTATTCAAATTGACAGACGTCTGCGTGAGCGCAGAAATATGCGCGAGATTGTGATGCCTTGCGGGCCAGCCCCTGAGCCCATTCAATGTGATGGAGTGACTTCTGGGGCACAGCGTCATGAGTTTCGAAAGCGTAATAAGTTGTGCTACTATTGCGGTGACTCCTCTCATGCTATTTCCGTCTGCCCCAAGCGGGGAAGACATTTTGCGCGCTCAGTTGTTTTGGGTAGTGTTCAGACTAAATTTCTGTTGACTGTTACCCTGATTTGCTCCATGTCCACATTTTCGGCTCAGGCTTTTGTTGATTCAGGAGCAGCTATAAACCTGATGGATTTTGATTTTGCCAAACGTTGTGGTTTCCCTATGATACCCCTGCGGAAGTCTATTCCTTTACTGGGCATTGATTCTACCCCGTTGGCGGAGAATAAACCCCAGTTTTCTACCCAGGTGATAATGAGGGTTGACACGGACCACCAAGAGAATTGCAAATTTTTGGTGTTACATAATTTACATGACATTATTGTACTGGGTTTTCCTTGGTTACAGACTCATAATCCTGTTTTGGATTGGAAGTCTGTGTCTGTGGTCAGTTGCGGTTTTCAATGTGTTCGTAATGACACTCCTGTTTTTTTCTGTCCCCCCCAGTCTCAAGATGGTTTTTCTGCCTACCCCCAGTCTCAAAATGTCCCTATTTGACTGATTTTTCTGATGTGTTTAGTGAGAGTAAGTCTGCATCCTTACCTCCTCATAGGAGTTATGATTGCGCTATTGACTTAGTACCCGGTTGTAAATTTCCCAAGGGTCGGCTCTTTAATTTATCTGTACCTGAGCATGAGGCTATGCGATCTTATATCAAAGAGTCTTTAGAGAAGGGTCATATCAGACCATCCTCTTCACCTTTGTGCGCCGTCTTTTTCTTTGTGGCCAAGAAGGATGGCTCATTGAGGCCGTGTATTGATTATCGTCTCCTGAATAAGATCACTGTTAAATATCAATATCCGTTACCCTTGATTTCTGACCTATTTTCCAGAGTTAAAGGTGCTTGTTGGTTTACCAAGCTTGACCTCAGGGGGGCGTATAATCTTATTCGCATCAAGCATGGAGATGAATGGAAGACGGCGTTTAATATCCCAGAGGGGCATTTTGAGTACCTAGTGATGCCTTTTGGGCTCACTAATGCCCCTTCCGTCTTCCAGTCCTTTATGAACGATATTTTCCGGGATTTCGTGGATAAATTTCTGATCGTTTATTTGGACGATATTTTTATTTTTTCCAATGACTGGGATTCTCATGTGGAACATGTTCGGACTGTATTCCAGATTTTGAGAGAAAATGCATTGTATGTGAAGGGATCAAAATGTCTTTTTGGCGTACAGAAGGTTTCATTTCTGGGATTCATTTTGTCTCCGTCTGTTATTGAAATGGACCCGATCAAAGTTCAGGCCATTTGTGATTGGTTCAACCCAGTACATTGAAGGCTCTTCAGAGATTTTTGGGTTTTGCTAATTTTTATCGTAAATTTATAGGTAATTTCCCTGGTATTGTGAAACCACTGACTGATCTGACCAAGAAGGGTTCTGATGTAGTGAATTGGTCTCCTGAGGCAGTTTCTGCGTTTCAAGAGCTTAAGCGGAGATTCACTTCTGCTCCTGTTCTGCGCCAACCTGATGTTTCTCTACCATTTCAGGTGGAGGTTGATGCTTCTGAGATTGGTGCAGGAGCCGTTTTGTCCCAAAGGGATCCGGAGACCTCTAAGAGTAACCCTTGTGCCTTTTTCTCTCGAAAATTTTTCCCAGCGAAACGTAATTATGATGTGGGTAATCGAGAGTTATTGGCCATGAAGTGGGCTTTTGAGGAGTGGAGACATTGGCTGGAAGGAGCCAAGCATCAGGTGGTGGTCCTCACGGATCATAAGAACCTGGTTTATCTTGAATCAGCCAAGCGACTTAATCCTAGACAGGCCAGGTGGGCCTTGTTTTTCACACGTTTTAATTTTGTGGTCTCTTTTCTCCCGGGCACTAAGAATGTTAAGGCGGATGCCCTCTCGAGGAGTTTCTTTCTGGATTCTCCTGAGGTAACTGAGCCTGCTGTTATTCTAAAGGAGGGTGTGGTTCTTTCCGCTATCTCGCCCAATTTGAGACTGGCTTTGGAGAAATTTCAGGAGGATAAACCTGAACATTGCCCTGGGAGATTGTCCCAGACCAGTTGAGGAAGAATGTGATGTCTGAGATTCATTGCTCCACGTTGGTCGGCCATCCTGGTATTTTGTTACCAGAGATTTGGTGAGTCGGTCCTTTTGGTGGCCCACTTTGTCTCGTGACATCAGGGACTTTGTGCAGTCCTGTGGAACTTGTTCTCGGTTCAAACCTTGCTCTCGCTCTAGTGGTTTGTTAATGCCATTACATAGTAACATAGTTATTAAGGTTGAAGGAAGACTTTAAGTCCATCTAGTTCAACCCATATCCTATCCTAACCTGCCCTAACATGTTGATCCAGAGGAAGGCAAAAAAAACCCAAGTGGCAAACAGTAAGCTTCACATTGGGGAAAAAAATTCCTTCCCGACTCCACATACGGCAATCAGACTAGCTCCCTGGATCAACGCTGTATCTAGGAAACTAGTGAATATAGCCTGTAATATTATACTTTTCAAGAAAGGCATCCAGTCCCCTCTTAAATTTTAGTAAGGAATCACTCATTACAACATTAGACGGCAGAGAGTTCCATAGTCTCACTGCTCTTACAGTAAAGAATCTGCATCTGTGATTATGGCTAAACCTTCTTTCCTCCAGACGTAGAGGATGCCCCCTTGTCCCCGTCACAGGTCTAAGAGTAAAAAGATCATTAGAAAGGTCTTTGTACTGTCCCCTCATATATTTGTACATTGTAATAAGATCACCCCTAAGCCTTCGTTTTTCCAAACTAAATAACCCCAAGTGTAATAACCTGTCTTGGTATTGCAGACCCCCCAGTTCTCTAATAACCTTGGTCGCTCTTCTCTGCACCCGCTCCAGTTCAGCTATGTCTTTCTTATACACCGGAGACCAGAACTGCACACAGTATTCTAAGTGTGGTCGCACCAGTGACTTGTATAGAGGTAAAATTATGTTCTCCTCATGAGCATCTATGCCTCGTCTAATGCATCCCATTATTTTATTTGCCTTGGCAGCAGCTGCCTGACATTGGCCACTAAATGTGAGTTTGTCGTCCACCCATACACCCAAGTCTTTTTCAGTGACAGTTTTGCCCAGTGTTTTACAATTAAGCACATAATTATACATCTTATTTGTTCTACCCAAGTGCATGACCTTACATTTATCCCCATTAAAGCTCATTTGCCATTTATCAGCCCAAGCTTCTAGTTTACATAAATCCTCCTGTAATATAAAATTATCCTCCTCTGTATTTATTACCCTGCAGAGTTTAGTGTCATCTGCAAATATTGAAATACTACTCTGTATGCCCCCTACAAGGTCATTAATAAATATGTTAAAGAGAAGCGGCCCCAATACTGACCCCTGTAGTACCCCACTGCTAACCGTGACCCAGTCCGAGTGTGCTCCATTAATAACCACCCTTTGTTTCCTATCCATGAGCCAGTTCTTAACCCACTTACACATATTTTCCCCTATCCCCATTGTTCTCATTTTATGTATCAACCTTTTGTGTGGCACTGTATTAAAAGCTTTTGAGAAGTCCATGAACACCACGTCCACTGCATTCCCTTGGTCCAGTCCTGAACTTACCCCTTCATAAAAGCTTATCAGATTAGTCTGACAAGAACGGTCCCTCGTAAACCCATGCTGATACTGTGTCATGAGGTTATTCAGCTTCAGATACTCCAATATAGTATCCCTTAAAAAACCTTCCAGGATTTTACCCACAGTAGATGTTAAGCTCACTGGCCTATAATTTCCAGGTTCAGTTTTTGCCCCCTTTTTGAATATTGGCACCACATTTGCTATACGCCAGTCCTGTGGTACAGACCCCGTTATTATGGAATCTTTAAAGATTAAAAATAAAGGTCTATCTATAACTGTACTTAATTCCTGCAGTACTCGGGGTGTATCCCATCCGGGCCCGGGGATTTGTCAACTTTAGTGATTTTTAGACGCCGCCGTACTTCCTGCTGGGTTAAGCATGTGACATTTAATGGAGACATTTTTTTATCTCTGATCATGTTATCTGTCATGGGATTTTCTTGTGTAAATACAGTTGAAAAAAAGTCATTTAGCATATTGGCTTTTTCCTCATCCTCATCCACCATTTCACCCAGACTATTTTTAAGGGGACCAACACTATCATTTTTTAGTTTCTTGCTATTTATGTAGTTAAAGAATATTTTGGGATTATTTTTACTTTCTCTGGCAATGAGTCTCTCTGCCTCAATCTTTGCTGTCTTGATTTGCTTTTTACAGAATTTATTCAGTCTTCTGTATTTATTTAATGCCTCTTCACTACCTACTTGCTTTAATTCCCTAAACGCTTTCTTTTTGTCACTTATTGAGCCCCTTACAGCTCTATTTAGCCATAGTGGTTTCCTCCTAATTCTAGCATGTTTATTCCCATAGGGTATATACTGTGCACAGGTCCTATTCAGGATACTAATAAACGTCTCCCATTTTCTTTGTGTATTTTTATGTCTCAGGATATCGTCCCAGTTTATTGCACCAAGATCATCTCTCATCCGTTGGAAATTTGCCTTCCTGAAGTTTAGTGTCTTGTAACCCCTCGACTACACATCTTATTAAAGGATACATGAAAGCTTATTATTTTGTGATCACTATTACCCAAGTGACCCCCAACCCTTATATTTGATATGCGGTCTGGCCTGTTGGATAATATTAGGTCTAGCAGTGCCCCCCCTCTTGTTCGGGTCCTGAACTAGTTGTGAAAGGTAATTGTCTCTCATAGTTGCCAAAAACTTATTACCTTTGCTGGAACTGCAGGTTTCTGTTCCCCAATGTATTTCAGGGTAGTTGAAGTCCCCCATAATAATGACTTCTCCTTGAGTTGCTGCTTCATCTATTTGCTTTACGAGGATATTCTCTGTTGCTTCCATTATTTTAGGAGACTTATAACAAACCCCTATCAATAATTTATTATTTTTCCCCCCTCCCCTAATCTCCACCCACAGAGACTCTACATCTTCATTAGATTCACAGATATCACGCAGGATGGGTTTTAAGGATGATTTTACATATAAACACACACCCCCACCTCGCTTATTTTTACGGTCATTTCTAAACAGACTATAGCCCTGTAAATTAACCGCCCAGTCGTGGCTCTCATCCAGCCAGGTCTCAGATATCCCCACCATGTCATAATTATGTTCCAACAAAATTAATTCTAATTCCGCCATTTTGTTGGTGAGGCTTCTAGCATTAGTATACATGCACTTTATGTATCTCTCTGAACCTCTATTCTTTCTTAAATTATTAACTGTTCTAACCCACCCCCCATGCCACCCCCACCCCCAATTTCATTATTTGTGCCCAGGTCTCTATCTGTACTGCCTTCCCCTCCTATAAAATGAATACCCTCCCCCCAGTCCCTAGTTTAAAGACTCCTCCAACCTTCTAGCCATTTTCTCCCCCAGCACAGCTGCACCCTCCCCATTGAGGTGCAGCCCGTCCCTAGCATAGAACCTGTAGCCAACTGAGAAGTCGGCCCAGTTCTCCAGGAACCCAAACCCCTCCTTCCTACACCAATTCTTGAGCCACTTATTAACCTCCCTAATCTCCCGTTGCCTCTCTGGTGTGGCACGTGGTACCGGCAGTATTTCAGAAAATACCACGTTGGAGGTCCTTGCTTTAAGCTTGCAGCCTAATTCCCTGAAATCATCTTTAAGGACCTTCCACCTGCCTCTAACTTTGTCATTTGTGCCAATGTGCACCATGACCGCTGGGTCCTCACCAGCCCCTCCCAGTAATCTGTCAACCCGATCAGCGATGTGTCGGACTCGAGCGCCAGGTAGGCAGCACACTGTTCGACGATCCCTGTCTTTGTGACAGATTGCCCTATCTGTTCCCCTAATAATTGAGTCCCCCACTACCAGCACCTGTCTGGCCTGCCCTGCTCTCCTAATTCCCCCTTACTGGAGCAGACACTCCCCCGGCTTTCAGAGGACATGCCTGGCTGCAGCAGTGCTACCCCTGTACTGACAACCCTGTCTGTGCTCAAGAGGCCATGGACCCATATCTCTAGGGATTTTATTTCCGACCTCCCTGTCTCTCAGAGAATGACCGTTATTTAGGTGATCTGTGATAGGTTTTCCAAGATGATACATCTTGTGCCACTACCTAAGTTGCCATCCTCCTCTGAGTTAGTGCCCTTATTTTTTCAACAGGTGGTTCGGTTGCACGGCATTCCAGAGAACATTGTGTCTGACAGAGGAGTCCAGTTTGTTTCCAGATTTTGGAGGACATTTTGTTCCAAACTGGGAGTTCAGCTGTCTTTTTCCTCTGCGTTCCATCCTCAGACCAATGGACAAACTGAAAGAACAAACCAGACCTTGGAGACTTATTTGAGATGTTTTGTGTCCGCTGATCAAGATGACTGGGTCTCTTTTTTGCCTTTGGCTGAGTTTGCCTTGAATAATAGGGCTAGCTCTGCCACCTTGATGTCTCCATTTTTCTGCAATTTCGGGTTTCATCCTCGATTTTCTTCAGGACAGGTGGAGGCTTCTGTCTGTCCGTGTGTTGACGCTATTGTGGAGAGAATGCAGCAGATTTGGGACCAAGTAGTGGATAAGTTGTCCCTCTCTCAGTAGAAGGCCCAGCGGTTTGCCAACCGGCATAGGACTGATGGTCCTCGATTTAAAGTGGGTGACTTGATTTGGTTGTCCTCAAAAAATATCCCTATGAAGGTTGCATCTCCAAAATTTAAGCCAAGGTTCATTGGACCTTATAAAATCATGGAGATTCTTAATCCCGTTTCCTTCCGTTTGCTTCTTCCAGGAACATTCAAGATTCACAACGTATTTCACAAATCTTTATTGAAGAGGTTTGTCGAGCCAGTGGTTCCTATGGCTGCGCCTCCTGAGCCTGTTTTGGTTGAGGGCAATTTGGAGTATGTGGTTGAGAAGATATTGGATTCTCGTTTGGCTAGGCGGAGACTCCAGTACTTGGTGAAGTGGAAAGGCTATGGTCAGGAGGACAATTCTTGGGTGTTTGCTTCTGACATTCATGCTGAAAGACTGGTCCGTGCCTATCACCGAGCTCATCCTGATCGGCCTGGTGGCACACGTGAGGGTTCGGTGGCCCCTCCTCAAGGGGGGTACTGTTGTGAACGTCTTGGAGATGACTACGGAGCTGAAGCTTCCTCTGGTGGTTGCTGAGGGTATTGAACCTATGTTGGACGGCAGGGGTCCACCACCTGCTGTTGGGGAGTGGTTATCAGGTGGGACGGACTGGCCTGATATAAGTGAGTTGACCTCCCATGATCCTCGCCGTGATCAATTGTTCTTCCTGGTCTTGGTTGGAATTCAGCTTGCCTTTCTGCTGTCTCCTGCTAGCATTCAGATAAGTCACTTTCAGGTGTTTTTTACTGTTGTTTGATTTTCCTGGTTTTTGCTGCTTTGCTTTTTGAGTTCAGCCAGGTCCCCTTTGTGGGGCTTGCGCTGGTCTCTGTTCTCTTTTTGTATTTGTTCTTTTGCTCAGTCCTTGTGATTTTTTTACTGCTGGTTAGGTGCGTGTTCACACCAGAGATCTGATATAGGTGGTCGAGACCGTGTGGTCTCATCATTTTTGGATTCAGAAGTGTTGGAGTTTTTCCTAGGGTTTTTCTGGGTTGCAGACAGTATTCTCTCCTGTGCTGTCCTATCTAGACAGTTTTGGCCCCAGCGTTTGCTCATTCTATTTTCTGTCTGTGTTCGTGTTTTCATCTTGTCTAACCGCCATTATATGTTTGGGGGCTTCCTATTCATTTGGGGCTCTACTCCGGGGCATTTAGCTACCCCTGAAGATGGAAATAGGAAAGCTATCTCTCCGGCTGTGACGAGGCGTCTAGGGCACCGTAGGAACGTCCCACGGTTGCTTCTAGTTGTGCGGTTAGTTTAGGGGTCTGCAACCTATTAGTTTCCAACCTCTCTGGTGTTTAGCTGCCTTTGCGGTCTTTTGCTCTTGCCTCCTCAGCTACCAAAACATAACAGGGCCCATCATGAACTGTATGGAGCATTATATGGGGCTCCTGATTCAATATGAATATATCTATTGGTATGTATTTTTATTTTTGAAATTTACCAGAAGCTGCTGCATTTCCCACCCTGGGCTTATACTCGAGTCAATAAGTTTTCCCAGTTTTTTATGGCAAAATTAGGGGCCTCTGCTTATACTCGGGTCGGCTTACACTCGAGTATATACCGTACATACTATGCACAAAGTAACGTTTTTTTATTGTACCTGTGAGTCTTTTTTTTAATCTCCTTCTGTGCCTCCGTACATCTACAGTCATGGCCAAAAGTTTTGAGAATGACACAAATATTAATTTTTACAAAGTCTACTGCTTCACTTTTTCTAATGGCAATTTGCATATACTCCAGAATGTTCTAAAGAGTGATCAGCTTAACAGCAATTACTTGCAAAGTCAATATTTGGCTAGAAAATGAACTTTATCCCCAAAACACATTTCAACATCATTGCAGCCCTGCCTTAAAAGGACCAGCTAACCTCTTTTCAGTGATTGCTCCATTAACACAGGTGTGGGTGTTGATGAGGACATGGCTGGAGATCAATCTGTCATGATTAAGTAAGAATGACACCACTGGACACTTTAAAAGGAGGCTGGTGCTTGGCATCATTGTTTCTCTTCTGTTAACCATGGTTATCTCTAAAGAAACACGTGCAGTCATCATTGCAATGCACAAAAATGGCCTAACAGGGAAGAGTATTGCAGCTAGAAAGATTGCACCTCAGTCAACAATCTATCGCATCATCAAGAACTTCAAGGAGAGAGGTTCCATTGTTGCCAAAAAGGCTCCAGGGCGCCCAAGAAAGACCAGCAAGCGCCAGGACCGTCTCTTAAAAGTGTTTCAGCTGCGGGATCGGGCTACCAGCAGTGCAGAGCTTGCTCAGGAATGGCAGCAGGCAGGTGTGAGTGCATCTGCACGCACTGTGAGGCGGAGACTCTTGGAGCAAGGCCTGGTCTCAAGGAGGGCAGCAAAGAAGCCACTTCTCTCCAGAAAAAACATCATGGACAGACTGATATTCTGCAAAAGGTACAGGCAGTGGACTGCTGAGGACTGGGGTAAAGTTATTTTCTCTGATGAATCCCCTTTTCGATTGTTTGGGACATCAGGAAAACGCCTCATTCGGAGAAGACAAGGTGAGCGCTACCACCAGTCTTGTCTCATGCCAACTGTTAAGCATCCTGAAACCATTCATGTGTGGGGTTGCTTCTCAGTCAAGGGAATCGGCTCTCTCACAGTCTTGCCTAAAAATACAGCCATGAATAAAGAATGGTACCAGAATGTCCTCCAAGAGCAACTTCTCCCAACCCTCCAAGAGCAGTTTGGCGATCAACAATGCCTTTTCCAGCATGATGGAGCACCTTGCCATAAAGCAAAGGTGATAACTAAATGGCTCAGGGAACAAAACATAGAGATTTTGGGTCCATGGCCTGGAAACTCCCCAGATCTTAATCCCATTGAGAACTTGTGGTCAATCATCAAGAGACGAGTGGACAAACAAAAACCTAAAAATTCTGACAAAATGAAAGCATTGATTGTGCAAGAATGGACTGCTATCAGTCAGGATTTGGTCCAGAAGTTGATTGAGAGCATGCCAGGGAGAATTGCAGAGGTCCTGAAGAAGAAGGGTCAACACTGCAAATATTGACTTGCTGCATTAACTCATTCTAACTGTCAATATAAGCTTTTGTTAAGGGTATGCCACACTGAACAATATCGCTAACGGGATCGCTAAAAAACGTCACTATTTAGCGATCCCGTTAGCGATGTTGTTCAGTGCGGCAGCTGCCAGCGACGAGCTTCCTGCTGTGATCTCGCTCGTCGCTGGAATCGTTCCGGACCCTATTTTCTCGTCGGCGCTCCCGCTGGGTAAGTATATATCGCTAGTGTGGCACCTTTTCTTAGCGATTTAGCGGTACTTTAGTACCGCTAAAGTCGTTAAGAAGATCGCTAACGGCGATAGCGTCGTTAACTATATCGCTAAATGTGGCCGCACTTAGCGATATAGAAACAATCCCGCTAGCGATCGCATTAGTATGCGTCGTTATCGTGATCGCTAGCGGGATTGTTTAGTGTGGCAGTACCTTTACTCATATGTTTGCAATTATTATATTTCTGTCTGTGATAAAAACATCTGTCAAACACACACAAAAACCAGAGGGCAGCAGATCATGTGAAAATATAATATTTGTGTCATTCTCAAAACTTTTGGCCATGACTGTACTTTCAGATAGAAAAAAATGTCCGTCATATTCTTTTCTGCTAAAACTGTAATTGCCAGCAGCACTTGCATTTCGAACCATTCCTATCTTTTCAGTGTGCTCCTGATTTGTCCCACTTCTCTGAGTTATCATCAAGCTAATCTAGATGTAAAATTCACTTTATTATTCTGTGCACTCTCTGCTCCTGTACAGTACCCTGCCTGGCTGATCTTCTGTTATGTCGTCTACATCAGTATAGCTGCTTGTGTGGTTCTTACATTGTTAGCTGGTTATAGCAAAGCTCAACTGTCCTGCCCTCCTGTACAACAGAGCTTGCTATTACTAGGCAGTGCAGAGCAGTGTTTGTTGCCTGATGCTGACAGATATGTTTTCTGAAACTGCAACTTCAGCACAATCCTACCTCTACTCTCCCTAAACATTCCTAATTTTAAAGTATAATTTTTATCTACTCTCTTTCCAAGTGGCCATTATATACTATTCCCCATGCTCTACCACTGCCTTTATCAAACATTTCACCATCTGGCTTCTACACCATTTCTTTTGACATTCCCACTTTCATCATGAGTGATTTCAAATCCTCATTGACACCCTCCAATCAGCAACCTCCAACAATTTTCACTTGCTTCATCCTTTGGTCTCATACAATGGTTTTCTACAACCACCCATAAAGATGGTAATACCCTAGATCTCATCTTCACCCTGCCTCTGTTCCCTATCTAACCTTGTAACCTCACCTCTCCCCTCTCTGGCCATCACCTACTTAAATTCTCATCCCATTTTTATTAAACTGCATCCCAAGTCTAGCAGTTGTCACCCCCATCCCCCGTAGAAGCCTCATGAGTGGACATTCATACACTCTCTGACTCTTCTAACTCTGCCCACCATATCCTCACTCCAAGACAAACACAGTGTTTTCCAAAACATCTCACTCACATCAGTTGTTGCCCCTCTTGTGCATAGCAGAATACAACAAACAGACAACCCTGGCACACCAGCCTCACAAAAAGAGCTGCGTCCAGGGTTGGTTTTTACTTATAAATATGGATGTAAAATAGTGACCAAATATTGAACGTGTGAACGTTGCCTAAAAGTTGCAGCTGCTTTCAGCTGAATTTTTTTAAATCTTAGCAAACAGCTTATTGTTTATCTCTTTACCACAGCAAAACAGTTAAATAAGATGGAGAATTGTAATTAATTTGTAAAAAATAAAACTAAAATACGCTGTGAATTAAATGAAGCAGCAGTGTTGCAGCCATAGCCACATTTCGTCTGCGCCACAACTGATTCGTGGGATCTGATCCTTCCACAAACCAAACCCTTTCTCAATTTGACTTTCAAAGCCCCTCCATCATGTAACATGCAACCTAAAGGTTTTATTACAGTTAATACACTTTATGATAATTGTAGTCAGACAAAAGATTTAAAACTCTTTTAATACTAGTGCAAATCTCATATTTTATGTGTTAACCTTTGTGGAAACAGCCATTTACTGCTTGATTTGGCACTTAAATTGAATCTGTCATCAGGATTTCACCCCCTAAATGATTTACATGCCCATTTAGCTCTTTAAAAGACAAGTCCAGCAATTCCTTTATATGGCCAGTCCGTTCCTCTGTTACTGAGAAATCAGTGTTTATATTGATATGCACATTCCTATGGTAGATCTGAAACTTAGGCCACTCCAGCTCTATTCCCCACCCAGGACAGCCACCTCCTGCTTCCCTTAAAGATGAATTTAGATACATAAATAGTAAGTGGAGGCATAGCAGGATTGATAAATAAATGCGACAAGTTAAAGCTTTTATCAGTCCTACCATTTTATCAGGTCTACCTATTTAGGCTACAGTCACATTTTCAGTTTCTGGTCAGTATTTCAAATCAGTGTTTGTAAGCCAAAGCCAGGAGTGGGTGATAAATACAGAACTAGTGACGTGTTTCTATTATAAATTTTCCTCTGATTTTTGCATTCCTGGTTTTGGCTTATAAATACTGATGTAAAATACTGACCAAATACTCAACGTGTGGCATGTACCCGCAATAGACGCGAGTGGAATCGCGATCCACTCGCACCTATTAAGTAGTTAAATGCCGCTGTCAAACGCTGACAGCGGCATTTAACAAGTGCTTCTGTCCACCGGGCCGGAAATATGCGCACCTCTGACCCCCGTCACGTGATCGGGGGGTCATCGGTGCGTCGGCATAACAACCAGAGGTCTCCTTGAGACCTCTATGGTTGTTTATGTCGGATTGCTATGAGCGCCACCCTGTGGTCGGCGCTCCGCAATGCAGTAATTCTGCTACATAGAGGTGATCTGATCATCACCTCTATGTAGCAGAGGCTATTGAGCTATGGCAGCTTCCAGCTTCCCATGGAGACTATTGAAGCATTCCAAAAGTTTAAAAAAAAATGTTTTTAAAAATAAAAAAAAACCTTAAGGCTATGTGCACACGTTGAGGATTCTTAGCGTTTTTGCTGCGGTTTTTCGTGGCGAGACGCGGCAAAAACGCTTACCCAATGCACCTCATTATATCCTATGGGATTCCGCAATGAAGTGCACATGCTGCGCTTTTTTCCGCCGCCATAGGAATGCATTGAACCGCTTACTTTCCGCATGTGGCTATGCCCACCATGCGCAAAGTAAGCTGTTCATGTGCGGATGGTACCCAGGGTCTGGAGGAGAGGAGACTCTCCTCCAGGCCCTGAGTACCATATCCATGTAAAAACAATAATTAAAATAAAAAATAATGATATTCTCACCTTCTGGCGTCCCCCGCAGCTTTCCCACTCCTCAGCGACGCTCCCAGCCAATCCCGTTCCCAGTAATGCATTGCGAAATTCACCCCAGATGACGTAGCAGCAGATGCTACGTCATCTGGGGTCATTGTCGCTATGCATCCTTGTGAACAGGATTGGCCGGGAGCGTCGCTGAGGACCCGGAAGGCTGCGGGGGCCGCCGGAAGGTGAGAATATCACAATTTAATATTTTTTTTTATTATTTTTACATTTTGGCATATGCTGCATCAATAGTAAAAAGTTGATCACACAATATGTTTGACTCGTGTGACCAACCTGTCAATCAGTTTTCCAAGTGATGCTACAGATCACTTGGAAAATGCTAGCATTCTGCAAGCTAAGATTACGCTTGCAAAACGCTAGTTTTTAGAGGGAATATTCATACCAATAAAAATGCGTATTTCCCGTGGCAGGGAGGTGTACTGCCACACTTAGCGATCTCGTTAGCGATCTCGATAACGACGCAAGCTAACGAGATCGTTGGTGGATCGCTTTTAGGTCGCTAGTAGCTACCAAACAGGAGATCTCATAAACGACTCATCAGCGGTCAGCGATCTCTTTAACGACTTTGGCGGTCGTTAGGATGTCATTAGCATGTACTGAGCGCTTCTGATTCATAGGAATTTCCAGCATCGCTCCTGCTCTCTGCGTCCTGCTAGCCTGCTTTGCAACTTCTGCGATCCTCTCTGTGACGCAAAAGAGAACTTACAGATATTGCGATCCACTCTGTGACGCTAAAAACAGTCCCGCCTGCGCCACTGTCATATGCGTCACAAACGAGGTCGCTCGTCGTTCGCAAAAGGTGCCAAACACAGCGATATAGGCTCACCAGCGGACGCCAACGATCAAAAAACGGTCCAGAACGCTAGTGAACGATCAGCGACATCACAGCAGGGGCCACATCGTTGCTACATGCCACACACAACGAGGTCGCTAACGAGATCGCTAAATAGTGACGTTTTAGTGATCTCGTTAGCGATCTCGCTTAGTGTGTCATACCCTTTAGCCTCAAGGTTCAAATCACCTCCCCTTCGCCCCATTCAAAATAAAACAATAAAAAAAAAATCAAACATACATATATTTGGTATCGCCGCATTCAGAATCTCCCGATCTATCAATAAAAAAGGATTAACCTGATCGCTAAACGGCGTAGAGACAAAAAAAGTCAAAACGCTAGAATTACGTTTTTTAGGCGCCGCGACATTGCATTAAAATGCAATAACAGGCGATCAAAAGATTGTATCTGCACAAAAGTGGTATCATTAAAAACGACAGCTCGGCACGCAAAATATAAGCCCTCACCAAAAACCGGGATCACGAAAAATGGAGACGCTACGGGTCTCGGAAAATGGCGCAATTTTTTTTTTTTTTTTTAGCAAACTTTGGAATTGTTTTTCACCACTTAAATAAAAGAGAACCTAGACTTGTGAACTCGTTATAACCTGGAGAATCGTAATGGCAGGTCAGTTTTAGCATTTAGTGAACCTAGCAAAAAGGCCAAACAAAAAACAAGTGTGGGATTGCACTTTTTTGCAATTTCACCACACTTGGAATTTTTTTCCCGTTTTCAAGTACACGACATGCTAAAACCAATGGCACGGCAGGTTCCAGGTTTTCGTGGACCCCGGGCGAAAGAGTCTCAGTGGGCCCCTCTAACACATACCACAATTCATGATGCACAGATACGGCAAAAAATATAGGTATAGTACAATGCCAAAGATTTCACTTCTTACATTACATGAGTGATATCTATTGAAAATTCTACAATAGCTCAGGAACTGGACAGTATAGTCCTCCATACAGTATTATGTGAGCCACATAGTGCTCCGTACAGAATAATAAGCCCCATACATTGCTCCATACAGTATTATGGGCACCACATAGTGATCCATACAGAATAATGAGCCCCATATATTGTTCCATACAGAATAATGAACCCCATATAATGCTCAATACAGTATAATGAGCCACATATAATGCTCCATACAGTATAATGAGCCAATATAATGCTCCATACAGTATTATGAGCACCATATATTGCTCCATACAGAAGTATGGACCCCATATTTTGCTCCATACAGAATAATGAGCCCAATATGTTGCTCCATACAGAATAATGAGCCCCATATATTGCTCCATACAGAATAATGGACCCCATATAATGCTCCATACTGTATAATGGGCCCCATATATTGCTCCATACAGTATATAATAGGCCCCATATATTGCTCCATAAAGAATAATAAGCCCCATGTATTGCTCAATGCATAAAGGGGTTCATATAATGTTCCATACAGTATATGATGGACTCCATATAATGCTCCAGTATATGATGGTTCATATAATGATCCATATATAATTGGCCCCATATATGAAGCTCCAGTGTATAATGGGCCCCATATACGATGCTTCAGTGTATAATGGGCCTCATACCAGTGTATGATGGTCCCTATATATAATGCTCCAAACATAAAATAAAAATAATATGAAATACTCACCTCTCCTTGCTGCTCTGCTCCGGACTCCTCAGCGTCGCCATCTTCCAGCTCTCTGCACTGTGACTGTTCAGGCAGAGGGCGCACAGACGTGACGTCATAGCGTCCTCTGACCTGAATGTCACAGTCAGAAGATGCTGCAGTGATGGAACGGGGAGAGGTAAGTATCACAAATGACAGGGCCCTGAGCAAGTGGGGGGGCCAACTCACGGGAGTCGGCACTGGCACAGACACTGGGCCCCCATAGTGTGCCGATGTCCCTGACGTCGAGTGGGCCCCCCAGCTCTCTCAGGGCCCCGGCACTTGCCCGAGTGCGCCGGATGCTGACGCCGGCCCTGACCAATGGTGTTGTTCAAAAGTACAACTCGTCCCACAAAAATAAGCCCTCACATAGCCATATTGATGGGAAAAACCTGAAGGTGCTGTTGACGCCACTGCATATCAAGTTAGGCCTCATCAAGCAATTTGTCACGGCTCTTGACAAGGAGTCAGCAGCTTTCAAGTACCTCCAAGATCTCTTTCCAAAGCTGTGCGAGGCAAAGTCAAGACTGGTATCTTCGTCGGACCGCAGATCAAGAAGATCCTAGAATTTGATGAGATCGCCAAGCTGCTGAACAGGACGGAGAAAGTGGCTTGGAACAGTTTAGTTGCAGTGGTTCATGGCTTCCTGGGTAATCACAAGGCTGAAAACTATGTGCAGTTGGTTCACACTCTCATAAAGAATTATGCCATAATGGGATGCAGAATGTCTCTCAAAGTCCATATCCTTGATGCTCATCTTGACAAGTTCAAGTAGAACATGGGAGCTTAC
>JARQOD010000004.1:280728203-280869935 GCA_033576555.1 Oophaga sylvatica
AAATAAATTAGTTTATCATAGAAAGAACTTTAAATCCATAAGACATCTCCAGAGAGGGGACATATCACCCTCACATTGAACATACAGTGTGTACGGAAAGTATTCAGACCCCTTTAAATTTTTCACTGTTTGTTTCATTGCAGCCATTTGGTAAATTCAAAAAAGTTCATTTTTTTCTCATTAATGTACACCCTGCACCCCATCTTGACTGAAAAAAAACAGAAATGTTGATTTTTTTGCAAATGTTTTAAAAAAGAAAAACTGGGCCTGTATAGAGGGCCACAGATACTCACTGTGCTCTTTGGTGACATGGTGTGTATCACACTCAACATGGACCAGAGGAAGCAAAGGAAAGAGTTGTCCCAGGAGATTAGAAAGAAAATTATAGACAAACATGTTAAAGGTAAAAGTTATAAAACCATCTCCAAACAGCTTGATGTTCCTGTGACTACAATTGCACATATTCAGAAATTTAAGCTCTATGGGACTGTAGCCAACCTCCCTGGACGTGGCCGCAGGAGGAAAATTGATGACAAATCAAAGAGTCGAATAATATGAATGGTAACAAAAGAGCCCGGAAAAACTTCTAAACAGATTAAAGGTGAACTTCAATCTCAAGGAACATCAGTGTCAGATCGCACCATCCGTCATTGTATGAGCCAAAGTGGACTTCATGGGAGACAACCAAGGAGGACACCATTGTTCAAAAAGTCATAAAAAAGCCAGACTGGAATTTGCCAAACTACATGTTGACAAGCCACAAAGCTTCAGGGAGAATGTCATATGGACAGATGAGACAAAAATGGAACTTTTCGACAATGCACATCAGCTCTATATTCACAGACGGAAAAATTAAGCATATCAAGAAAAGAACACTGTCCCTACTGTGAAACATGGAGGAGGCTCTGTTCTGTTCTGGGGCTGCTTTGCTGCATCTGACACAGAGTGTATAGAATCTGTGCAGGGTATAATGAAATCTCAAGACTATCAAGGGATTCTAGAGAGAAATGCGCTGCCCAGTGTCAGAAAGCTTGGTCTCAGTCTGAGGTCATGAATCTTGCAACAGTCTAATGATCCAAAACACACAGCTTAAAACACCCAATAATGGCTAAGAGGAAAACATTGGACTATTCTGAAGTGACCTTCTATGAGCCCTGACCTAAAGCCTATTGAGCATCTTGGAAAGAGCTGAAACATGCTGCCTGGAAAAGGTAACCTTCAAATGTGAGACAACTGGAGCAGTTTGCTCTTGAGGAGTGGGCTAAAATACCTGTTGAAAGGTGCAGAAGTCTCATTGACAGTTACAGAAATCGTTTGATTTCAGTGATTGCATCAAAAGGTTGTGCAACAAAATATTAAGTGAAGGGTACCATCATTTCTGTCCAGGCCTATTTATTTCATGAGGTTTGTTTTTTAAAAAAATTCTGTGGAAGCATGGTTGAAATGCAATGTCTGACTTTCATTTGTTCATTTTCATAGATTTTTGATTTATTATTACTTTTGTCAGATTCAAGTTATTTCTGTCACCATTGTGTGTTTTTCTGTCATTATAACGAGGGGTACCAACAATTTTGACCACGTGTGTATTTACAGTCATGGTCAAAAGTGTTGGCACCCTTGAAATTACTCCAGAAAATTAAGTATTTCTCCCAGAAAATTATTGCAATGACACATTTTGTTATAAAGATGTTTATTTTCTTTGTTTTTTGGAAATACATGAAAAAAATTAGAAAAAAAGACAAATTTGATATAATTTGAAACAAAACTCTAAAAATAGGCAGGACAAATTTGTTGGTACCTCAACTTAATATTTGGTTGCACACCCTTGGAATAAATAACTGCAGACAATCGCTTCCTATGACCATCAACAAGCTTCTTACACCTCTCAACTGTAACTTTTGTTTTGCAAACTTCTCCAGGTCGCTCACATTTAAAGGGTGCCTTCACTCAACAGCAATTTTAGGATCTCTCCATAGGTGTTTAATGAGATTTAGATCTGGACTCAATGTTGGCCACTTCAGAACTCTCCAGAATACTTTAGAATACTTCATTTTCTGAAACAATTTTAAGGGTGCTAACTAGAGATGGGCGGACATCTGGATGTTTTCGGGTTCGGCCGAACAGTTACAAAAAATTTGGGTTCGAGTACCAGAACAGTACCCAGACCCCATTCACTTGAATGAGGGGCCCTAACATCCCGTGTTTGCTGCGCACTAATGTGCATGACAGTGTGGGAAACTGCTTCTGATCGTCGGGGAAATCATCCCCGCTGGTCAGAGAGCCACGGTTCCCATGCTGTCAAAAGACATAATGAGCGCTCAGATGAGATCAGAGGTATAAACTATACCTCCGGTCATTGGTGTCAGCTGATGGGACTACTGATCCCATCATCCGACACCTACAGCCGCTAATTACAGTGAGAGCAGGAGCGGCAGATGGGAGTATTCATTGGCCGCTCCTGCGCTGTAAATAATTTAAAAAAAAAGGCATGGTTTCCCCTATTTTTGCTAACCAGCCAGAGAAACTCACAGCTGGGGGCTGCAACCCTCAGCTTCAGCAAGGCTAGTTATCAAGAATAGAGGGGTCCCTACGCTGTTTTTTTAATTATTTAAATAAATAATTTGAAAAAAAAAACGGCGTGGGTCCCCCCCATTTTTGACAACCAATCTTGCTAAAGCAGATAGCTGGGGGCTGGTATTCTCTGGCTGGTAAGGAGCCATCCTTACCCAGTGTTCAGGCAGCCGAACCCGAACAGTTACATTGGACATCCTGGTGAAGTCCGTGTTCGGTGTCCGTTAACAAACAGTAGGTGTTCGGTACGGACTCCGAACTTTACTGTTCGAGTTCACCCATCTCTAGTGCTAACACTTTTAGCCATGACTGTATATTCTATGCATTGGAATCAGAGGTGTATATACCATATTCTAATTGGGAGTTCCCCAATAACCGGCCTAGTAATGGAAGCAGCCGTGGCATCGTCCGTCACTCGTCAGTCAATTGCGTAATTGTCCTGATGACTGGAGGCAGCAGAGCTGCGTCTCCTTGACATACACTGACGAGCAAAAGTGTAACAATGTTTTAAACTTTTGACTTTCAGGCTTCATATCCCACCATCCACTACTGCTTCAAATGTGAGACTACTATCATTTTATAGACAATCATATTGGTTATCTCATACATAAATTTGACTTGCAACTTTTTAGCATATGATTAGTTATAAAGATTGTGGTCATGTCACTACATTGCTACTGTTTTGCTCCTGGTGGCTTTTGCCCACCCTGCACCAGTTGATTGATGGGTTTTTTGTAAACATGAGAGAGATCTGTCAATCAACTGAAGTGGTGCAGGGAGAAGCCAGACCATGACCACATATGACAAGTCAGGTCTCTTCCTTTCCATCTCTGAAATACCACAGCATTCAGAGAAAACATATCCGGTTGCAATGGGTCAGCCAGGTTCTGATTCATGCTGTCTCTGGTTCTGACAGCATGAATGTAGTGACAGGTTCCCTTTAAGGAATAATTCTAAAGGTTGCAAAATTATAAAGTGCCGCTCTACCAACCACTGAAAACCGCTTGAAATCTTTTGCTATTCATTGCGAAAAATAATTTGTAGTTTCTTGCTAAATATTCTTGATGATATGTAATTTATTGATGACAAAATAGAAGTTACTGACTTACTAGGTAATGATCTCTGAATAGATGTGGCAGCATGTCATGAAGGTTGAAAAATAGGTCCAAATGGCATATTTTGATGTTTAGAATTAATAATTGTTGAATATTAAATACTGTGTGAACACAGAGAAGAACTACGCTGTAATGTCAGTGTCATTGATCAAAGTACTAGGCTATTCAAAATGATAAGATGCATAGCTGTGACCAACCTTAAGATAACATTGTTACTGGCAAGAAGGCTGTTTAATCCAGATAGAAGGTCTTATAAATACTGAGGATTGTAAGGATTTGCTTTCAGAAATTCTGGAATTAGAACATACATTATTGTAGGACTTTACCTTGGGCGGCCACTTGGACCTTGAGAGTGCAGGTAAGGCTTTTACAATCCATATAGCAATGTTCCACTGATATATCTGACATTATCATGTATGAGGCACAGGTCCATGTAGATACATACTATGTTTAGTCAGCAGACATTTTTGGTGTGGCACTGAGCAGGCATTTTTGTATATAAGTAACAATCAGGATGCCAACCAATGATGTGTTGATTTGTTTGCGGAACCAACTATTTATTCATGCACAGAAAAGTAACAATGTAGTTGTGAGGAGCCTACAAGAACACCTTACTGAAATTATGTTATTGAAGTAATCCACTTGTGTTAATCCACTCATCACCCAAATTTAATGTTTGTCAGAGGCCTCGCTCACACGTCAGTATCTGGTCAGTATTTTGCATCAGTCAGTGTTTATATACCAAAGCCAGGAGTAGAATTTTCAAAAACTGTAATGGAAAGATTGACACCTGTTCAGTGTTTGGGGACATTCCTGGTTTTGGCATACTAATACTGATAAAAAAAAATGCTGATGTGTGAATAAGGCCTAAGTGAATACCAAATACAAAAAATCCTCACAGTCATTATTAAAATCTGTATGTGGGAAATCTGAATTTTGTTGTTGGTTTTGGTGTGGAATTTAATAATTAATTTGGAGTTTCACAGCCAATTTCACTCTGGTGAAAATCTGTGGCATTTCCAATTACACAACAAAAATTCTACAGCAAACTACCAATGCCCACATCTTCCCTTTTGATCTGACTCTTTGTATAAAAAAATGATTAGTCTCAATTGCTGTTGGTTATATTAGTTAAAAAATAGAGCTACACTCCAAATGTATATTCATATGGAATGGAAAAATCCATTGCAGGTTCTGCCACAAGCTTCAGTCTCAAAGTAAATGTTCATGTTTTACACATGGATGTCTCAGATTTGCCATAAAATTTAACCTGCCCATCAAAAAGGCAGAAATCCCTGCCTAAAATCCTCACATACAGAGATATTGCATACATGAATATTTCTGTATTATGACAATATTTGTAATAAATGAATGGAACTCATTTCTGGCAGCTGTATCCTGCTGCACAATTTTAAACTTGAAACCTTGTTTGAAAATCCATAAAAAATGCATGTACAAAACATTATACAAATACAATAGCACAAAAAAACTCCACAACATTGAATTTGCAACATAAAGAAGACAAAGTTATGCAATTATGGAAATCACAGGATCTATGGACATGTTAATGATATGTAAATGATGAAAAACATTCATGTGCATCTTGATTTATTCAGTATGAGCACCACAAGCAGAAATACATTACAGGCACTTACCTGTCTAGACAGGTATCAGTGAGGTTATTAATGTTCTGCCATAATGAGTGCACTTGGGCATGCAAATCAGCTGCTGGCAGCTCTCTTTATAATTGCCAGCCAATGACATCTCAGATGCACTTGTGGAGCCCAGCTGCGTCTGGATTCATATCTCCCAGAAGGGTGCGCAGAAGGAATTCACCACTAGAGGTCTCAATATACATTCACACACCACCCATCCCTAAGACCACCAGAGGGAGCTCCGATAGTGATATAAAAGGAGGGTGAAGACAGGAAAGAGAGCTCAGTCAGTCAGTCTGAAGGCTGCAGTCTGCAGTAAAGTGAAGTTCACTCAGATTAGAGAGACTGCAGAGCAGTTCAGTTCAGCAAAGTGGAGGCTAGTAAAGTGGAACTGAATCCACTCCAGTCTAGTCAGAGCTGAAATAAGCGAGTAGTCTGCAGACAGAGCAGACGAGTGGAGTTTGCAACAAGGGACTCCAGAGCTCGTTGAGAGCCAGGAGCATGCCGACTCTCAGAGAGTGGAGAGCGGTGAAGACGCGGCCCACCAACTGCCCGTGTGTGTAATCATGTGAGGGCCCGGGTAGGCCGAAGGCGAGTGGAAAGAGAAGTGAAAGAGGCAGAGGAGCCTTTTTAGCTCACCTCAACAAGTATTTACCGGACGCCGGGGTCCGAGCCGATAGGGATCTCCACGACCCATTAGGAGAACACCGGAGTTCCTGGAGGACTACAAGTCCCAGGAGTACCACAGAGCTGATACGTAGCAGGATCAGGAGGACGGAGTCCGGCAGGATCCGCCATCAGAGACCCTGTCCTTTCAGAGAAGGTCCAATCACAAGGTCAGCCAGGTACAAGACGGAGACTAAGTTAGGCCCAGCTACATTCAGGCCAGGACTTCATTGCAGAAAGGCAAGGAACAGGAGGCCACACACCTACTCAGTGGGGAACTCTGAATGTGCACCCTTCACACTACAGTGCTCCGGGATGTGCCTGCAACATCTTCAGTAAAGGTACCAAAGTGACTTGTGTGTGTCCTATTTCTGACCTCTAACTGCCGGGTTCCCCTCTGTCCTGCTTTCCCATATAACTATCTGCCCTGAAGGACTCAGCCTCACCTGTGGGAGGCTTAACACCTATAGCTGCACAACACCAACCCTTCAGTGGATCTGCAGTGCAGCGCTGGTCACCCTGACCAGGTACCACAGGTGGCGTCACGAATCTCCATACCAACATTCAATTCCTCTGTAAATATCCCACATTAAAGGGTGAGCGCCAGAGCCACGGACTGAGCTGCGTTGCCGTGACATCCCCCATAGAAGTCTATAGGCTCAGATCCGAGTTCCCATTGCTCTGGAGGGCGACTCATCTAAACTTGGCGTCACGAACAGGATTCCGTGCCCTGCGGCAACGGAGTAATTTGTGCCCGTTGCCACCGGGTACTGTGTGCCTTAATGAAAGACTGATTTGTATTGTGGTGAAGATTTCCCGCCATTGCCCGCCATTTACAGCACCACGGCGCGAAAAAACTAGTGGGCGTACCTGCAAAAGCGCACTGAGTCCTGGACATGCCCCCAGCGCTGACGCGGCGGCAGGTCCTGCGGAGAGCTTCAGTGAACGCTCTGACGTCAGAGCGCCGGCGACGCAGGTCCTTCTAGCAACTGTGCCCGGAGGAAGCTGCGGCCTACAGGAGGAGGTAGGCCACGTTTAACTAGGGGGGCGCAGAGATTTTGCAGCAGCAGGCCGACGGCGCGGCCCAGGCTGATAGCCCCAATGATTTACCCACGGTGTGCTGCCGCGCAGGCTGGAAACGCTGGCCCCACACCTGGGCTTGTGGCCCCGATAGTACCGCTGACACTGCCATATATGCCCGGAGCAAAGTGGCTTCCCCAGTACAGTGGCAAGCCAGACACCCTGTCAGGGTTCAAGCGAAAGATATGCAGCATACTGGACATGTACGAAAACCAAAACAGACACTAATTAAGGGGTAGTATCACAATGTGTGCCAATTAGTGCCTACCACATGTGCCCCTAATAAAACTAGGATAAGTGTACTCCAATGGGATTAAGACGAAAAAGAGGAAAAAAGGAGTAAATTCACTAGAATATCTATAAAACAATGGTTTATTGGAAAATTGATATGTATTACATAAAAATCACATAATAGTGAAAAATGACCCTAGCATAAAGAACACGTGGGAACAGAACTACCGTGTTTCCCCGAAAGTAAGACAGTGTCTTACTTTCTTTTTATCCCCAAAAACCCCACTATGTCTTACTTTCGGGTATGTCTTATATTGAAAAAAAATTACCTGTATCTAACCCAGTGTGATACAGTACCACCTGCTGTATTTAATCCAGTGTGACACCTGCTGATACCCACTGGGTTACATACAGCAGATGATACCCCAGTATGCCAGTGTATATGTTTTACTGATGTATGATTACTGTGTATACGTCGCCGCGTCTGCCATCTACCACCAGAAAAACTCACCGCCGCCTTCCGCCACGGGCTCCGGCTCCCTGCAGCCGCTGGTCCCGCCGTCCTCCGTCGCACCGTTCGCCCGCAGTCCCGGGCTGAAGTTCTCGCGCGCTCTATTTAAATTTCTTCTTCGGTCCCGAAACGTCATCACGTTGGTCACTCACGTGACCGAGGCTGCAGTGATAGACAGTTCTCTCCAGCCTCCGGTCACGTGAGTGACCAACGTGATGACGTTTCGGGACCGAAGAAGAAATTTAAATAGAGCGCGCGAGAACTTCAGCCCGGGACTGCGGGCGAACGGAGCGACGGAGGACGGCGGGACCAGCGGCTGCAGGGAGCCGGAGCCCGTGGCGGAAGGCGGCAGTGGTAGATGACAGACGCGGCGACGTATGGAGAGGGGGACGGTGCGGACGTGGGCAGGAAGCGGCACGCAGCTAGATGAGAGGGAGGCGGTAATACCCCCGTGTTTCCCCGAAAGTAAGACATATGTCTTACTTTCGGGGTACGGCTTATATTAGCCGACCCCTCTGAAACTCCCGATACGTCTTACAATCGGGGGTGTCTTACTATCGGGGAAACACGGTATTATATACAGCGACATAGGGGTACAATAAATCTGACAATTTTTATAGAAACCAAGTGGCATTATATAGATAGGCATAAGTAAAAATACGTGGTGTATAATGTGACAAAATCTGACTAATCTGCCATAAAGCTTCCAAGGTTTGCAATATGAGCAAAAGTTGCTTACCCCGTGTAGCGTAGTTGCCGCTGTAGCTAGACCCACGTGTGACCCTCACCTCTGACGCGCGTTTCGCGTGTGCTTTCTCAAAAAGGGAGAAAGGACATGTACCCTATGTCAGAAAAGCAGAGAGCTGCAGTGGTAGTTGGGCAATTGACTGGTGCTGCAGAGAGAGAAGTAGAGACTTGGTCGGCTGCAGACCAGGAATCAG
Source organism: Oophaga sylvatica (assembly GCA_033576555.1). NCBI lineage: Eukaryota > Metazoa > Chordata > Amphibia > Anura > Dendrobatidae > Oophaga > Oophaga sylvatica. Next base: position 280,736,974 of record JARQOD010000004.1, read on the forward strand.
TGCTCGCAATTTTCTTAAAGTTACAGACTATCTTTGAGGATCGCACTGAGACAGACCTCCAGATGAGGTTTTACCAATGCTCCCAGAAACCAGATGACAGCATTCGGGACTACGCCTGCCGACTGCAAGGAGCCCTGTGAGCACTCAAACAGGTTAACCCTATGAGTGTCGCCAAAGAGAATAAAATAAAGAACAATTTGTACGGGGACTGAGGTCCCAAGCTGAAAGCAGGACTGTGCATTGGTGGTCCTTGGATCATCCTAACGCTACCTTTGATGCCCTTAAGAATATGGCTATAAAAGGACTGCGACCCCTGGAAACACCCGAGATGGCAACCCAGTGTCACCCGGGTGAGACCACTCTAATGCCAGCAGCATCTACCTTCTCTCCGCTGGTTGCTGAAGCCAAAACGCAGGTGGCGCCCCCTACTGAGCTGGACTGTCTGCGTTCAGAAGTGCACCAGCTGACCAAAAACCTGGCCACTGTAATGAGTGTTCTGCAACTGCCGACAGAGGAAGAAGGAAAGATCCTGCTAGCTGACTGCCCAGAGGATGTCCCTTGGATGAACCGGAGGAGAAGGAGGACGTCGCCCCACCGGAGGAGGACAACGCCACCCCCTGGAAGGACCCGCGACCAGCATCATCCTCGCCGAGAGATCGTCTGCTACCGCTGCCATAGAGAAGGTCACCCAGCACGTCGGTGTCCTTTAAATGAGCAAATCCTGGGTCCGAGGGCCAACACTCAGGAATAGACTCATCAGGCCCCTCAGACTGGAACAGCAGGTTTGTGGGAGGAAGACCATACCTGTCCATCATACTGGACGGGATTGCAATCCCTGCCCTGCTGGACACCGGATCTCAGATAACCATCATACCTGATGTTCTTTACAATAGATACTGGTCCATGGACGGTCTCCAACCCCCAAACCCCGACTTTGCATTATACGCCTCTAATGGCCTCCCTCTTGACTTATTGGGGGCTAAAAACGTAGACGTAAAAGTGGGGAGAGTGGAGCTAAAGGATCAGGGACTTCTTGTAGTGAAGACTGTCAATGAGGAAAATGGGTTGAATGTGGTTTTAGGCACTAACATTATTAGTAACTGTTTGGAGGAGGTTGTGTTTTTACTCCAACAGCTCGCCGATGTTGCCAGACCAAAGCAAAAGGGAGCGATCCAGAAGGAGATCCGGGCCCTGATGTGCCAGCAGCAAGTGAAACTGACCGGTGGTGAGATTGGTAATGTACGGGTAACAGACCCGAACCCCATTGTGATACCCCCAATGAGTGAAATGCTTATTTGGTGTAGAGCAGCAATAGGTGTCATGTGTGCATCGCCACGAAGATCGTCGCGGTTGCACATTCTGACTTCTCACAGCTGAGTTGCTGTTTCTTTGTGTTTGGCAGTTAGGGAGTTAATTCTGTCTGTGCTCAGTTCTGGGACTGGGTGCAGTTTCTCCCGGCTGCAATTAATTATTTGTTGATTGGTTTCCTTAAATCTCTGGTTGTCTGTGTTGGGAGTTGCCAGTGAAATTCTTCATGCAGACCACAGATAGGATTGTATCTGTATAGACTTAAGTTAAAGAGCTCCTTAGTTGTTTTAAGCTCACCTTGCTTAGAGTTTAATATCCCAGATCATTTATGTTCCTTCTGTGTTTGAGTGTGTATGCAAGTCTGTGTTTTCTCCAGTCTGTCTTATATGTCTAATCTGTGTATTTAGCAGAGATCAGCCCATATCCCTTTGGTGGTAATCAGAATCCTTCTTAGGACTGATTACAGGGTTCAGGGACTGATAGGAGACAGGGTTAGGCTGGAGACTTGGACCTCTGAACCATTATCAGTACCTCCAAGGTGAGGGATTAGTTAGGACCCCAGTTTAGGGTCAGGTTAGACCCCCGGTCCTCCTCTTTCCTGTGACAGTGTATCAAGTCCTCAAGATTAACCCTGAGTTCAACGGATATCGTGTCAGGTAAATCTATTCTATATTTACATGCTGATGTTGCTAATCTATATGTTGTATAGAGTGTTGTTCTTTCAAGAATAGTTTACTGACATCGTACACATATCATAAGACCGCGTGACATTTTCACTGGCCCATAAAATTATTCCCAGTTGCCATGGATCCAGTAGCCCAGCTGGCTCTGCAGTTGCAGGGATTATCCATGGAGCTGACGGACATTAAGTCCAAAGTTTTGTCTCCCCGGAGCAAACCAGATTTGAACCTAAAGTAGCTCTCCCGGACAGGTTCACTGGTGGGCGAGACAAATTTTTTACCTTCAGGGAAACATGTAAATTGTATTTTCGGCTTCGGCCTCGATCATCAGGGAGTGAAGAGCAAAGAGTGGGAATTGTTATCTCGCTCCTACAAGGGGACCCTCAATCCTGGGCCTTCTCCCTTCCTCCGGGATCCCCGCTCTACAGTCAGTAGATCGATTTTTTACTGCCCTGGGTTTGGTATATGATGACCCAGATCGGGTCTCTCTTGCTGAGACAAAATTACGTAAGATACAGCAGGGAGATCGTCCGGCGGAGGAATTTGCTTCTGAGTTCCGTAGATGGGCCACAGATACTCAGTGGAATGACCCAGCTCTTAGAAGCCAGTTTTGTCATGGGCTTTCTGACAAATTAAAGGACGTTTTGGCTCAGTATGATTCTCCTCCATCACTGGAGGCTGCTATGGCCCTAGCTATCCGTACTGATAGACGGCTCCGGGAGAGGTGCGAGGTAACTCCGCCCCTGTTGTTACTCCACCTACTATTAAAGTCCCTTATGTTGAGGTTCCCCTTGTCTGTTCGGAGGAGCCTATGCAGTTGGGAGGGACATCATTTCGTAGGAGGGGATTGGCGGTACGCCGCAGGACTAGAAGGTGTTTCTTCTGCGGGAAAGAGGGACATTTTGTTGAGGGATGTCCATCCCGTGCCTTGTTGAGCAAAAAGTCGCCGGAAAACTGTTAATCCCAGGTTGTGTGGTGGACGACAACCTGGGAGTATGTATTTCGTCCGCTAGTTCTTCTCAGTTCCTTGTACCAGTGGAGGTGGTGGTTGGTACGAGAGTGGAGAGATTTTCTGTTCTTCTTGATAATGGGTCCGGGGCTAATCTGGTTGACGCTCAGTTTGCTCAGGCTCAAGGTATGCATCTGAGTGTATTGGTCAAACCGATCCCTATATTCTCCATTGACGCCAGGCCTCTCGGCCAAGGTAGCTTTGTTCATGAGGTTCATAACATTGACCTTCGGGTAGGGGCAATACATAGGGAACTATTATCTTGTTATGTGTTGGAGGGTCTACCTACTCCTATTGTGTTGGGACTTCCTTGGTTGTTAAACATAACCCTGTGATTAATTGGCAGTCCAGAGATATAAGCCAATGGGGTGAGTTTTGCAAAAGTAACTGCATGAACACAGTCATCAGTGCGGTCGTGCCTAGTACTTTGCCTCCTTTTTTGGAGGACTTTGGGGATGTGTTCTCTGAGGAGGGGTGTCAGGAGTTGCCTCCTCATCGCGTGTATGACTGCTCTATTAATTTACTTCCTGATGCTAAGTTACCTAAAGCTAGGTTATATAACCTTTCTGGTCCTGAGAGGCAGGCTATGAAAGATTATATTTCGGAAAGTCTGGCCAAAGGGCATATTAGACCTTCATCTTCCCCAGTGGCCGCGGGGTTCTTCTTTGTGAAGAAAAAAGATGGAGGCCTACGCCCTTGCTTGGATTTCCGCGAACTTAATCGGATTACTGTTCGAGATCCGTATCCACTCCCTCTGATTCCTGATCTCTTCAATCAAATTGTTGGCGCCAAATGGTTCTCTAAATTGGATCTCAGGGGGCGTATAATCTGATTAGGATAAAAGAGGGGATGAGTGGAAAACGGCGTTTAACACGCCGGAGGGACATTATGAGAACCTTGTCATGCCTTTTGGTCTGACTACTGCACCAGCAGTATTCCAACATTTTGTTAATGACATTTTTCGTCATCTGGTGGGGCTGTTTGTGGTCGTATATTTGGATGACATTTAATTTACTCACCAGATCTTGTGTCTCACCAGGGGCATGTGAGACAGGTGTTGCAGATCTTGCGAGACAATAAACTATACGCCAAACTGGAAAAGTGTGTATTCGCCGTACAGGAACTTCAGTTTTTGGGTTTCTTGGTGTCAGCCTCCGGTTTCCATATGGACCCTGAAAAGGTGAGAGCAGTGCTTGAATGGGATCAGCCAGAGGATCTTAAGCTCTGCAGCGTTTTCTGGGGTTTGCTAACTACTACCGGAAATTTATTTGTAATTTCTCATCTGTTGTCAAACCTCTCACTGACATGACAAGAAAAGGGACAGATTTTCTAAATGGTCGGACAAAGCTTGCCAAGCTTTTTCCTCTTTGAAAAAATGTTTTGCTTCGGCACCCGTTCTCATCCAACCAGATGCATCACAGCCGTTCGTTGTGGAGGTGGACGCGTCTGACGTAGGGGTGGGTGCAATATTGTCCCAGGTCCGTCCCCTGGTAAATGGCATCCGTGCGCTTTCTTTTCTAAAAAATTGTCGTCCGCCGAAAGGAATTATGATATCGGCAATAGGGAACTTTTGGCCATTAAGTTGGCTTTTGAAGAATGGCGTCACTTTTTGGAGGGGCAGTCCACCCGGTCACCGTCATTACTGATCACAAGAACCTGCTGTATTTGGAATCTGCTAAGCGTCTGAATTCCAGACAAGCTCGATGGTCGTTGTTTTTTACCAGGTTTAATTTTGTTGTCACTTATCGCCCTGGATCTAAGAATGTTAAGGCGGATGCCTTGTCTCGCAGTTTCCCAGGGGCCGGGAAAATGGATGACCCGATTCCTATCCTTCAGGAGGGGTGGTAGTGTCGGCTGTATGTTCTGAGCTTGAGGAGGAGGTGTTAGAGGCTCAGGGGGACGCCCCTGCAGGACCTCCAGGGAGACTGTTTGTCCCAAATCAGTTGAGACAAAAGGTTATTGAGGCACATCATAATTCTGCTTTAGCAGGACATCCAGGGAGTAAGGCTACTTTAGATCTCCTTTCTCGCCGGTTTTGGTGGCCTAACGTTAAAAAGATGTTTTAACTTTTGTCGCGTCCTGTGGGGTTTGTGCTCGCTCTAAGACCTCTCATACCCGTCCGTCTGGGACCCTCTTACCCTTGAAACTTCCGGAGCGTCCATGGACTCATTTGTCTATGGACTTCATCACGGACCTTCCTCAGTCGTCAGGGAAGACTGTCATACTGGTGGTTGTTGACAGGTTCAGTAAGATGGCACATTTCATTGCTCTTCCTGCCCTCCCTAATGCTAAAACTCTGGCGCAGGTGTTCATTGGGGAGATTGTGAGACTTCATGGGTTGCCTTCTGATGTGGTGTCAGATAGGGGGTCTCAGTTTGTGTCCAAGTTTTGGAGGGCATTTTGTTTACGTCGGGGGATGCAATTGTCATTTTCCTCGGCTTTTCATCCGCAGACCAATGGTCAGACAGAGCGTCTGAATCAAAGCCTAGAGACTTATCTTCGGTGTTTTGTCTCAGAGAACCAGGAGGACTGGTCTTCTTTCTTGCCTCTGGCAGAGTTCGCTCTTAACAACAGGCGGAGCGAGTCCACTGGTAAGTCCCCGTTTTTTGGGGCATATGGTTTTCATCCCCAGTTTTGTACATTCAATGGGGGGGGCCCTTCTGGGGTTCCTGAGGAGGAGCGTTTCTCGTCGTCACTTGCTTCAGTGTGGAGAGGTGTATTGAATAATCTGAGTGCTATGGGGAACCGTTATAAACGTATGGCTGATAGGAGGAGAGTTTCTGGTCCAGATCTTAATGTGAACGATCTGGTATGGTTGTCTACCAGGAATATAAAACTTAAAGTTCCCTCCTGGAAGCTGGGCCCCAGATTCATCGGGCCGTACAGGATCAGTTCCATAATTAATCCTGTGGCATTTCGTCTGGACCTCCCTCCTACGTTTAAAATCCACAATGTGTTCCACAAGTCATTACTTAAGAGGTACGTGGCACCAGTCATACCATCACCTCTACCTCCTCCTCCAGTGGTGGTCAATGGTAACTTGGAGTTTCAAGTGTCAAAGATCATTGACTCACGTCTGAATCGCCGGTCCCTTCAGTACTTGGTGCATTGGAAGGGGTATGGTCCAGAGGAGAGGACGTGGGTTCCTGCGTCTGACATTAACGCAGATCGTTTGGTGCGGACCTTCCACAGAACTCACCCGGGCAAACCTGGCCCTGAGGGTCCGGAGGCCCCTCGTAGAAGGGGGGGTACTGTCATGTGTGCATCGCCACGAAGATCGTCGCGGTTGCACATTCTGACTTCTCACAGCTGAGTTGCTGTTTCTTTGTGTTTGGCAGTTAGGGAGTTAATTCTGTCTGTGCTCAGTTCTGGGACTGGGTGCAGTTTCTCCCGGCTGCAATTAATTATTTGTTGATTGGTTTCCTTTAAATCTCTGGTTGTCTGTGTTGGGAGTTGCCAGTGAAATTCTTCATGCAGACCACAGATAGGATTGTATCTGTATAGACTTAAGTTAAAGAGCTCCTTAGTTGTTTTAAGCTCACCTTGCTTAGAGTTTAATATCCCAGATCATTTATGTTCCTTCTGTGTTTGAGTGTGTATGCAAGTCTGTGTTTTCTCCAGTCTGTCTTATATGTCTAATCTGTGTATTTAGCAGAGATCAGCCCATATCCCTTTGGTGGTAATCAGAATCCTTCTTAGGACTGATTAAAGCGAAAAGTCATAAAAAATAGTAAATCAATTAATGGTGAATATATAATCACCCCAAGGATAACTTGGCCCCAGAGCCAACCAGGTAAGAAAAACTCCCAAGAATATGCAATACCAAGGAAAAGAAAAAAGGAGCATGAATCTTATTTCAAAAAATATCAAAATTTATTTTATACAGTTTTAAAATTGCCAACAATAAAGGCCCAAAAAGGAAACAGAGGTGTGGCGAGGAAAAGCTGTCAGTATAAGAGACAGCAACAGGCTAATACATCGCCAGGGTAAGACTCAAGATGTGAAGCCAGCATGTTAACATAACAATGTAAACCTAGGATAATTCCAATAGTGTCTATTATCAATACATGGCCACATAAGATGTGCAATAGCAAATCATAGGTCTTGCTTACCCATATTGTAAGGCTGAGTCTGTGCGTCTCTCAAGAGCTGACCCCTCTGACGCGCGTTTCGCGGATGTGCTTTATCAAAAAGGGGACACATGATGCCATAACCCCAGGGCATTTTATATGTTTTGATGAGGTCCAGATAATGTCGGTCTAATAGGGCGCACATGTTCGCTGCATCACACGCCACCAACGTACCTCCCCCTCTCCCGGCAGTCAGTGCATCGCTTGCATGAGGCGAAAAAGTCGCCATGTGACGTCATCAGTATGCGCGCGATGTAGTGGAGACGGCCGTAGAAAGGGAGGAATTGGCATGGTGCAGGGCGCATGCGCGCACCGCCGTAGCCATCAAACTGGAGACCATACAGGCAGACATTTTAAAGGTGATCACAACAGAGTGTGAAATATATATATAAAGTATATGTGGATCGCATACAAAGAAAATAATAATATACCTACATAGCAGTGATAGAGTGCACATGAATTAATCACAAAATAGTGATGTGATAGTCTCAAAAAATAATAATACATAATAATAATATAAAAGGGATCAATACAATCTTATTAAATAGTGCGTAAGTACAGAAAAAGGAAAGAAAAAATAATAAAGTGAAAAATATATCAAAAACAATCATAATCTAATACTGTCAGCCAGAAATGGATCCATATAGATTTTTCATGGGATGCAGCATGCTTAGAAAAGTCTTCAATTTCGGCCAAATGGTAGAATGTGGCATGCCAAGGTATGTCTTTTATCCATGTGACAACGACATTTACGGACACTAAAATCAAAAACTGAGACAATGACATAGTTAAAAAATAATAATGAATTAAAAACGTGGTGGATAGATTCATTATCATATTCGATATAGGACAAAAAACATCAGGCGAAACGGTAAAGTGGTGGACAGGGCAACCCCGCATACAGAATAGATTAAATGTACTGAGGGGCTAGGATTACAGAAATGGAGTGAATGTCAATTTTCGTTTAACCCTTTTGGTGTTAGTGTATCGAGAGTGATAATCCATCTGCACTCACGTTGTGCTAGAGTGCGGATAAGATTGCCACCTCTAATCCCGCCTCTAATCCTATCAATGCCCCTGATTTTTAACCCGCTGGGGTCAGATCCATGACATGAGCGAAAGTGTCGTGGCAACGTTTTCAATGTTGTTACATCTTTAGTGTCCTTGGCAGCCAAGATATCGCGCACATGTTCGCGCGTCCTGATCTTTAATTCCCTAGACGTGAGACCCACATATATGAGAGGGCAGGGACATGTGGCGTAATACACCACATGAGTAGTATTACAAGAGATATATTCACGGATTTTGAATTCCCTGCTTCCATCTGACTTTTTGAAGGTCCCACATCTGAGGATATTAGGACACGCGACACACGTGCCACAGGGGAAACAACCCACCCGTGGATTTTCAATTTTAAAGACAGATGTATTCTTTGCCACATAATGACTTCGAACCAAGTGGTCTTTTAAGTTCCTCCCCCTCCGTTGTGTTAGTAGGGGGCGTTGCGGTAAATTGGTTGCCAGGATCTCGTCGGTGCGCAACACCGACCAGTGTTTGTTAAGAATGTCACGGATCCGATCCCAGCGGCAATTGGACGTGGAGATGAACCGCAGTTCACTAGAATTGGTAGTGTCTCTCCTCCCTGAGGAGACAAGTAATTCTTCCCTCCTAGTGTTTCTGGCACGTCTATACCCTGCTTTAATGGAGCGGCCACTATACCCTCTCTCCCGGAAACGTTCAGCAAGGACGACGGACTGTCGCTCGAAACGGGCCATGGTAGAGCAGGTCCGCCTGTTCCTCAAAAATTGTCCAACTGGGATGGCCCTAATCACTGAAGAATTGTGTGCCGAGGAGGCATGTAGGAGAGAATTGACGGATGTCTCCTTGCGGTAGAGATCCGTCTCTATAGAGCCATCCTCTGCGACAAACAAAGTCACATCCAAAAAGTCAATACTCTTGGAGTGATATTTAAATGTGAATCTTAGATTATATGGATTCACATTAAGGAACTGCATGAACGTGGATAGGCTGGTCTCGTCACCTCTCCAAATCATCAACACATCATCAATGTAACGAAACCAGCCCACCACTGAGTCCGCGGCCTGTGCTCCGTCGCCACAAAAAATCTGCCTCTCCCAATATCCCAGAAATAAATTTGCATACGACGGAGCACAGGCCGCGCCCATCGCAGTCCCCTGTATCTGTAAATAAAATTTATCCTTAAAAACGAAAAAAAATTTTGGTTAAAGCAAACTCAAGTAAATCCAAAATAAATTCCGAAAAATGGCCATCCCAGTTGGCAGTCTCGAGGAAAAACCGGACCGCTCTGAGACCATCGTTGTGTCGGATGGATGTGTATAACGATTCAATGTCGATGGTCACTAATAACATGCCCGCCTCGAGAGAAAGTCCGTCGACCTTGGTGAGAATGTCAGTAGTGTCTCTGACATAGGAGGGGAGTGTTTCTACCAAAGGCTTTAGATGATGATCAATAAACTTACACAGATTTTCATTAAGCCCTCCTATGCCAGAGACAATGGGTCTCCCAGGGGGGTTTTGTGCATCCTTGTGTACCTTCGGTAACAAATAAAATGTAGGTACCTTAGGATGTTTAGGTAGCAGGGTGTCCAGGGCTTTTCTTGGGACCAGGCCCGACTCGTCTGCATGATCCAAAATAGTCTTTAGTTCTGAGGAAAAAGGCAGAGTTGGGTTTCGAGATAGCACTTGATACGTTTGTTTATCCCTGAGTTGACGGTATGCCTCCCTCTCATATTTTTCAATCGGCCAGATCACCACGTTCCCCCCCTTGTCAGCTGGTTTAATCACCACAGATGTCAGAGATCGTAGCTCATCAAGAGCACGTCGCTGTGTTGATGTCATATTGTCACCGCAGATAGTATTAGATATCTTTCTTAGGTCTTCAGTGACCAATCTGCAGAAAATGTCCACTTGTGGACAGATTGACAAGGGGGGGAACGTGAGTGATCGTGGCATAATAGAGCTAGGTAAGATGTTCATACCGCTCGGATGTTGCTCATTAAGAAGATCCTCCAGATCTATTAGAGCTTGCTGTTCAACATTCATAACAGTATCATTTCTCTGATGATGTAATTTACGGAGGACTATCTTACGACAAAATAAATGTAAGTCCTTAAGAGCAGTGAAAAAATCAAACCCGCTATTGGGCACAAAATTAAGTCCCAATTTCAATAGATTCAACTGTGTCTCAGACAAAACATGAGAGGATAAATTAATTACCTGTAGACCGGAATTTTTAGCTTTCCGCTCATATGTTGGAGAGGTCAGGTATCTCTTCTTATTATTGAAGCGACTTCTTGTATTCCTCATAGAATTTGTTGTCCTCATATTTTCTGTCCCTAGATTTCTCATTTGGTCGGATCTAATGCTCGTATCATCAGCTGATGTAAGCGAGGACAACGACTCAGAGCGTGATTCAATAATCTGACGTGTTTTTTTGCCTCTGTTTTTCCATCTATACACTCTATTTTCAAGAGAGTCTAGATTGTCTCTCTGTAATTTTCTAGATTTGATTGCACAAATCTCCTGTTCCCATTTGGTTAAATCTTTGTCAAGATCACTGTTCAATTTAACGAGTGCATCGTCAGTAAGCAGGTCTTTTAAGGAAATTTGTATAGTGTCGATCTCTTTCTCCAACTCTGCCAATTTGGCCTCATCAGACATAACGAGTAATTCCATAAATCTCCGAGAGCATTTAGTAGCCGTCTCTTCCCATTCTAGTTTAAATTTATCATCATCAATGGGGAAGGCCGGGAATATCTGCACCCGCAGACCCCTCGGGATCAGTGTACGAGTCAGGTACTGTCCCAGAGAAGCCTTATTCCACCACAGTCTCGTTCGCCTGTGTAATAATGTCCTTAATTTTCTAATCATTTCATTTGAATCACCACCATTCGAAGTACTACTACCAACAGCGTCCTCTTTCAACACCTCTTGCAGTTGAGATAACCATGTACGGTCTCTCGCACGATAGTCCATATGTTTATGACCAGATGCTGTGAATAACACAGAAATACCAATTAAAGCGAAAAGTCATAAAAAATAGTAAATCAATTAATGGTGAATATATAATCACCCCAAGGATAACTTGGCCCCAGAGCCAACCAGGTAAGAAAAACTCCCAAGAATATGCAATACCAAGGAAAAGAAAAAAGGAGCATGAATCTTATTTCAAAAAATATCAAAATTTATTTTATACAGTTTTAAAATTGCCAACAATAAAGGCCCAAAAAGGAAACAGAGGTGTGGCGAGGAAAAGCTGTCAGTATAAGAGACAGCAACAGGCTAATACATCGCCAGGGTAAGACTCAAGATGTGAAGCCAGCATGTTAACATAACAATGTAAACCTAGGATAATTCCAATAGTGTCTATTATCAATACATGGCCACATAAGATGTGCAATAGCAAATCATAGGTCTTGCTTACCCATATTGTAAGGCTGAGTCTGTGCGTCTCTCAAGAGCTGACCCCTCTGACGCGCGTTTCGCGGATGTGCTTTATCAAAAAGGGGACACATGATGCCATAACCCCAGGGCATCTTATATGTTTTGATGAGGTCCAGATAATGTCGGTCTAATAGGGCGCACATGTTCGCTGCATCACACGCCACCAACGTACCTCCCCCTCTCCCGGCAGTCAGTGCATCGCTTGCATGAGGCGAAAAAGTCGCCATGTGACGTCATCAGTATGCGCGCGATGTAGTGGAGACGGCCGTAGAAAGGGAGGAATTGGCATGGTGCAGGGCGCATGCGCGCACCGCCGTAGCCATCAAACTGGAGACCATACAGGCAGACATTTTAAAGGTGATCACAACAGAGTGTGAAATATATATAAAGTATATGTGGATCACATACAAAGAAAATAATAATATACCTACATAGCAGTGATAGAGTGCACATGAATTAATCACAAAATAGTGATGTGATAGTCTCAAAAAATAATAATACATAATAATAATATAAAAGGGATCAATACAATCTTATTAAATAGTGCGTAAGTACAGAAAAAGGAAAGAAAAAATAATAAAGTGAAAAATATATCAAAAACAATCATAATCTAATACTGTCAGCCAGAAATGGATCCATATAGATTTTTCATGGGATGCAGCATGCTTAGAAAAGTCTTCAATTTCGGCCAAATGGTAGAATGTGGCATGCCAAGGTATGTCTTTTATCCATGTGACAACGACATTTACGGACACTAAAATCAAAAACTGAGACAATGACATAGTTAAAAAATAATAATGAATTAAAAACGTGGTGGATAGATTCATTATCATATTCGATATAGGACAAAAAACATCAGGCGAAACGGTAAAGTGGTGGACAGGGCAACCCCGCATACAGAATAGATTAAATGTACTGAGGGGCTAGGATTACAGAAATGGAGTGAATGTCAATTTTTCGTTTAACCCTTTTGGTGTTAGTGTATCGAGAGTGATAATCCATCTGCACTCACGTTGTGCTAGAGTGCGGATAAGATTGCCACCTCTAATCCCGCCTCTAATCCTATCAATGCCCCTGATTTTTAACCCGCTGGGTCAGATCCATGACATGAGCGAAAGTGTCGTGGCAACGTTTTCAATGTTGTTACATCTTTAGTGTCCTTGGCAGCCAAGATATCGCGCACATGTTCGCGCGTCCTGATCTTTAATTCCCTAGACGTGAGACCCACATATATGAGAGGGCAGGGACATGTGGCGTAATACACCACATGAGTAGTATTACAAGAGATATATTCACGGATTTTGAATTCCCTGCTTCCATCTGACTTTTTGAAGGTCCCACATCTGAGGATATTAGGACACGCGACACACGTGCCACAGGGGAAACAACCCACCCGTGGATTTTCAATTTTAAAGAAAGATGTATTCTTTGCCACATAATGACTTCGAACCAAGTGGTCTTTTAAGTTCCTCCCCCTCCGTTGTGTTAGTAGGGGGCGTTGCGGTAAATTGGTTGCCAGGATCTCGTCGGTGCGCAACACCGACCAGTGTTTGTTAAGAATGTCACGGATCCGATCCCAGCGGCAATTGGACGTGGAGATGAACCGCAGTTCACTAGAATTGGTAGTGTCTCTCCTCCCTGAGGAGACAAGTAATTCTTCCCTCCTAGTGTTTCTGGCACGTCTATACCCTGCTTTAATGGAGCGGCCACTATACCCTCTCTCCCGGAAACGTTCAGCAAGGACGACGCACTGTCGCTCGAAACGGGCCATGGTAGAGCAGGTCCGCCTGTTCCTCAAAAATTGTCCAACTGGGATGGCCCTAATCACTGAAGAATTGTGTGCCGAGGAGGCATGTAGGAGAGAATTGACGGATGTCTCCTTGCGGTAGAGATCCGTCTCTATAGAGCCATCCTCTGCGACAAACAAAGTCACATCCAAAAAGTCAATACTCTTGGAGTCATATTTAAATGTGAATCTTAGATTATATGGATTCACATTAAGGAACTGCATGAACGTGGATAGGCTGGTCTCGTCACCTCTCCAAATCATCAACACATCATCAATGTAACGAAACCAGCCCACCACTGAGTCCGCGGCCTGTGCTCCGTCGCCACAAAAAATCTGCCTCTCCCAATATCCCAGAAATAAATTAAAAGGACTGATTACAGGGTTCAGGGACTGATAGGAGACAGGGTTAGGCTGGAGACTTGGACCTCTGAACCATTATCAGTACCTCCAAGGTGAGGGATTAGTTAGGACCCCAGTTTAGGGTCAGGTTAGACCCCCGGTCCTCCTCTTTCCTGTGACAGTGTATCAAGTCCTCAAGATTAACCCTGAGTTCAACGGATATCGTGTCAGGTAAATCTATTCTATATTTACATGCTGATGTTGCTAATCTATATGTTGTATAGAGTGTTGTTCTTTCAAGAATAGTTTACTGACATCGTACACATATCATAAGACCGCGTGACAATAGGTCTGAGAGGACAGAACTACCAAGCAGTAGTAGAGCCCCATTGTTCAGAACACAGACCTACACTCTTGACTGCCAGAGGGGTAGTGGAGGTACATAATGGGAGGGTGCCAGTGCATCTTCTAAACTGGGGAGAGGATGAAGTCAAATTACCACGTTATGCCACTGTTGCCAAGTTACATGCTGTGGATAATAACTCCATTCACCCGATGGAGCCCTTAACCTCCCCACAACCAGTGGAGGATATTGGCCTGACCACCTAGGTGGGGGATTGGTGTCAACAGCTCCATGTCGGGACGGACACCACTCCAGCCCACCAGAAACAGGGAGTACATTGAGTAGTTCAGGAGTATGCACAGGTATTCAGCAAACACCCACTTGACTTTGGGAAGATAAAAGGGGTCCAACATCACATCCCCACAGGCAACCATCCTCCCATTAAAGAACGGTACAGGCCTATACCACCAGCATACTACCAGAAAGCCAAGGAGATGTTGCATGACATGAAGGAGGCAGGGGTGATAAGGGATAGTTGTAGTCCCTGGGCAGCTCCCCTAGTCCTAGTCAGGAAAAAGGATGGAAAAAGGATGGAAGCATGAGAATGTGTGTAAATCGCATCACACATAAAGATGCATACCCTTTACCACGCTGTATGTGGATTTCAGCGACGTTGGCTGGAATGATTGGATTGTGGCACCACCTGGCTATCAGGCTTTTTACTGCCATGGCGATTGCCCGTTTCCCCTGGCTGACCACCTGAACTCAACCAACCATGCCATTGTACAGACTTTGGTTAACTCTGTAAACTCAAGCATTCCCAAAGCATGCTGTGTTCCCACAGAGCTGAGCGCCATTTCGATGCTCTATTTGGATGAGTACGACAAAGTAGTACTTAAAAATTATCAGGAGATGGTTGTAGAAGGGTGCGGGTGCCGTTGAACCACCCCCCTCCCCCCAAAAAAACAGACTTCTTTTTATCAAATGGACTTCTTTAAAATAAAAAAACAAAAAAAAAAAAAAAAAAAAAAAACCTGGACTTTCACCTGACCTTATTTATGACTTTTACGTGCAAAATTGTTTTGACCATATGATCTTTTTCCACGCATTGAGGAATCCTTAGCTGCCTTAAAGACTGCTAATTACTTTTCCACCCTTGACCTCACTAGTGGGTACTGGCAAGTAGCTGTGGCTGAGGAGGATCGGGAGAAGACGGCTTTCACCACCCCAATGGGACTCTGTGAGTTCGACAGGATGCTGTTTGGACTCAGCAGTGCCCCAGGAACGTTCCAGAGAGTGATGGAGAGTTGCCTGGGACATCTCAACTTTGAAACTGTGTTACTGTACCTGGACGACGTAATTGTGTACTCCAAGACGTATGAAGATCACTTGAAGCACCTGGCGGAGGTATTCGAGCCACTGTCCAAGTATGGGATGAAACTGAAGCCTTCAAAGTGCCACCTGCTCAAACAAAGGTACAATATCTGGGACATATTGTCAAATCAGAAGGAGTAGCGCCAGACCCCGAGAAGCTCACCGCCATCCAGAAATGGCCGGAGCCGAAGAACCTCAAAGAGGTGCGACAGTTCCTGGGACTGACAGGATACTACTGGAGGTTTGTAAAGGACTACACTAAGAAAGCAGCGCCTCTGCAAGACTTCATGATGGGACAGTCCCTCAAGAGCAGGAATTCTCCATTCCACTAGGGTAAAGAACAGGCTGAGGCATTCAAAGAAATGAAGGAGATCCTGACAGGTGACAAGATCTTAGCCTATCCTGACTACAGCCAACCGTTCCTGCTGTATACGGATGCCAGCAATGAAGGATTGGAAGCTGTCCTCAGTCAGAAGCAAAATGGCCTGGAGAAAGTCATTGCGTATGCAAGCAGGAAGCTCTGCCCGACCGAGAGGAACCCCGAGAACTATAGCAGCTTCAAGTTGGAGTTCCTGGCACCGGTCTGGGCCATCACGGAGAGGTTTAAGCACTACCTAGCCTCCAGCAAGTTCACTGCCTACACTGATAATAACCCCTTGACACATCTTGAAACAGCTAAGCTGGGAGCCATGGAACAACGCTGGATGGCTCGGCTGTCAAACTACCAATGCCTCATGGGTCGGACACAGAGGAAGAAGTGGACGACCTGGAAGAGATTGAACTACCTGAATTTCACAAGAATGGGATGATCCACAAGCAACGAGCCTGCAAAAGGCAGCGTGGTAAGACGCTAAATCCTTTACCTCACCACAGCTGGAAGGAGACTCAGGACAGCGATCCAGTTGTTAGCCGTATCAAGGAGCTGATAACTCAAGAAGGTTCCTCCTTGGAGAAGGATGCGTCTCCACAAGCAAGGCAGCTGTGGAATGAGAGAAGCCGGCTGTTTATCTATCGTGAGAAGCTGTGCCGGAGGTACGTCAATCCAAGAACCCACGAGATGGTTTGGCAGATAGTAGTTCCCAAAGCAGACATCCAGATGGTGTTGGAGGCCTACCACGATCAAGCGGGGCACTTTGGCTGGAAGAAGCTGGAGACCCTGTTGAAGTGTCATTTCTACTGGGTGGGAATGCGCAGCTTCATTGAGAGGTGGTGCCAGAACTGTGGAACCTGTGGCCTCAGAAGAAAAGACTACAGCAGCCAGAAGGCACCCCTGCAACCCTTCAAGACGACTCGTCCCTTGGAGATCGCGGCCCTGAACCATGTCAAATTGTCACCCAGCCGGTCAGGATACTCCTATGCCCTGACCATGGTGGATCACTACTCCAGGTTCCTGGTGGTCGCCCCTGTCAAAGATCTGACGGCAGAGACAGCAGCAAAGACGTTCCAAGCGTATTTCTGCAGACCACATGGATATCCTGAGCAGGTGCTAACTGACCAAGGCCCAGCCTTCGAGGCCGAATTGTTCAAAGAGTTCTGCAATCTGTACGGATGTAAGAAGATAAGAACCACACCGTACCACCCCCAAACCAATGGTCTCTGTGAAAAGATGAATCACATCGTCATTGACCTGCTGAAGACTGTACCACTTGAAGAGAGGAATCGGTGGCCAGACCTACTACCTGATCTGGTAGATCTGTACAATCACATACCTGTGAGTTCCACCAATTGCACCCCAGCCTATCTCATGCGGGCAAGACCAGGAAAGCTGCCCATGGATCTGGAGCTTGGTGTTGTGGAACCAGAAGCGGATGTGACTACTGAAGACTGGGACACAAACCGACAGGAACAGTACAGAAAAGTACAGGCCTGTGTTGAAGACAGTCTCACCAGGGTAAGAGACAAACAAGAGGATCGCTACAACAAAAGTGCGCCAGCCGAACCTTTCGCACCTGGTGAAGTCGTGCTGAAAAGAAAGAGGAGGATGCACAAACTCGACGATCAATGGGAAAGAGAGCCCTACGTTGTACAGAATTCAAGGTTTGACAACAAGAAAACGTGTATAATTAGTAAAGATGGAGGAAGAACGACCACAACTGTATCCAGAGATCAAGTAAAGTTGTGTCCGGATCCGTTAAAGCTTCAATAGGAAGAACCTGTTGTCAATAAGGAAAAGCGTGATGAAGCAGTCATACATACAGACTTAGGAGATTTCTCCGCGGATTGGCCCCGAATTGGAGAAGCTGTAATCATTCCCATACTCCAATTCTATCAACAACAAGGAGAACCTCTACATCCAGTTGAGCCGGTTGTTGCAGTAGAGTCAGTTCCAGAGGAACATGCTCCAACAGAATCTCAGGAAGCCGAATCACAGGAAGAAGAGTCCCCTGCTGAGACAGAACCGGATCACCCAGCTGAAAGTATACTTGCCAGATCCGTAGAGAGGTTAAGACAGTACTACAATTTACCTGCACGCAGGACAGACAGGTTAACTGACACCTCACCTATCACTACACCACGTAGGTCAGTACGCATAACAAGGAGACAATTACCTGTTAGGTACAGAGAGTGAGACCTAATAAATGTGAATAATTGCCTAGGGTCATTGTACATAAATGTAGATATTGTTGCTTACATTCTGTCTTAACCGTTATTTATTAATTTGTTTTTCTTCTTGGTTACCAAAACAAGTAAATGGACATTATTTTTGCTTGTTCCCACTTCCCTTTGAGCAGCCCTTTTTCCAAAAGAGACTAGGACTTTTCCGGTTGCTCATTTCCTCATTGCTTTTACTTATGTATATAGTTATATATGTTACCTGTTATGCAACAGTTCAAGATCCTCACCTCCCGTAAGGGAAGAGTTATATAGTTGTACAATGTTTATTGTTATGTGTTTTGTATTTCAGCCCCAGAGTGCTGAGTTCTAATAGGGGGAATGTGGAGCCCAGCTGCGTCTGGATTCATATCTCCCAGAAGGGTGCGCAGAAGGAATTCACCACTAGAGGTCTCAATATACATTCACACACCTTCACCCATCCCTAAGACCACCAGAGGGAGCTCCGATAGTGATATAAAAGGAGGGTGAAGACAGGAAAGAGAGCTCAGTCAGTCAGTCTGAAGGCTGCAGTCTGCAGTACAGTGAAGTTCAGTCACATTAGAGAGACTGCAGAGCAGTTCAGTTCAGCAAAATGGAGGCTAGTAAAGTGGAACTGAATCCACTCCAGTCTAGTCAGAGCTGAAATAAGCGAGTAGTCTGCAGACAGAGCAGACGAGTGGAGTTTGCAGCAAGGGACTCCAGAGCTCAAGTTGAGAGCCAGGAGCGTGCCGACGCTCAGAGAGCGGCGAAGACGCGGCCCACCAACTGCCCGTGTGTAATCGTGTGAGGGCCCGGGTAGGCCGAAGGCGAGTGGAAAGAGAATTGAAAGAGGCAGAGGAGCCTTTATAGCTCACCTCAACAAGTATTTACCGTACGCCGGGGTCCGAGCCTATAGGGATCTCCACGACCCATTAGGAGAACACCGGAGCTCCTGGAGGACTACAAGTCCCAGGAGTACCACAGAGCTGATACGTAGCAGGATCAGGAGGACGGAGTCTGGCAGGATCCGCCATCAGAGACCCTGTCCTTTCAGAGAAGGTCCAGTCACAAGGTCAGCCAGGTACAAGACGGAAACTAAGTTAGGCCCAGCTACATGCAGGCCAGGACTTCATTACAGAAAGGCAAGGAACAGGAGGCCACACACCTACTCAGTGGGGAACTCTGAATGTGCACCCTTCACCCTACAGTGCTCCGGGATGTGCCTGCAACATCTTCAGTAAAGGTACCAAAGTGACGTGTGTGTGTGTCCTATTTCTGACCTCTAACTGCCGGGTTCCCCTCTGTCCTGCTTCCCCATATAACTATCTGCCCTGAAGGACTCAGCCTCACCTGTGGGAGGCTTAACACCTATAGCTGCACAACACCAACCCTTCAGTGGATCTGCAGTGGTACCTGACCAGGTACACAGCTGGCGTCACAAATCCCCATACCAACATTCAATTCCCCTGTAAATATCCCACATTAAAGGGTGAGCGCCAGAGCCACGGACTGAGCTGTGTTGCTGTGACATCCCCCATAGAAGTCTATAGGCTCAGATCCGAGTTCCCATTGCTCTGGAGGGCGACTCACACTCCATCAGAGACAAGGCTGGAGACGCTATAGGCCATGGTAGCCAGCTTAGGTCAAGCAGGCTGTTCACAGTAGCATGAGCATCATGCAACCTGGCGTTGTCATGTAGACCTCCATTCCAGTCTCTATTGCTGTCTTGCTCGACCATGATAGCCTTTCAGAGCGATGGTGTGAGGTCAAAGGACACCTGTAGCTGGATATCTAGCTTGTAGCCCAATATCATGCAAATGCTTTCTAATAGTTTTTATAGACACTATTTGTCACCTTAGACTTGGTATGTGGTCTCCAATTTCCCTTGTAATACAGAATTGATCAATCTTGGAACTAGTGCAATTCAACACGATAACGCCTTGACGCATGTTTTGTGCTGACATGAACATTATCAACTTTATTGATAGCTTCCCAAAGCATATAAGTGCATGTATTTCTGTATGTGCCATTCATGTAATTGCGTGAATAGTGCAAATATCATTAACATGTCTAACGAGAAATGACATGTGGTCCTGTGATTTCCATAATTCCACGATTTTTCTTTCTGGTTTTGCAGTTGCAGTGATAAGGAGTGTAAATAAAAACACAATAAAACATGCTTGAAACACATTGAATTTTATTACATGAATTTTAACTCCATAACGATCTATGACATACATTTCCGTCATAGGTCGTCAATCAAAGTACAAAATCAGGAAGGAGCTGAGGCTGCTTCCTACCAGACAAATGCCGACTGTATTACATAACCGGCATCTGCCTGTAGCTACAGTGACTGGCGCTTTCTCCAGTTGCTGCAGTTAAACCCATTTAGTGCGATTGCAGGGAATTGAGTTACGATGACAACAGGGATTCAATTGAAGGCCCTTGTAACCGGCATCCTGGTCCTCCAGTGAATCTCAACCAAGAGTTGAGTTTCATAGGAGAACCTCGATTTCAATATCTTCTGCAATGCTTACAAGTGATGGAATGATCGATGAACAAGCTACAAATTTCCCATGTGAACTAAAAAATAATATACAGTTCCTTGAAAGAGTATTCATACCCTGTGAACTTTTCTAAATTTTTTCACGTTACACCCACAAGCTTAAATGTATTTTATTTGTATTTTATATGATGTAAAAATGATATAAAATGTGATATACAGTGATATAAAATATGATATACAAAGTGGCAATTATTTGTGAAGTGTAAAGAAAATGACACATGGTTTTCTTATTTTAAAAATATAAATCTGAAAATTGTAATGTGCATTTGTATTCAGCCCCTCTGAGTCAATACTTTTTAGGACCACCTTTCACTGCAATTACTGCTTTTGGGGTAAAGTGGCATGTAAAAGTTTAAGCACCCCTGGTCAAAATTACTGTTATTGTGAACAGTTAAGCAAATTGAAGATGGTTAGTACATAGTACAACCCCCTTTTGTAAGTGTCACAGCTTTTAAACACTTTATGTAGCCAGACAAGAGCATTTCTATTCTTGTTTGAGGGATTTTCATCCATTCTTCCTTGGAAAATCCTTCCAGTTCTGTGAGATTCCTGGGTCGTCTTACATGCACTGCTATTTTGTGGTCTAGCCAAAGATTGTCAATGATGTTCAGAACAGTGGACTGTGAGGGCCATTGTAAAACCTTCAGCTTGTGCCTTTTGAGGTTGTCTATTGTGGATTTAGGATCATTATCTATTTGTAGAAGGCATCCTCTTTTCAACTTCATCTCTTTTACAGATGGTGTTATATTTGCATCAAGAATTTATAGATATTTCATTGAATCCATTCTTCCCTTTTCCCATTAAATGTTCCCTGTGGCATTGGCTGCAACACAACCCCAAAGCATGATTGATCCACCCCCATTCTTAATGGTTGGCGAGATGTTCTTTTCCTCAACTTCTATGCCCCTTTTTTTCTACACATACCTTTGATCATTATGGCCAAAGAGTTCTATTTTAGCCTCATCAGTCCACAGGACTCATTTCCAAAACGCATTAGGCTTGTTTAGATTTTCTTTTGCATACTTCTGATGCTGAATTTTATGATGAAGACGCAGGAGAGTTTTTGTTCTGATGACTCTTCCATGAAGGCCATATTTGTGCAGGTGTCTCTGAACAGTATAACAATGTACTTTAACTCCAGAGTCTGCTAAATCTTACTGGAGGTCTTTTGCAGTTAAACAGGGTTTCTGATTCTCTAGCAATCCTAGCAGCGGCACTCACTGAAATTTTGACCTTATCTAAAGCCCGGGTCTCACATAGCGATACACCAGCGATCCCGACAACGATCAGGATCGCTGGTGTGTCGGTACATGATCGCTGCTGAGCTGCCAAACAGGCAGCTCAAGCATGCGATCAGCACAGCGACACTGCGGGTAACATCGCTTAGTTACCCGCAGTGTACTTTGGATACCAGTGCCCTGATGCAGGGAGCTGGTAACCAAGGTACACTCGGGTTTCCAGGCCTGCGTGGTGCCTGGAAACCTGCTGTGTACCTTGGTTACCAGCGGATCGCTGGTCTCCCGCCTGTCACACGCAGCGATGCGTGCTGGCCAGTGGGAGACCAGCGATCAAAAAAATGTCCAGAACATTCAGCGACGATCAGCGATACCCAGCAGGGGGGCTGATCATGCTGAATGTCACACACAGCGATATCGCTGTTGGCGTCACAAAACTAGTGACTCAGCAGCGATCTCGCTAGCGAGATCGCTGTGTGAGAGGGGGCTTTAAGTCATTTCTGAATTACATTTTGAACTGAGGAATGGGCAACTTGAAAATGCTCTGCTATCTTCTTATAGCCTTTTCCTGCTTTGTGGGCCTCCACTATTTTCATTTTCAGAGTGCTAGGCCGCTGCTTAGAAAAACCCATGGCTGCAGTTTTTTTGGCACTAGGTTAGAGGAGGCTGGGTTTTTAAAGCTGGCAAATTTGCATCACCTAGCCTCCCCTAATGATTGTGGACAAGCCATAACCCTAACAGGCTAAGAAAGGTCTGATAGTCAAAGTTATCTGAGCATACAAATCTCCAAGGGTGCCTAAACTTTTGCATAGGCCCATTTTCCTTTTTGTAATTCAGAAAATGTAAACAATCACAATACATTTTTGGCCTGAAAAACAAAGAAAACTATGTCTTTACCTTTAGCCCTTTTAGAGATCATTTCATCTTCAATTTGCTTAACTGTTCACAATAGTCATTTTGACCAGGGGTGCCCAAACTTTGACATGAGCTGACATTTTTGCCCATACTTCTTTGCAAACTAGCTCTAGCTCAGTGAGATTGGATGGAAAGCTTCCATGAATTGCAATTTTCATACTGCAATTTCTACCAAGCCTAGTAAATTGCCCTTCATGTGTCATAATTAGCTGAAATAAAAAACTATATTTATGATATTTATTGATACCTTCTAAGTTATAACATATAATAGGGTAAAACAGCAAAATCACTTCATAATGCGACATTTAGATTTACAGATGTAGTATAAGTAGTATAAGATAAAACATAATGCACTCTAAATAAATTTAAAGGGGTATTTCCATGTCCAAAATCTATTCCAATATTTGGTAGGTGTAATAATAATAATAATATTAGAAAATACTACCAATTAGAAATGTAGTATACAGTGGGTATGGTAAGTATTCAGACCCTTTAAATTTTTCACTCTGTTTCATTGCAGCCATTTGGTAAATTTAAAAAAGTTAATTTTTTTCTCATTAATGTACACTCTGCACCCCATCTTGACTGAAAAAAACCCAGAAATGTAGAAATTTTTGCAAATTTATTAAAAAACCCTGAAATATCACATGGTCATAAGTATTCAGACCCTTTGCTCAGATACTCATATTTAAGTCACATGCTGTCCATTTCCTTGTGATCCTCCTTGAGATGGTTCTACTTCTTCATTGGCGTCCAGCTGTGTTTAATTAAACTGATAGGACTTGATTTGTAAAGCACACACCTGTCTATATAAGACCTCACAGCTCACAGTGCATGTCAGACCAAATGAGAATCATGAGGTCAAAGAAACTGGCCAAGGGGCTCAGAGACTGAATTGTGGCAAGGCACAGAGCTGGCCAAGGTTACAAAAGAATTTCTGCAGTACTCAAGGTTCCTAAGAGCACAGTGGCCACCATAATCCTTAAATGGAAGAAGTTTGGGACCAACAGAAGTCTTCCTAGACCTGGCCGTCCAGCCAATCTGAGCAATCGTCGGAGAAGAGCCTTAAGGTACTGCCACACTAAGCGATCTCGCTAGCAATCACGATAACGACGCAAGCTAACGAGATCGTTGGTGTGATCGCTTTTAGGTCGCTAGTAGCTGCCAAACAGGAGATCTCATAAACGACACATCAGCGGTCAGCGATCTCTTTAACGACTTTGACGGTCGTTAGGATCTGTCATTAGCATGTACTGAGCGCAACCTTTTCCACGCCCCTCAGCACAGATATATGTTATATATGTGCAATAATTTATGTTTTGACCGCGTCATGAAAGACTGGCATATAGCGCTCCCTTTCATTGTTCTCGAGCGCTTCTGATTCATAGGAATTTCCAGCATCGCTCCTGCTCTCTGCGTCCTGCTAGCCTGCTTTGCAGCTACTGCGATCCTCTCTGTGAGCAAAAGAAAAACTAGTCCCACCTGCCTGCTTCTACAGCTATTGCGATCCACTCCGTGATGCTAAAAAACCTAGTCCCGCCTTCGCCGCTGTCATATGCGTCACAAACGAGGTCGCTCGTCATTCGCAAAAGTTGTCAAACTTAGCGATATAGGCTCACCAGCGGGATGCCAACGATCAAAAAACGGTCCAAACGTTAGTGAACGATCAGCGACATCACAGCAGGGGCCACATCGCTGCTACATGCCACACACAACGACGTCGCTAACGAGATCGCTAAATAGTGACGTAGTAGCGATGTCGTTAGCGATCTCGTTAGCGATCTCGCTTAGTGTGGCATACCCTTTAGTGATAGAAGTAAAGAAGAACCCCAAGATCACTGTGGCTGAGCTCCACAGATGCAGTAGGGAGATGGGAGAAAGTTCCACAAAGTCAACTATCACTGCAGCCCTCCACCAGTCAGGTCTTTATGGCAGAGTGGCCCGATGGAAGCCTCTCCTCAGTGCAAGACATATGAAAGCCCGCATAGAGTTTGCTAAAAAGCACATGAAGGAATCCCAGACTATGAGAAATAAGATTCTCTGGTCTGATGAGATGAAGATAAAACTTTTTGATGATAATTCTAAGCGGTATGTGTGGAGAAAACAAGGAACTGCTCATCACCTGCCCAATACAATCCCAACAGTGAAACATGGTGGTGGCAGCATCATGCTATGGGAGTGTTTTTCAGCTGCAGGGACAGGACGACTGGTTGCAATTGAAGGAAACATGAATGCGGCCAAGTACAGAGATATCCTGGATGAAAACCTCTTCCAGAGTGCTCTGGACCTGACTTGGCTGAAGGTTCACCTTCCAACAAGACAATGACCCTAAGCACACAGCAAAAATAACCAAGGAGTGGCTTCAGAACAACTCTGTGACCATTCTTGACTGGCCCAGCCAGAGCCCTGACCTAAACCCAATTGAGCATCTCTGGAGAGACCTGAAAATGGCTGTCCACCAACGTTCACCATCCAACCTGACGGAACTGGAGAGGATCTGCAAGGAAAAATGGCAGAGGATCCCCAAATCCAGGTGTGAAAAACTTGTTGCATAATTCCCAAGAAGACTCATGGCTGTACTAGCTCAAAAGGGTGCTTCCACTAAATTCTGAGCAAAGGGTCTGAATACTTATGACCATGTGATATTTCAGTTTTTCTTTTTTTAATAAATTTGCAAAAATTTCTACATTTCTGTTTTTTTCAGTCAAGATGGGGTGCAGAGTGTACAATAGTAAGAAAAAAAAATAAACTTTTTTGAATTTACCAAATGGCTGCAATGAAACAAATAGTAAAAAATTTAAATCGATCTGAATACTTTCCTACCCACTGTAGTTCTTCACATGAGCTATGTAGCATACCCCATGTGCAGGCATTGTAGTAGCTTAGATATCCATGGTTACGACCAATAACAACTAACTAATTAACTGTCACTATATGAGTGGTCATAATCGGATACCTAAGCTACTGCAATGTCTTGCACATGAGGTAAGTGACATAGCTGATCAGAAGAACTATACTATTTTTCTAATTGAAAGTATTTGCTAATATTATTATTACATTTACTACATATTGGGATAAGATCTTGGAGATGGGAATTCCCTTTTTAATATTAACGTTATAAACATTTTATTCTATTTTCTCCACAGGTATGAGTAATTCCTAAAAACCATAATTAGGCTTTTCTTGTTTTCACAATGGAAGTAATTTCTATATTGCTAAAGACGCTATTTTTTCTAACACTGAGGACTTCTTGCCAATTGGTTAAACAGAGAGCATCATCCGGAATGTTCTCACCCTTTGTGGCCATATGGAATGCACCAACTGAACTGTGTATGAGAAAATACAGAATCCCTATAGATGTCAGTTTATTTGAGCCTGTGGGAAGCACGCTCCGACTGCCACCAGCCAGAACATTACTTTATTTTACACTGATAGACTAGGTTACTATCCATACATAGATCCTGCTACTGGTATTAGTTATAATGGAGGTATTCCTCAAATAAGCAATATGGTACAACACTTAAAAAAAGCCGAAGAAGATATTCATTATTATATATCGTCAACATCACAAAAAGGACTAGCTGTTATTGATTGGGAAGACTGGAGGCCTACTTGGATAAGAAACTGGGCTTCTAAGGCAATATACAAGAAACACTCTATTGACTTTGCTCAGCAAGTAGACCTGACCCTTGATCATGCAAAGGTAGAATCTACAGCCAGACTACAGTTTGAATCTGCAGCAAAAAGCTTTATGCTAAACACGCTCCGACTTGGGAAACAACTGAGACCCAACCAACTTTGGGGGTTCTATCTATTTCCCAACTGCTATAACTATGATTATAAGCAAAATCCTCATCAGTACACGGGACGCTGCCCGGACATTGAAATGATAAGAAATGATAAATTGTGGTGGTTATGGAAAGAAAGTACAGCACTGTTTCCAAACATGTACTTGGAGACTGCTTTAATGTCGTCACACCTTGGTGCTCTATATACACGTCATCGTATCCAAGAAGCAAAAAGACTCTCGACACACTCAAATACGCTTCACCCCTTCCCATATATATGTACAGCCGCCCTGTATTTACTGATCATGCTGAGAAATATTTGACACTGGTAAGAAATATATGAAATACAGATAAATTGAGTAGTTCATGAAAAAAAATTGTTCTATATTATTATTTTAAATTTTTCCCTCTGTATATATGTCATACATAGTTTAACCCCTTAGCGATATATGATGTACAGGGACATCTTATGCTATCTCCTTGTCTATTCATATAATTGCCTTGTAAAGTTTTCATTTCCTGTTCTGTCAAGATGTCACCGTATCCCAGAATTCCAAGTGGAGGAAGTTCACCGACCGCCATATTGGGACACCCAAGTGATGGGTGTCTCAATATGGAAACTGCTGCTGGTACCAACCTATTGCGCGGTGCTACCAGTGGAACACCGTCGCAACACACACACACGCACACTCTATACTCCGTACGCACCACACACACACTCTATACTCGTACGCACCACTCACACTCATGCAGCCTCTTGCGCAGTACCACCAGCGGAACACCATTGCACTGCGCCTGCGTGAATTCCACGCAGGCGCAGTGAATCATTTGGCTGATCCCGGTGGCAGATGCGCGAAGTGTCTACAGGCAGAGGAAGCCGGTCACATTAAAGGGGTTTTCCCACAACAAAAGTTCATTTTAAAAATAGTCTGTGTCTGACTGTGTACGGAGCATACCACATGTCCTGGGCAGGGGAGGCAGCAAAAGACAATACTGACATTACAGCAGGGGATCACAGAGGATTCATTTTGTGAGGTAAAATATTTCTCTGAGTGTTTTTAAACAATATTTTACCTCACAAAATGTATCCTCTGCGATCTCCTGCTGTAATGTCAGTATTGTCTTTTGCTTCCTCCCCTGCCCAGGAGCTGTGGTATGTTCTGTACACGGTCAGACACAGGGGTGAGAGAGACAGAGCACAGGGGGGAGACAGCTCAAACGGGACAGCACATGAGGGGAGAACACAGCACAGGAAGGAGAGAGACAGTAGATAAGGGGGATAGCACATGGGGTAGACAGGTCAAAGTAGAGAGCACAGATGGGAGAAGTCAGCACATGGGGAAAGAGAGTGGATAGGTGGGTGAGCACATGGGGAGAGACATTCTCAATGCTACAAAGCCTGCCCCCATCGTGACATTACCGCCCTATCGCATCGGGCCTCCATCTAGTCTTTAATGTCCCAAGAAGATGAATGGTTGCACTCAGCGGTACTAAGTAAAAACTTCCTTTACTGGTACACTTAATTAAAACATGCCCGTAGGAAGGTACTCACGAGATACACTCTGGACAATGGCTGTTTCGTGCCTCCTGCGCTTCAAACAAGTCCTATCTCCTTGTCTTTGATGCGGCTCAGATCTTTCCCAGCAGAGAATGGCTGTGATATTCAGCTATCGTCTGCCTGTATCAGCTGTGGGTGCAGGTGGGAGCTGAGCGCCGCACATGGCTGTTAACCTGTCAAGTGCTGCTGTCAATCTGGGCTCCAATGGGTTGCCATAATGGCCAGGGCTCAGCAAAAGACCCAAGTGCCTGTCATGACAGTACTCCTCTGTGGCTGGCGTTCATAGGAGATTGTGATTTCTCCTTCGCCTCATTGGGGGACACACAGACCGTGGGGTGTTATGCTGCTGCCACTAGGAGGACACTAAGCAATACAAGCACAAAAGATTAACTCCTCCTCCTGCAGTATACACCCTCTGTTGGCTCAATCCTGAACCAGTTCTTGCTTAGTGTCTGTAGGAGGCACTAGGGTCTGCTCTCAGACCCCACTTTTTTCTGATTTTTTTTCTGATTTTTAAACTTTTTATTATTTTTACTTTCTTCACGCACGGATGGGCGACGGGACTTGTACGAAAAGTCACGATCTCCCAAAAACTAACAACAGGCGGCATCGTGCGAGTGTCGCCTCCACGTACCCCTCCTGCCACGCTACCATGGGGCGACAGATCCTTATAACAGGCCGCTCTCCCCATGAGATACCCTTACTTTGAGGATGATCATGATTTGCGTGGCACCTTGGATGGTTACCCCCTCCACCTCTCCTGGAAGCGGTGGCGGTCTGGAGGCATGTAAAAGCCCTCTCCACCCCCCTATTGAAAGGGGTTGGTGGATAGAGGATGTACAGCCATAGTCACTGTAGTGCTGTGGAGTTCTCCCTCCTCCATCTTCGGGCTCTCCCCGCAGTGATTATACGAGGGGCAAATACCGGTCACCGACCGCTTTTATGCGCACTGCGCCCGCATGGTGTTGCGCCGCCGCAGCACACAATCGCGCCGCTGGCGTTCCGATTGCGCCACGGCCTCAAATTTAGTCCCCGGCTTCGGCCCAGGGTAGACCGCAACTTTAAAATTTACTCCCCGGCTTCGGGCCGGGATAGGCCTCGAGTGGAGAGGGCGGTCCGTGTGGCTCCGCCCACACCGCACGCTATTGGCTGTCACCAGTTAACAGGGGATTTCCCCTGTTTCCTCCCCCTCTCCTCCCACTGCTTCTGGCGCCTCTCGTCTCACACGAGAGGCGCTTCTAAGATCTCGGGCGCCATATTCTCCTGGGACAGCGCTGCATCGCCATCCTCTCACTTCCCTGGTGCACACACAGAGGCCCTGGGTAAGTGCACGCTGCGACTAGGTCTACACAGCGCTTAACCCTTCTTCTGTAGAAGGTTCTCTGGAGGGAAATATGTCACAATCAAAGGGAATTAAAAAGGCTGACAAGAGCTACTCCGTAGTATATGCCACTTGCACTTCATGCAACGCTCCCCTGCCATCAATGCATAGTTCCCAATTCTGTGCATCATGTGCCCAGGAGCCCATGGCTTCCTCTGCTCAGGAGCCCCCTATTACCGAGCAGGAGTCACTACCTATTCCTGATCCCATTGAGGCAGGTTCTTCAGGGTGGCCCGAATATCTGGCACACTCCATAAACTCTCTGACTAGAGCCTTGGATACCTTTCATGGATCTGCTCCTAGCCAGAGCGCCCCTTTTCCAGAAAAGGGTCCGTTAGCCTTCAGAGATGTCTCATCTGACAGGGGCCGTCTCACAGCGCCCGCTAAGCGGTCGTCCAAAAAACGCCGCCATAATACATCTCCCAATCCATCTAGTGGTTCAGCATCTGCGAGTTCAGGTTCTCGTTCACCTTCTCCCAGAAACATCAGTGACCATGATTCGGAATACGAGTCGGACATTGGTGATGATCCCAACTCGCCGGAATTTCAGGAGTCGTTAGATTCTTTAATTGAGGCAATTAATACAATACTCAAACTAGAAGAAGAACCTGGGTCTCAGCCGAATCATCCTATCTCCTTCAAAAGGGCAAAACGTGTTCACAAGATGTTTAGTAACCACCCTGAATTTACTGATATTGTTCAGGGACACAGGAAGCGTCCGGACAGACATTTTTCAGGACTGAAGTCTCTGAAAGCTCGATACCCTTTTTCAGCAACCGTGGCGAAAGAGTGGACGGAATCTCCTGTTGTAGATCCTCCAGTATCTCGTCTATCTTCAAAAACCCTACTCTCTGTTTCTGATAGTTCATCCATTAGGAACCCTTCAGATAAACAGATTGACAACCTCGCCAAATCAATTTTTGAGGCGGCTGGAGCATCTCTATCTCCCTCCTTTGCAGCCACCTGGGTGGCAAGAGCTATGGTGGCTTGGGTTGAGGACCTAGTCAAAATGACTAGTGATATCCCTCTTTCCCCCGAGGCACGTAATCTGGCCTATCAGATTACTCGGGCAGGTGATTACATGGTTCATGCGTCTCTGGATGCAGCTAATTGCGCTGCTATCACGGCCGCCAATGCTATCGCCATTCGGAGGTCCCTTTGGCTCCGTGAGTGGCGTGCAGACGCTGCTTCAAAGAAGACTTTACCTTAATTGCCTTATCATTCAGGGCGTCTTTTTGGAGATCGCCTTGATCAGATTATTTCTGACGCTACTGGTGGCAAAAGCAAATTTCTTCCACAGCGCAGAATTAATAGACCCTTTCGGCCTCAATACCAAGGTCGTTTCCGGCCATTTCGTAGCTCCTTTAATTGGTCCCCTGCTTCGTCCTCTGCTCGAGCATCCCGGTCATCTCGTAGAGATAGGGACTCGCAACCATCGTCCAGATCCTCTCAGCCCTGGAGAAACAGATCTTCTCAGGCAGGAAATAGGAGCTCCTCCTCTCGCAAGTTGTCATCACAATGACTCCTTGCTGGGGATGGGAGACCCAAACAAGGTAGGCGGCCGCCTACTCTTGTTTCACAAAGTCTGGGGGTCAGTAGTTCAAGACCAGTGGGTTCTCGATCTAGTACACTCAGGTTACAAAATCGAATTCTTGTCCCTTCCTCCAAGACGTTTCTTTCAGTCTCGCTTCCCCAAGTCCAAGGATCTTGCAATTCCAATTTTCAGCGGACATCAAAAGTTTCTGCGTTTTGCTGTCGGAGAGGATCATTTTCAGTTTGCCGCTCTGCCCTTCGGTCTCGCAACTGCCCCCAGAGTGTTCACAAAGGTCATGGCGGCCGCCATGTCAATTTTACACTCTCGGGGTGTGGTAGTCCTCCCGTACCTGGACGACCTACTCATAAAAGGTCCGACTTTTCGAGCCTGCGAAGAGAGCGTCGAAATCACTATCGACACCCTCTCCCGCCTCGGTTGGCTTGTCAATTTAGACAAGTCTCTTTCCATTCCCTCTCAGAAGATTATTTTTCTGGGAATGATTTTGGATACCACCCAAGGATTGGTATCTCTCCCTCCAGAGAAGATTATCTCTCTGAAGCGGGGAGTGCTCCTGCTGTCGCTAAACCGCTCTCATTCTCTGAGGAGCGCCATGCAGGTCCTCGGGAAAATGGTAGCTTCCATCGAAGCAGTACCTTTCGCCCAGTTTCATCTCCACCCTCTTCAACAGGAGTTGATATCAGTCTGGAACAGGAACCCAGCGTCTCTAGGTCGCCGCTTACGTCTGTCTCCCACAGTCAGAAGCTCCTTGAAGTGGTGGACAAATGCCTCATCACTGAATCACGGAAAATCTTTCCTGACTGTCCGTTGGCTGGTGGTGACCACCGATGCCAGTCTCCTCGGATGGGGAGCTGTGTTTCTTCATCACACG
Organism: Oophaga sylvatica; assembly: GCA_033576555.1. Lineage (NCBI taxonomy): Eukaryota > Metazoa > Chordata > Amphibia > Anura > Dendrobatidae > Oophaga > Oophaga sylvatica. Next base: position 280,768,871 of record JARQOD010000004.1, read on the forward strand.
ACTCAGGGCCGCTGGTCTCTACCAGAGTCCCGTCTCCCAATCAACATCTTATAGATCAGAGCTATCAAGTTAGCTCTCGTGCACTTCCATCATCTCCTGGCCGGTCGTCCCATCAGGATTCGGTCAGACAACGCCACGGCCGTGGCGTACATCAACCGTCAGGGGGGCACTCGGAGCAGAACAGCGATGCTCGAGGTATCGCACATTCTCCGCTGGGCCGAGAAAAACCGCTCTCATCTCCGCGGTTCACATTCCAGGTGTGGACAATTGGGAAGCCGACTTCCTAAGTCGCCAGGGCCTAGACTCAGGGGAATGGTCCCTGCACCCGGATGTGTTCCATCTTATTTGCCAGCGATGGGGCATGCCGGACGTAGACCTCATGGCATCCAGACTGAATGCCAAGGTTCAGACCTTCATAAGTCGCTCTCGCGATCCACTAGCCGTCGGCTCGGATGCGCTAGTCCTCCCTTGGAGTCAATTTCGCCTTCCTTACATTTTTCCTCCTCTTCCGTTAATCCCCAGGGTGATTCGGAAGATCAAGGGAGAAGGCGTTCCTCTCATTCTGGTCGCTCCGGAATGGCCTCGCCGTCCGTGGTATGCGGAACTAGTGCGTCCCTGGAGATTGCCAGATCGGCCGGACCTCCTCTCACAGGGTCCGATTTACCATCACAATTCAAAAGCGCTGAATTTGACGGTATGGCCTTTGAAGCCTGGATCTTAACTCAGGCTGGGTTTTCTCACAAAGTCATCTCTACAATGGTCAATGCCAGGAAGCCGGCTTCCGCCCGCATTTATCATCGTGTCTGGAAGACATTCTTTTCCTGGTGTGAGAACAAAGGTCGTTCCCCTTTGGTTTTCTCTATCCCTTCCATTCTGGAATTTCTTCGAGCAGGAATGGATTCGGGGTTAGCCCTTTCTTCCCTCAAGGGCCAGATTTCTGCCTTGTCCGTCCTTTTCCAAAGACGGATCGCATCTAAGTCTCAGGTCAAGACTTTTATTCAGGGAGTGTCTCATCTTGTTCCACCTTACAAGAGGCCTTTGGAGCCTTGGGATCTTAATTTGGTCCTCAGTGCCTTACAGGACTCCCCCTTCGAACCTTTGCCGGAAGTGTCTTTATCGCTTCTTTCCTGGAAGGTGGTCTTCCTAGTGGCGATTACCTCTATCAGACGAGTATCGGAATTGGCAGCCTTATCTTGTAAACCTCCTTTCCTCATTTTTCACCAGGACAAGGTAGTCCTTAGGACTTCTCCGTCTTTCACGCCAAAAGTCGTTTCGGCTTTTCATATCAATGAGGAGATAGTTTTGCCTTCATTCTGTCCGGCGCCAATTCACCGTACTGAAAAAGCCCTTCACACTTTAGACTTGGTGAGGGCTCTCCGAAGGTACATTTCGAGAACGGCACCTTTCCGGAAATCGGACGCTCTGTTTGTGCTTCCGGAAGGACGCAGACAGGGTCTTCCTGCTTCCAAGGCCACGTTAGCCAGATGGATTCGCTCAGCGATCCAAGAGGCGTACCGTGTTAAAGGTCAGCCTATCCCGGCTGGGATTAAGGCACACTCCACTCGTTCTGTGGGGGCCTCCTGGGCCATTCGGCACCAGGCTTCGGCACAGCAAGTGTGCAAGGCTGCGACTTGGTCCAGTCTTCATACTTTTGTCAAGCATTACCAAATTCATGCTCAAGTTTCTTCAGATGCGGCTCTTGGCAGACAGATTCTGCAATCAGCTGTTGCGCATCTGTAAGTTGTCTGTTGACTGGTTAAGCGTTATATGCATGACGTTCACGAGGCTTCATCTGTTGATGAGTTCCCACCCAGGGACTGCTTTGGGACATCCCACGGTCTGTGTGTCCCCCAATGAGGCGAAGGAGAAAAGGAGATTTTTGTGTACTCACCATAAAATCCTTTTCTCCGAGACGCTCATTGGGGGACACAGCTCCCACCCTGGTTTAACTTGGAGCCTCGTTGTTCATTTGAATTGTTGGCATATTGCACTCTGTTATGAGCTCCTACTGCTTTGGCACCGAACTGGTTCAGGATTGAGCCAACAGAGGGTGTATACTGCAGGAGGAGGAGTTAATCTTTTGTGCTTGTATTGCTTAGTGTCCTCCTAGTGGCAGCAGCATAACACCCCACAGTCTGTGTGTCCCCCAATGAGCGTCTCGGAGAAAAGGATTTTACGGTGAGTACACAAAAATCTCCTTTTTTGCTATATATAGCAATACTATACTATATCAAATTATCACAGGTTCAAGTCCCCTAAAAGGACTAAAACACAGTAAAATGCAAAAAAAATAGAAAAAAAAATAGAAAAGTTCAAATCACCCCCATAAAAAGTAAGAAATAAAAAAATACACACTTTTGATATTGCTGAGTTCATAAAAGTTCATTCTATCACAATATAAAATAAATTAAACTGATTGGTAAACAGCGTAACTATAATAATAAAAAATCCAGAATTGCATTTTTTAATTGCTTCAACATGAACAAATGTAATAAGAGGCAATTAAGATATTGTATCTATCCTAAAATTACACGGCTCCACTCCCACCCTCCCATCCTGTATACATGGCTCCGCTCCCACCCTCCCATCTTATATACACGGCTCCGCTCCCACCCTCCCTTCCTATATACACGGCTCCACTCCCACCCTCCCATCCTATATACAGGGCTCCGCTCCCACCCTCCCATCCTATATACACGGCTCCACTCCCACCCTCCCAATCCTGTATACACGGCTCCGCTCCCACCCTCCCATCCTATATACACGGCTCCGCTCCCACCCTACCATCCTATATACACGGCTCCGCTCCCACCCTCCCATCCTGTATACACGGCTCTGCTCCCAACCTCCCATCCTATATACACGGCTCCGCTCCCACCCTCCCATCCTATATACACGGCTCCGCTCCCACCCTCGCATCCTATATACACGGCTCCGCTCCCACCCTCCCATCCTCTATCACGGCTCCGCTCCCACCCTCCCATCCTATATACATGGCTCCGCTCCCACCCTCCCATCCTATATACATGGCTCCGCTCCCACCCTCCCATCCTGTATACATGGCTTCGCTCCCACCCTCCCATCCTTGTATACATGGCTCCACTCCACCCTCCAATTCTATATACATGGCTCCGCTACCACCCTCCCATCCTATATACATGGCTCGCTCCCACCCTCCCATCCTATATACATGGCTCGGCTCCCACCCTCCCATCCTATATACATGGCTCTGCTCCCACCCTCCCATCCTATATACATGGCTCTGCTCCTACCCTCCCATCCTATATACATGGCTCCGCTCCCACCCTCCCATCCTATATACATGGCTCCGCTCCCACCCTTCCATCCTTGTATACATGGATCCACTCCCACCTCCGCTGGGCTCCCCGTTCTCCCCATCATGCTTACCCTCCTCGCTCCGTCGCTGAACGTCCTTGCATCTCTATGCCGGCGCGTTAGCTTCTTCCGGTGTGGTGCGGTCACGTGGTACCGCTCATCAAGGTCATGAATATGGACGCCATGCCTATGGGAGTGGAGTCGCTTCCATATTCATGACCTTAATGAGCGGTACTACGTGACCGCACTGCACAGGATAGAAGCAGACGTGCCAGGACAGGGATGCAGGGACAGAAGGTGAGTATGTACTGGAGATGACTCGCGACTACCGTCTGGAGATCAGCGTCTAGCGCCGCTGATCTCCTGACGATAGCTGTGGCGTGGGCCGGATGTGCCTGTCGCTGATTGGTCACGTCCGGCCGGGCGCCACCAATCAGCGATGCAGGATTTCTGTTACAGACGGAAGTGAAAAGTTAGACAATTATATAGTAGATGGATGTAGATGGTGAGATTGTAGAGATTTATAAATAGTAAAATGTAATCAAGGTGCTTATAGACATGTATATAAATACTAAATAAATGGGAATACTCGTGATTGAGGAAATTATATAAATCTGAACAAAATACAAATATACACCATCATAGTAAAACACTAAGGATACATACCTAATTGGGAGACCCTACATTCCAATGTACATTTCGCACAGAGCATTTTTTTCAAGTAAAAAAAAACTATGGCTCTGCAAATAAGGGGAGGAAAAATCGAAAGCACAAAAAAGGAAAAATCCCCCCAGTCCTTAAAGGATTGACTGTAAATTTAAAATTACTGGATAAAGTTTAAGTGGTTCAGAAATTCACAATACTGCACTGTATATATCAACCCTTTCAACATTAAGGCCTTCCGATGCCTCAATACACAATATCAATTTTTTTTTATTTGGTATTTTTTGAAGGAGCGAGGGGTACAGAATGTGTACTTTTATTGTAGATATACTGTTAGAATTGCTTTTCTTTTCTCATTTTCAGCCTGATCTTGTTAATACAATTGGTGAAAGTGCTGCTTTGGGAACCAATGGATTTATAGTATGGGGTAGTGTGAACCTGACACGAAGTATGGTATGTAGTTTATACTCTACTATTCCAGTCTTCTATATCAACAACGACAAAATAACACTCTGGACATTAGAATGCATTTACAATTTTTTTTTCACGAAATCTGCCGGTATTGTGCAAAAGTAGTAAAATATCACATGTAAAGTTTACAATTATAGTACCGTAATTAATTAATATAAGATTATATATAATGTGCCATGGGTGATGGAAGTATCCTACGCTGCTGATTAAATGACAAGCCACGATGAAATGAGGAATTATTGGTTTCATGTCAACGCATTTCAGAGTCACTCCGACTCCTTCTTTAGGACAAACCAAAATTAATTTTGGTTTGTCCTGTAGAAGGAGTCGGAATGAGTCTGAAACACATCGACATTAAGCCAATAGTTCCTCATTTCATCGTGGCTTGTCATTTAATCAACAGTGTAAGATACTTCCATCACCCATGGCACATTATATATAATCTTTGAAAGGGGATAACTTTTAATATAGTGCTTCATTGCTTTGTATAAGGTTCTGTAAGAAAATGAAGAGTAGGTAGAACTTATTTATGCATAATAACCAACTTACTTTATGGAATAAGCATTATATATTTGTGATAAAGATAGATTTAATCTTTGTGTTGTTCTTTTTTTAGAACACGTGCACGAGTTTAAATTCTTTCATCATCAACACTCTGAACCCATACATCATTAATGTTTCATTATCAGCTAAATTGTGTAGTGCTATACTTTGCCAGAATAATGGAGTCTGCGCCCGCAAAGACTGGAACACCAACACTTACCTTCACTTAAATATAACAAATATTACAATAGAGCGGTATAAAAGCAGTTATAAGGTGAATGGAAGTCCAAGTCTAGAAGACCTAAAATATTACACTGACAAGTTTTTTTGCCATTGTTATGCTGGATATAAATGCAAAGCGCCTCTAGAGCCACTTAAAATTAAATCTATGAATGTTTGCATGGCACAAAATATTTGCGTTAAGCTAAATAAAAAATCATTGTAAGCTTATGGTATGTAGTGCAATAGCATTTTATATTTTAAAATGTTACATACACGTTTCACTTTTATTGTGGTTAAGGATGGACATTCCATTTTATGTACAGTACAAATTCCATGTGATATTTATATTACCTGTATGTCTGTCACAACTCTGTTGTGAGAATGCCGGGGCCAATGGCTCCTTCCCTGTCCCTAACGCTAGTCACAGATCAACACTCCAAATGCCTCTACCAACAACTAACTCCTCCACTCCACACCAGGTATGTACAAGACTAACCCTTGAGATCCAGTATATATAGGAGAGAGGAGTGGCCAATACTGAACAGATGAGACCATCAAAGCAGGAATTCTTCAAAGACTCTACGCTGAACAGTTGAACCCCTGCTCTGCTAAAAGAAACATGTACCATTTAATATGAAGAAGTGTTTCTAATCAGTGCAAGAGTATATAAAATCAGACACTGCAGTCTTCTGGCTCCTTTCTGTCGCGGTAAACCTGTGACAGTGTCATGGTGAAATTTCATTTTTTTAGGCCTCATACACACAACAGTTTTAGGTACAATCCATACTTTGGATCCATATTGTACTCCATCCACTACAATTATGTAAAGCCCATATTACCACAGGCACTGAATACGCTGTTTGCTACAGTTTTTGCTTCTGCTAATATTTTGTGTGAAAACACCATAAAATGACAGAATAAGTATATTCACCAAGACCACTCCACAAGTTTAGTACCAGAAACAAGCATAATATATACACTTTTCAACATTGAAATTGCAACACCAAGAAGGAAAAGTTGTGCAATTATGGAAATGGATTGATAGAAATGTTAGTGATATGCAAATGTTGAAAATGTGGAAAAAAGTTTTCAAAACATCTCAATTTATCCAGCATTGAATGTGAGCATCACACACAAAAATGCATGCACTTCACATCTTGGCATACTATTAATGAGGTTATTAATGGTTGTCTGAGAAATGTTCTGCCACTCTAAATCAATTGGGATACGAAAATCTTCAATTTCTGCTGCTGGCAGCTCCCTTTGGAATTGTTGACCAACAATGTCCTAGAAATACTGGGTGGTAAAAAGTTCAGAGATGCTGTCAGACCTGGAAGCACATTTAGGTCACCCTGGCTGTTCGTAGCAGCATAAGCAAAGTGTGGCATGTCATTGTGTTGATAAATGGCTCCTTTGGAGAAAAGGCCATACCACTGGTGGCATGACTAAATCAATGCAGCATCGAGCTGTTAGTGTACCTGGAATGAAGACTAACGGGTCCAGCTACCGTATGTTATTTCACACCAAGCTATAATCTTGGGAGTAGGACTGGTGTGATGATCCTCCTTACTAAAGGCCTCTTTATGGCATAGCCTACGTTGTCTAGAGATCATTGCATGCAAGACAAAAGTGGGACCCATCGTAAACCTCCATTCCAGCCTCCATTGACATCTTGATCAGCACCAAAATTGCCTTTGAGTGCAGTGGCATGAGGTCCATGAAATATTTGTAGCTGGATGTCTGGCTTATTACCTATTGGTTTGTTTTGATATAATAAGCTTGTTGTGGGATGTCCAATTTCACTTGCAGTACATAATTGATCAGTTGTGCAGCCATTTATCCAAATTACCCCAGGAGCCATTTTACAACACTACAACACCATGCCACATGCTACTTGTGCTACTGGGAACAGCCTGCATGGCTCAAACGTGCCACCATTACCTGCAGCATATCCGGATTTGGCTCCCATCGAGCACATCTGGAACGTTATTGGTTGGCAATGGCAAAGAGAGCAGAGAGTAGCAGATCTTGATGATTTGCATATCTATGTGCCTTCAGCATGGTAAACATTCCTTCGACAATTATTAATAACCTCACTGATAGCATGCCAAGGTGTCTGCATGTATTTCTGTGCGTTGCGCTAATACTCTATACTGAGTAAATCAATATGTTTTGAAAATTTTGTCTATCCATTCTGTGATTTCTCCTTCTTATTGTTGAAATGCAAAAGTGGATCTGTCTGCAGATATTTGCTATGTGATCTGAGAGCAGCATGATATAGTGACAGAGATCATGACTTTAGTGATGTGTGCTTGTGCTTACTGGGCTGCTTGTCGTAGTTTCAATAAAATCAGTAATTTATGAGCAGGAGATTATCACTAGAAGACTAGCTGTCTTGTACAATGTAGTCCTCCTGCTCTGTGTAACCCTGACCCTACTACTGATTAGCAGCTTTCTGTAAGGGCCCCGTCTCACATAGTGAGATCGCTGCTGAGTCACAAGTTTTGTGACGCAACAGCGAACTCAGCAGCGATCTCACTATGTCTGACACGTACCAGCGATCAGGCCCCTGCTGTGAATCGCTGGTCGTGTCAGAAATGCCAGGACCTTTATTTGATCGCTGGTCTCCCGCTGGCCAGCACGCATCACTGCGTGTGACAGGCAGGAGACCAGCGATCAGCCAGCCGGAGCTGGTAACCAAGGTAAACATCGGGTTTCCATGCGCCGGGCGGTGCCTGGAAACCCGACGTGTACCTTAGATACCAGCCCGCTGGTGCAGGGAGCTGGTAACCAAGGTGCACATCGGGTTTCCAGGTGCAGGGCTGTGCCTGGAAACCCCATGTGTACATTGGATACCTGCGCGCTGCTGCAGGGAAGCTGGTAACCAAGGTACACATCGGGTTTCCAGGCACCTCGTAGCACCTGGAAACCCGATGTGCACCTTGGTTACCAGCTCCCTGCACCAGCGGGCTGGTATCCAACGTACACTGTGGGTTACTAAGCGACGTTACCCGCAGTGTCACTGTCCTGATTGTTTGGCAGCTCAGCAGCGATCATGTAGCGACAGACCAGCGATCCTGACAAGTTCATATAGTTGTCGGGATCGCTGGTGTGTCGCTATGTGTGACGGGGCCCTAAGGGTACACTACACATAAATCTGCGAATTAGTGTTGTGGATGGTAGATCTGCAGCAGAGAAAACAGTGATGACATCAAAATTGCACCAAACAGACCCTTAAGTAATACCTTTCTGGAATCAGAGTATTGGTCTTTATATCATGCTGCTATCAAATTGCATAGCAAAAACCTGGTGACAGATTCCCTTTAAGGACTATAGATAGAAACTCGCTAAATAGGTTCCTTAACAGAATCAAGACTGCAACTGTATTGATACAGTATAAGAACCAAGCTATTTATATAGATGTGGTAACAAAACCAAGATTACTCCTTAAATAGATAACAAAACCTTGTTCAATATATAGATATGGTAAGTATAGGGCCACATGTTTCCGAAATGCTACAAATTTTACTTGCAGACTTGCTTGGGTAAAATCTACAGAAAAATCCAGTAACTGGCAAGAGAAATTATACTCAGCAAATCTGATTGGTGTTGTTTTAACTGAGTCAAATTCACACCATAAATACATTAACAGAACTAACCTGAGTCCTTAGATACATTACCTCAACCAAAAATTATTATATAGATACAGTAACAGAACCAAACGCAACATATAAATACAGTACTAGAAGCCAGTTATTCTATCAATATGATAACAACCTGATGTAACAGACTAGATTAAACCCCCGCCCAGAATATACCGGGGTTAAAGTGGCCTAGCCCAGATTATACCCCGGGTATATTCTGGCCTAGGCCAAACTGGACTAGGCCACTTTAACCCCGGGTATATTCTGGGCAGGGGGTTAATCTGGCCTCTTACACCGGTAAGGAAAAATTATCACAGGATTTACATGCAATTTGAAATTGTTTCAAAATTGCTATGTCGGACACTTCTATGACAATTGCAAGTAGCATGCAAACTGTATGCAAGTTATTGCCCATACAACTCGTTCAGTGCTTTTAGTTTACAATATTGCAAAACAAAGTAGTGGGCACCACCTTATAAAGAAAAGATCAACCTAAAAAGCTTTTTAAATTGTTTTTACTCTTTTCTTGTGGTTTGTTTTATATTTAATAAAATAATTTATTGTTATTTATAGGTGATACCTGTGTTTTGCATACCGCTTTATCTTTTGTTAATTTTAGTTCACAATACGTTTGCGATGTGAATTCGGTTTATAAACAAGGGACAGTGATTTACCAACTTGCCCATAAATTTCAATAGCTAAATGTAAGGCAAAAGAATGTGCTTCTGGCCTATGTTTTGCTGGTATACATTTCTCTCTGTTTTTAGGGTCAGATGTCTAAAGGCTGGGTCTCACATAGCGATACACCAGCGATCCCGACAACGATCAGGATCGCTGGTGTATCGCTACATTATCGCTGCTGAGCTGCCAAACAGGCAGCTCAGGCAGTGATCAGTACAAGCGACACTGCGGGTAACATCGCTTAGTTACCCGCAATGTACCTTGGATACCAGCTCCCTGATGCAGGGAGCTGGTAACCAAGGTACACATCGGGTTTCCAGGCGCTGCGCGGTGCCTGGAAACCCGCTGTGTACCTTGGTTACCAGCTCCCTGCTTCAGGGAGCTGGTATCCAAGGTACACAGCGGGTTTCTAGGCACAGCCCCGCGCCTGGAAACCCTCTGTGTACCTTGGTTACCAGCGGATCGCTGGTCTCCCGCCTGTCACACGCAGCGATGCGTGCCTGTCAGCGGGAGACCAGCGATCAAAAAAATACCCTGGCCTTTCAGCGACGATCAGCGATACCCGGCAGGGGGGCTGATCGTCACTGAATGTCACACACAGCGATATCGCTGGTGAGCTCGCTGCTGCGTCACAAAACTAGTGACTCAGCAGCGATCTCGCTAGCGAGATCGCTGTGTGAGACGGGGGCTTAAATCAGTCATGTGTATATTGTGCATATTTTGAAATAAGCAATTTTTGGCATGTTTTACAGTTCACTGTCAATAAAACATGTTGTCATAGCATCATATGAAAATGAATTGTGCTTTTTTGTTGTCTATGTAGTATATAAGTGGATGAAAGTAAGTAATGATGCTGATTGGATTTTCCAAGTGATAAAATCAAACAACATATGGTGGTTGGAAAAAAGAGGGAGAGCGGCACTTCCAGTGGCTCAATAAAACCAGGATTTTATTTAGCAAGCCACAAAAAAGACAACCGGGGTTAAAAAACTGACTCGTTTCTGGCGTCCAGGATGCCGTTAATCATATATGATCATCACATATGATTCATAGATCATAACTATGATTCATTTTCAGTCCCACTCTCCCTCTAATTTCCTTACATTGCTGCTGTGCTGCACCAGCTGGTGACATGGCACCCATCGGTTTTGCCTTCCATGGACTCTAATCTTACAAGCGTGGAAAGCTCCAACCACTCGCTTTTTCTAAACATAAGGTTTCAAAGTTCAAATGAAGGAGACTCCTGTTTTAAAACACAGGGATAGTGGGCACAAAGTATTATGGACGTTTCCTTCACAGTGTAAATAATTTTTACACACATCGTTTCCTTCCACTGCAGTGTACTTGAGGACTGGTGAAGCACGCTGTTTTACCCTACTTTGTCACAGCCCAGCTCGTCACTAGAGATGAGCGAATATCGTCAGCTCCCTCCTTATTCGGCAAGCTATAGCGCTTACCGAAGAAGCTGCATCGGGAACTCGGATACCTGGAGCGCTCCCAATGATCAGCTGTTTGGCTGTGTGACAGTCACAACACACAGGCTCTCCATGCATGTGATGTGACTGTCACACAGCCGCAACATATGCAGCTGCGGCGCCAAACAGCTGATCATCAGGAGCACTCCAGGTATTCAGGTTCCCGATGCAGGTCCTTTGGTAAGCGCTAAAGCTTGCCAAATAAGGAGGGAGCCGACAATGTTCGCTAATCTCTACTCTTCACCACAGTCCTGGTCAGCAAGTCTCTGTCACATAGTGACTAGGGATGGTGGGCGCCTACCTGGTCCATCGAACTAGGGTGCATCTTAATCTCTCCTGTCCCCTGGATTACCTTATCTGTTCCCTTTCCCACCCAGGGAGGTGTGAAGCTGAAGTGTACAGGATTACACTAACCAGACAGACAGGGGAAGACAGACATGGATGAAAGAAAACTACAATCAATCAAATATACTCACAAAACAACAAAGTGGAACACAGGGAAGGGATGGGTAAGAGAAACCAAATAGGAGAGGATAAGGATAAGCATGCAAAGCAAAAATCTCCTGAATGACAATCCAACTGTCTACTCCAAACTGTTATGAATGTGCTGGAGATGGTTTCTGAGCAGAGGCTCCCTCTGGTGGTTGCAGACGGTGCTGAGCCTCACAGCGAGGAGTGGCAGTCAGGGATAACGGACTGGACTGATATGGGAGAGTGTTATGTTTCGGTAGCTGAGGAGTGCAGGTAAAAAAGGCAATACACCAGAGCAGTTGGAATCTATGGGATTGCAGTACCCTGACTAACCACCACAACTAGAGGCAGCCGTGGAGCGTTCCTACGTTGGTCCTAGACGCCTCGTCACAGCCTGAGAAACTAACTACACCTAAAGATAGAAATAGGAAAGCTATCTGCCCCGGAGCAGAACCCCAAAGATAATAGAAAGCCCCAAACATGTAATGGCGGTTAGACAAGAGGAAATACTGACACAGAAAGAAAATAGAATGAGCAAACGCTGGGGCCCAAACTATCTAAATAGAAAAGGACAGGAAGGGTACTTACTGCAATCCCAGAAAACCCTGAAAAACACCAACTCTACTAATTTCAAAATCACCTGAGATCACACGACCTCTACCACCTAAATTAGCTCTCTGGTGTAACAAAATCAAAACAGCAGCCACCGAAAAAACTGGAAAAAGCAAAAGAACAAAACTCAGTGGCTGAACTAAACTGAGAAGGCAGAAGCCCCCGGAGGGGACCCAGAAGGCCCCCAAAGAAGTGCAGGACAAAATGCAAAAATATAGCAACAACACAAAAGAAGAAAAATTCTTATCTGGTAGCAGGAGATGCAGACACGACACAGCAGGCTACAAGGGAAACTGGAATGAAGGATTCAGACCAGAACAATTGATCACCGACAACCCTGATGGGAAAATGACTCCCTTATATAAGACCAGTCAGTAACACCTGATTCCCAGTCCTCACAATCTTCACTAGTACCACTTGTAACCACCAGAGGGAGCCTCTGCTCAGAACTCATCTCAAACCCATTCACAACAGTACCCCCCCTTGAGAGGGGTCACCGAACCCTCATTTGAGCAACCAGGTCGGTCAGGATGAGTTCTATGATACGCACGGATAAGTCTCCTAGCATGGATGTCCGAAGCAAACACCCAAGAATTGTCTTCCTGACCATAACCTCTCCATTTAACCAAATACTGGAGTCTTCGTCTAGAAAAACGAGAATCCAATATTTTCTCAACCACATACTCCAGATTGCCCTCAACCAAAACAGGGTCAGGAGGCACAGTAGCAGGGACCACTGGCTCAACAAACCTCTTCAACAAGGACTTGTGGAACACGTTATGGATCTTAAATGTCCCTGGAAGAAGCAAACGAAAAGAAACAGGATTAATAATCTCCATGATCTTATAAGGTCCAATGAACCTAGGCTTAAATTAGGAGATGCTACTCTCATAGGAATATTCTTTGAGGACAACCAGACCAAGTCCCCCACTTTAAACCGAGGACCATCAGTCCTATGCCGGTTAGCAAACCGCTGGGCCTTCTCCTGAGAGAGGGACAACCTCTCCACTACCTGGTCCCAAATCTGTTGCATACGCTCAACAACAGAGTCAACACCTGGACAGACAGAAGCTTCCGTCTGTCCTGAAGAAAATCGAGGGTGAAAACCAGAATTACAGAAAAACGGAGACATCAAAGTGGCAGAGCTAGCCCTATTATTAAGAGCAAACTCAGCCAAAGGCAAAAAAGAGACCCAGTCATCCTGATCAGCAGACACAAAGCATCTTAGATAAGTCTCTAATGTCTGGTTTGTTCTCTCAGTTTGACCATTGGTCTGAGGATGAAATGCCGAGGAGAAAGACAATTGAACACCCAGTTTAGAACAAAAAGTCCTCCAAAATCTGGAAACAAACTGGACTCCTCTGTCAGACACAATGTTCTCAGGAATGCCGTGTAAACGAACCACGTGCTGAAGAAACAACGGCACCAATTCAGAGGAGGAAGGCAACTTAGGTAATGGCACAAGATGTATCATTTTGGAAAACCTATCACAAATTACCCAGATGGTGGTCATTCTCTGAGAAACAGGAAGATCGGAAATGAAATCCATAGAGATATGGGTCCATGGTCTCTTGGGCACAGGCAATGGCATCAACAAACCACTAGAGCGAGAGCAAGGCTTGGAGCGAGAGCAAGTCCCGCAGGACTGCACAAATTCCCTGACATCGCGAGACAAGGTAGGCCACCAAAAGGACCGACTAACCAAGTCTCTGGTACCAAAAATTCCGGGATGCCCAGCCAATGCGGAACAATGAATCTCAGACATCACTCTCTTTTTCCATTGGTCCGGGACAAACAATTTTCCAACAGGGCAGCGCTCGGGCCTATCCTCCTGACACCCCTCCAGAGCAAGTCTCAAATTGGGCGAGATGGCGGAAAGAACTACACCCTCTTTCAAAATAACAGAAGGATCAGATAACTCAGGAGAGTCCGCAAGGAAACTCCTCGAGAGGGCATCCGCCTTAACATTCTTAGTGCCAGGAAGAAAGGAAACCACAAAATTAAAACGTGTGAAAAACAAGGCCCACCTGGCCTGTCTAGGATTGAGTCGCTTGGCAGATTCCAGATAGACCAGATTCTTATGGTCCGTAAGGACCACCACCTGATGTTTGGCTCCCTCCAGCCAATGTCTCCACTCTTCAAAAGCCCACTTCATGGCCAATAACTCCCGATTACCCACGTCATAATTACGTTCAGTAGGAGAAAATTTTCGAGAGAAAAAGGCACAAGGGTTACTTTTAGAGGTCTCTGGATCTTTTTGGGACAAAACGGCACCTGCCCCAATTTCAGAGGCATCAACCTCCACCTGAAATGGCAGAGAAACATCAGGCTGCCGTAGAACAGGAGCAGAAGTGAATCTCTGCTTAAGTTCCTGAAATGCAGAGACTGCCTCAGGAGGCCAATTCACCACATCAGAACCCTTTCTGTTCAAATCAGTTAATGGTTTAACAATAACCGAGAAATTACCAATAAATTTACGATAAAAATTGGCAAAACCCAAAAATCTCTGAAGAGCCTTTAATGAAGTAGGTTGGACCCAATCACAGATGGCCTGAACCTTGACCGGGTCCATTTCAATAACAGATGGGGACAAAATGAATCCCAGAAATGAGATCTTCTGTACGCCAAAAAGACACTTTGATCCCTTCACATACAGAGCATTATCCCTCAAAATCTGGAACACAGTCCGAACATGTTTCACATGAGAGTCCCAGTCATTAGAAAAAATCAAGATATCATCCAAATAAAACAATCAGAAATTTGTCCACAAAATCCCTGAAAATGTCATTCATGAAGGACTGGAAGACGGAAGGGGCATTAGTGAGCCCAAAGGGCATCACAAGGTACTCAAAATGCCCTTCAGGGGTATTGAATGCCGTCTTCCATTCATCCCCGTGCTTAATGCGAATAAGGTTATACGCCCCCTGAGGTCAAGCTTGGTAAACCAAGTAGCGTTTTTCACCCTGGAAAACAGGTCAGAAATCAAGGGTAACGGGTATTGATATTTCACAGTAATATTGTTCAAGAGACGATAATCAATACACGGCCTTAATGAACCATCTTTTTTGGCCACAAAGAAAAAACCGGCACCTAAGGGTGAAGAGGATGGTCTGATATGACCCTTCTCCAATGATTCCTTGATATAAGACCGCATAGCGTCATGTTCAGGTACAGACAAGTTAAAAAGGCGACCTTTAGGGAATTTACTACCAGGCACTAATTCAATAGCGCAGTCATAGCTCCTATGGGGAGGTAAGGATGCAGATTTACTTTCGCTAAACACATCAGAAAAATCAAACAAAAAGTCAGGAACATCCTGAGCTTGGGGGGAGGCAGAAAAAACAGGAGTGTTGGTATTAACACATTGGCAGCCCCAACTGGTTACAGACACAGATTTCCAATCCAAAACAGGATTATGAGACTGTAACCAAGGGAAACCCAGCACGATAATGTCATGCAGATTATATAGAACCAAAAATTTGCAGCACTCCTGGTGATCAGGTTCAACCCTCATTATCACCTGAGTAGAAAACTGGGGTTTATTCTCAGCCAAAGGGGTAGAATCGATCCCCAGTAGGGGAATAGACTTCTGTAGGGGTATCAAGGGAAACCCACAACGTTTAGCAAAATCATAATCCATCAGGTTAATAGCTGCTCCAGAATCAACGAAAGCCTGAGCAGAAAATGAGGACAGAGAGCATATCAGAGTGACAGTTAATAAAAACTTAGTCTGAACACTACCCAAGACAACTGAGCGTGCAAAACGTCTTCCCCGCTTAGGGCAGACTGAAATAGCATGAGAGGCATCACCACAGTAGAAACATAACCATTGCGCTTTAGAAACTCATGACGCTGTGCCCCAGACACCACTCCATCACACTGCATGGGCTCAGAAGCTGGCTCACAAGGCAACACCACTCCACGCATACTTCTCCGCTCACGCAAATGTCTGTCAATTTGAATCGCTAATGACATAGAATCATTGAGACCAGAGGGGACAGGGAATCCCACCATAACATCCTTTACATTATCCGACAGACCCTTCCGGGAAAGGGCCGCCAAAGCGTCGTCATTCCATTTGGTCAGGACTGCCCACCTACGGAATCTCTGACAGTATAACTCAGCGTCATCAAGCCCCTGATTTAATGCCAACAAGGCTTTTTCAGCTTGATCAGTGACATTAGGCTCATCGTACAATAACCCCAAAGCCTGAAAAAATGCATCAACATCACTCAAAACAGGATCCCAGGTGTCAGGGAAAAAGCCCAATCCTGAGGATCGCCGCGCAGGAGAGAGATGATAATTTGAACCTACTGCGCTGCGTTTCCTGAGGACTTAGATTTTAAGGCAAAAAACAATTTACAATTATTTTTGAAATTCTGAAACTTAGCTCGATCCCCTAAAAAAAATCTGGCATGGGGATCCTAGGTTCCACAACAGGCAACCCAGCAAGATAGATAGCAATACTCCGAACCTCAGTGGCAAGCTGATCCACACGGCCAGACAACTGTGCAAACTCCATTGGGAGAAAAGATCCTCCCCAGCACCCAGAGATACAGAGGGAAAAAAAAAAAAAATGCAACAAACAGAAAAATATCTCTGACAACTCTGACAACCTTTTTTCTATCACAATATTTTTTCCCTTCTGTGAGTACCATACAATTTTCAATTTTTGCGGCCGGTGATACTGTTATGTTTCGGTAGCTGAGGAGTGCAGGTAAAAAAGGCAATACACCAGAGCAGTTGGAATCTATGGATTGCAGTACCCTGACTAACCACCACAACTAGAGGCAGCCGTGGAGCGTTCCTACGTTGGTCCTAGACGCCTCGTCACAGCCTGAGAAACTAACTACACCTAAAGATAGAAATAGGAAAGCTATCTGCCCCGGAGCAGAACCCCAAAGATAATAGAAAGCCCCCAAACATGTAATGGCGGTTAGACAAGAGGAAATACTGACACAGAAAGAAAATAGAATGAGCAAACGCTGGGGCCCAAACTATCTAAATAGAAAAGGACAGGAAGGGTACTTACTGCAATCCCAGAAAACCCTGAAAAACACCAACTCTACTAATTTCAAAATCACCTGAGATCACACGACCTCTACCACCTAAATTAGCTCTCTGGTGTAACAAAATCAAAACAGCAGCCACTGAAAAAACTGGAAAAAGCAAAAGAACAAAACTCAGTGGCTGAACTAAACTGAGAAGGCAGAAGCCCCCGGAGGGGACCCAGAAGGCCCCCAAAGAAGTGCAGGACAAAATGCAAAAATATAGCAACAACACAAAAGAAGAAAAATTCTTATCTGGTAGCAGGAGATGCAGACACGACACAGCAGGCTACAAGGGAAACTGGAATGAAGGATTCAGACCAGAACAATTGATCACCGGCAACCCTGATGGGAAAATGACTCCCTTATATAAGACCAGTCAGTAACACCTGATTCCCAGTCCTCACAATCTTCACTAGTACCACTTGTAACCACCAGAGGAGCCTCTGCTCAGAACTCATCTCAAACCCATTCACAACAGGAGAGGTTCCCTCCCATGATGGTCGCCGGTGATCAATTGTTCTTGTCTCAATTGTGGTTCCTGGTTCATTTGGAAGCTTGCTGAGTCTTGCCTGCATCTTCTGCTTTCAGATAAGATATTTTCTGCTTTTATTTTTGTGCTTGCTTTTTGCATAGCTCCCTGCACTTCTGTGGAGGTCAGACGGGTCCCCTCCTGGGGGCCTGTGCTCCTCTCAGTTTATCTGTAGCCACTGTTATTTGTTCATTTGCTTTTTCCTGTTTTTTCAGTGGCTGCGGTCTAGTTTTGTTACACCAGAGATCTGATTTAGGTGGTAGAGATCGTGTGATTTTGCAATCAGAAGAGTTGGTATTTTTTAGGGTTTTTTTTGGATTGCAGTAAGAATCCTTTCCTGTACTTTTCTGTCTAGACAGATTTGGGCCCCATCATTTGCTCATTCTATTTTCTGTCTGTGTCCGTGCTTCTTCTTGTCTAACCGCCATTACATGTTTGGGGGCTTCCTATTTTCTTTGGGGATCTGCTCCGGGGCAGATAGCTTTCCTCTTTCTGCCTTTAGGTGTAGTTATCTCTCAGGCTGTGACGAGGCATCTAGGATCAACGTAGGAACGCTCCATCGGCTACCTCTAGTTGTGTGGTTAGTTCAGGTTACTGCAATCCAATAGGTTCCAGCCTCTCTGGTGTATTACTGTTTTTGCTTTTCTCCTCAGCTACCTAAACATAACAGTATCACCGGCCAAGCTGAAATTGTATGGTACTCACAGAAGGGAAAAATAGTGTGGAAAGAAAAAAAAAAAAGTCAGAGTTGTCAGAGATTTTTTTTTTCTGTTTGTTGCATTTTTTCCCTCTTTTTCTCTGGGTGCTGAGGAGGTTTTTTTTTTCTCTCAATGGAATTTGCACAGTTGTCTGGCCGTGTGAATCAGCTTGCCACTGAGGTTCGGAGTATTGCTACCTATCTTGCTGGGTTGCCGGTTGTGGAACTTAGGATTCCCATGCCAGATTTGTTTTTGTGGGATCGGGCTAAATTTCTGAATTTCAAATATAACTGTAAGTTGTTTTTTACCTTGAAGCCTAAGTCCTCAGGGAACGCAGCACAGCAGGTTCAAATTGTCATCTCTCTCCTGCGCGGCGACCCTCAGGATTGGGCTAATTCCCTGACACCTGGGGATCCTGTTTTGAATGATGTTGATGTATTTTTTCTGGCTCTGGGGTTGTTGTACGATGAACCTAATGTCACTGATCATGCTGAGAAGACCTTGTTGGCATTAAGTCAGGGCTGTGAAGCTGCTGAACTGTACTGTCAGAAATTTCTAAAGTGGGCAGTCCTGACCAAATGGAATGATGATGCTTTGGCAGCCTTTTTTCGGAAGGGTCTGTCAGAGGATGTAAAGGATGTTATGGTGGGATTCCCTGTACCCTCTGGTCTCAATGATTCTATGTCTTTGGCTATTCAAATTGACAGACGTTTGCGTGAGCGCAGAGGTATGCGTGAGATGGTGTTGCCTTGTGGGCCAGCTCCTGAGCCCATGCAGTGTGATGGAGTGACTTCTGGGGCACAGCATCATGAATTTCGAAAGCGCAGTGGGTTATGTTTCTACTGTGGTGACGCCTCTCATGCTATTTCCATCTGCCCTAAGCGGGGAAGACGTTTTGCGTGCTCAGTTGTCTTGGGTAGTGTTCAGGCTAAATTTCTGTTGACTGTTACCCTGATTTGCTCCATGTCCACATTTTCGGCTCAGGCTTTTGTTGATTCAGGAGCAGCTATTAATGATGGATTTTGACTTTGCCAAACGTTGTGGCTTTCCCATGAAACCCCTGCGGAAGTCTATTCCCCTATTGGGTATTGATTCTACCCCTTTGGCGGAGAATAAACCCAATTTTCTACTCAGGTGATAATGAGGGTTGAACCAGATCATCAGGAGAGTTGCAAATTTCTGGTGTTGCATAATCTGCATGACATTATTGTTCTGGGTTTTCCTTGGTTGCAGATTCATAATCCTGTTTTGGATTGGAAATCTGTGTCTGTGACCAGTTGGGGCTGCCAATGTGTGAATGCTGGCACTCCTGTTTTTTCTGCCTCTCCCCAGTCTCAGGATGTTCCTGACTTTTTGACTGATTTTTCTGATGTGTTTAGTGAAAGTAAATCTGCATCCTTACCCCCTCACAGGAGCTACGATTGTGCTATTGAATTAGTGCCTGGTGGTAAATTTCTTAAAGGTCGCCTTTTTAATTTATCTGTACCTGAACACGATGCTATGCGATCTTATATCAAGGAGTCATTGGAGAAGGGTCATATCAGACCATCCTCTTCACCCTTGGGCGCCGGTTTTTTCTTTGTGGCCAAAAAGGATGGTTCATTGAGGCCGTGTATTGATTATCGCCTCCTGAATAAGATCACTGTTAAATATCAATATCCTTTACCCTTGATTTCTGACCTGTTTTCCAGAGTGAAAAGTGCTAGTTGGTTTACCAAGCTTGACCTCAGCGGGGCGTATAATCTTATTCGCATTAAGCACGGGGATAAATGGAAGACGGCGTTTAATACCCCAGAGGGGCATTTTGAGTACCTAGTGATGCCTTTTGGGCTTACTAATGCCCCTTCCGTCTTCCAATCCTTCATGAATGATATTTTCAGGGATTTTGTGGATAAATTTCTGATTGTTTATTTGTATGATATCTTGATTTTTTCCAATGACTGGGACTCTCATGTGAAACATGTTCGGACTGTGTTCCAGATTTTGAGAGAGAATGCACTGTATGTGAAGGGACCAAAGTGTCTTTTTGGCGTACAGAAGGTCTCATTTCTGGGATTCATTTTGTCTCTGTCTGTTATTGAAATAAACCCGGTCAAGGTTCAGGCCTGATGTTTCTCTGCCGTTTCAGGTGGAGGTTGATGCCTCTGTAATTGGGGCAGGTGCCGTTTTGTCCCAAAGAGATCCAGAGACCTCTAAGAGTAACCCTTGTGCCTTTTTCTCTCGAAAATTTTCTCCAACTGAACTTAATTATGACGTGGGTAATCGGGAGTTATTGGCCATGAAGTGGGCCTTTGAAGAGTGGAGACATTGGCTGGAAGGAGCCAAACATCAGGTGATGGTCCTCACGGACCATAAGAACCTGGTTTATCTCAAATCAGCCAAGCGACTTAACACTAAGAATGTTAAGGCGGATGCCCTCTCGAGGAGTTTCTTTGCGGATTCTCCTGAGGTAACTGAGCCTGCTGTTATTCTAAAAGAGGGTGTAGTTCTTTCCGCTATCTCGCCCAATTTGAGACTGGCTCTGGAGGGATGTCAGGAGGATAAACCTGAACGTTGCCCTGTTGGGAAATTGTTTGTCCCAGACCAGTGGAGGAAGAATGTTATGTCTGAGATTCATTGCTCCGCATTGGCTGGTCATCCCGGTATTTTTGGTACCAGAGATTTGGTGAGTCGGTCCTTTTGGTGGCCTACTTTGTCTCGTGACGTCAGGGACTTTGTGCAGTCCTGTGGGACTTGCTCTCGTTCCAAACCTTGCTCTCGCTCTAGTGGTTTGTTAATGCCATTACCTGTGCCCAAGAGGCCATGGACCCATATCTCTATGGATTTTATTTCCGACCTCCCTGTCTCTCAGAGAATGACCGTTATCTGGGTGATCTGTAATAGATTTTCCAAGATGATACATCTTGTGCCACTACCTAAGTTGCCTTCCTCCTCTGAATTGGTGCCTTTATTCTTTCAGCAGGTAGTTCGGTTGCACGGCATTCCAGAGAACATTGTGTCTGACAGAGGAGTCCAATTTGTTTCCAGATTTAAAAACCGAACCAACACTATGCAAATGGCTCCCTGACAGACCACTTCTTACTGCGAGGAGGAGCAGTAATTTAAAGGATTTACTAGTAAATAGCCACTATGTGGCACAGCCATCCTCCTCTTTTCTTTCAAATAGTAAACCTCGCACTGGATGTTTTCCTTGCGGTTCGTGCTTAGCCTGCCGTAATATCGAACACACAAACATCTTTTGCTCGTCGGATGGCAAGCGTAAATTCCAGATCAGGGAATACATTTCATGCAGAAGTGATTTCGTAGTATATTATGCCACGTGCCCTTGTGGCTTGATATACGTGGGTCTGACGTCACGGGAACTTAGAGTGCGCACAAGGGAACACGTCAGGGATATTCGGACAGCTGCAACGGCCATTGATGTGGGTTCCTTAAAAACCATACCACGTCACTTTAGAGCGGAGCATGCTTGCAATCCTGATTTACTAAAAATAAGGGGTATCGATCGTGTACATGGTGGGATTAGGGGAGGTGACCTCAAACGGAAACTATCTCAATTAGAATGCAGGTGGATAGTTAGATTGGGCACCATGTTTCCTCATGGGCTCAATGAGCTATTGAGCTTTTCATCTTTTCTATGATTTTTTCTACTTACCATTTTCGGTCTGTGTTTTCTTGTTTTTCTATTCTTTTGTTGTTATTGCTTAATCACTCATCTTTTATTCTCAGAATTTTTTATGTGATTTTAATTTTGTGTTTTGTGCAGCTTTTTATTTCAGTGGATGATTCTTCTCTCCCTCCATCTTCGCTTTGGATTTCTTGTGGGTTTATTTTTATCCTGTGCGTCTCCCCGGTTCATAGTGGATGAAGAAATATTTCAACATACCGTCCATCTCTTTCGCCCCTAGTTAATAACATTATTGTGATCTTTTTTCTGCTTTTTTTCTTTTTCTTTCTTTTGCATATTCTTGTATTTACTTACCATTGTATTATTCGATCTGCAGGCTGCATGTGTATTGCTGCTTATGTGTGCATTATGTTTATAATTCGATTGCGATATGTCACACATGTATATATATACGCATGGGGCTCGTTACACTTATTCCTTCACAGCGATATACTATGGGCGGATGGGGCTCCATTACCGTCGCCTCCTGCCGGTCCCTCCTGTGTGCTCCCGTCACCTATGGCATCTAGAGGGAACGTTGTGCACTGATGACGTCCTAGGAACATTTGTTCCTGCACATCGTTCCCGTGATGCCGGAAGTGACGGTGCCAGCACCGGATGTCCCGCCTCGAGACGACGAATATTACTATGGAGCTCATACCCTCCTTAGAGCGCGGCGTGATTGGTGATCGCACTAGGTCAGGGACTATTTAAACCCACCCTCTGGCACATTTACACACTGCCCCCGAGGAAGCGGAAACGCGAAACGGCGTCGGGGCCTCGGTGCGATCAGCAGCTTTTTACCATGGGTGAGTGAGACCATAGGACTTAGCACTTGGCTATAGATCTTGGTTTTCTTCCATCTCTAGGTTGGGTTTTCGGCGGTTTGTGGTTTACAGTGACTGCATTTGGTTCTCAGTGGGACCCATTATGGGCTAATACATTAGGCATTCGCCTTTATCTTACTGAGATACCTAATCTTTCTACCACTTCACATATGGGCATGTTTACAACTACTGATTCCCCCCACACATGTTTTTCTCACCCAATGGGAATACTATTATGTATTTACATTTCTCTGCTGTTATCGCATCATGGTCTAATCATCTTTTCTACTGGTGTTTCTTTTAAATATTTGTCATATTATGTAATTTTGTAGCATAGTTATTTGATTATTTAATAAAATTTGTTATACTTTTTTGCTATTTTCTGTACTTGTTTTTTATTATTCAGTTATATATTGGTGGCTTGAGCTCCCTCTTCTTTGCTCTTATGGTTTCTACCATAAGAACCTGGTTTATCTCGAATCAGCCAAGCGACTTAATCCTAGACAGGCCAGGTGGGCCTTGTTTTTCACACGTTTTAATTTTGTGGTTTCTTTTCTTCCTGGCACTAAGAATGTTAAGGCGGATGCCCTCTCTAGGAGTTTCTTTGCGGACTCTCCTGAGTTATCTGATCCTGCTGTTATTTTGAAAGAGGGTGTAGTGTTATGATTTGGTAGCTGAGGAGAGCAGGCAAAAAAGGCAATACACCAGAGAGGTTGGAATCTACTGGATTGCAGTACCCTGACTAACCACCACAACTAAAGGCAGCCGTGGAGCGTACATACGTTGGTCCTAGACGCCTCGTCACAGCCTGAGAAGCTAACTACACCTAAAGATAGAAAGAGGAAAACTATCTGCCCCGGAGCAGATCCCCAAAGAACATAGGAAGCCCCCAAACATGTAATGGCGGTTAGACAAGAGGAAATACAGACACAGACAGAAAATAGTATGAGCAAACGTTGGGGCCCAATCTTCCTAGAAAGAAAAGGATAGGAAGGACACTTACTGCAATCCAAAAAACCCTAAAAAAATACCAACTCACTAATTGCAAAAAACACCTGAGATCACACGACCTCTACCACCTAAATTAGTTCTCTGGTGTAACAAAACTAAGCAGCAGCCACTGAAAAAACTGGAAAAGGCAAATGAACAAATAACAGTGGCTCAGATAAACTGAGAGGAGCACAAGCCCCCGGAGGGGACCTGGCTGACCTCCACAGAAGTGCAGGACAAAATGCAAAAATCAAGCACAAAAATAAAAGCAGAAAATATCTTATCTGTTAGCAGAAGATGCAGGCAAGACACAGCAAGCTTCCAAGTGAACCAGGAACCAAAGTTGAGACAAGAACAATTGATCACCGGCAACCCTGATGGGAGGGAACCTCCCTTATATAAGACCAGTCTGTAACACCTGATTGCCAATCTTCACAATCTTCATTGAATAGTTCAGTACTGTTTGTAACCACCAGAGGGAGCTTCTGCTCAGAATTCATTTCTAACACATTCACAAAAGTGTTGTAATGTATGGTGTACAGTTCATATAGCGTCTTGTGCTTGGGTGCGAGGAAAACACATGAGACACAGGTTTGATATAGAAGGACTTGTATTACTTCATACAAGTGGCAAAAATGGTCACACAGTTTGCAGGTACAGAAGCAGGAGACACAGCAGGCCAGAGTAACTTAAGCTCAGCAATAACTCTCCACAACAGGTTCAGGATCTATTCTCTGTTACCGTAATTCCATGCAAACGTGGATTTATCAAATAGCAGGTTTCCAGAGTCCAAAAGTGTTCCAAAGTTCCTCAGTAGGAAATAGCTGGAGTACAAGGTCCAAGGTTTTCCAGGAGTCAGGTCACAGGCTCACTGCAGGCTTGATTCTGAAGCACTGATTGCTCAGCTGAGGCTGCTTAAGAAGCAAGAGGGAGAGAATCAGGGCGGGAACATGAAAGCTGGAAACTCCATATTGACTGAGGGCAAGATAGCTGCAGCAAGACAGAAAGCAAAATGGCCGACGGAAAAACTGAGTTTCAAGAAACATGTACAAAGAACCTTACATTACTCCCCCCTTAGGGACAACCTCCGGATGACCTCACACCAGGCTTGTCTGGGTACCTCTGATGAAACTGGCGGAGAAGCGAGGAGCATTAACGTTATTGACTGGTTCCCATGAGTTGTCCTCTACTGGGTAGCCCTGCCATTTAATCAAATATTGTAACTGATTTCTGTACAACCTGGAATCTAGAATCCTTTCCACCACAAATTCTTCCTGACCATCGACTAGCACTGGGTCAGGGCAAGGAGAAGAACGTCCAGGAAACGTATTGGGTGTTGCAGCCTTTAGTAGGGATACATGAAAGACAGGGTGGATTCTCATAGTTCTGGGCAGTTGAAGACGACAAGCAACGGCACTTATAATTGTACTGATTTTATAGGGTCCAATGTACTTATGTCCCAACTTAGACGATGGAATCCTTAACTTAAGATTTCTGGTTGACAGCCAGACCAAGTCTCCTACCTTGAAAGCTGGTGCAGGTTTACGAAATTTATCTGCTGCTTTCTTGTACCTTTCCTGAGCCAATTCCAGATTTTCCTTTAGAAGATCCATATTCTTTTGTAAAGACGTGATTCTTTCAGCCACTGCTGGCAAGGGCGTTTCTATGGGAAATCGAGGAAGAATGTTAGGATGATAACCTAGATTGGAGTAAAAAGGAGACTGCTTAGTGGAGGCGCTCTGAGAGTTGTTATAAGAGAACTCAGCCAGTGGAAGTAGATCCACCCAATCATCCTGTAGGTGGCAGATAAAGCAGCGGAGATACTGCTCCAGGGTCTGATTGGTTCGTTCTGTCTGTCCATTAGTCTGGGGATGAAAAGCAGAAGAAAGGTTTACTTTAATGTCCAATGCGGCACAGAAATTTTGCCAAAACCTTGAAGTGAATTGCACCCCTCGATCCGAAATAACCTCATCCGGTACTCCATGTAAGCGAAACACATTCTTAATCATCAAATCTGATGTCTGTTTTGCAGTGGGTAAGCCGACACAAGGGATAAAATGAGCTGCCTTTGTTAAACGATCAACCACCACTAGAATGGTGTTCTTCCCTTGAGAGGTTGGTAACTCCACAATGAAGTCCATAGAAATGGATCCCCACGGGCGGGACGGGTTGGGAAGGGGTTGCAACAGACCAGTTGGTGAGGAGCGAGGTGTTTTGCATCTTGCACAGACTTCACATGAAGTGACATAGTTTAAAACATCTTTCCTGTAAGTGGGCCACCAAAAGAAACGAGAAAGAAATTCCTGTGTCTTTAGAATTCCTCTATGCCCAGCTATCTTGGAATCGTGGATGAGTTGCAATACTCTCAATCTGACTGTTTCAGGTATATACAGACGTTGTCCCTGAATCCACACACCATTCTTAAAGACAAGACTTACGTCCCTTGGGGGTTGTGCCAACAAGGAATCCGCATGGTATGCTTCCTTGATGTCCTTAAGTAGGTCTTGATTATGAATCACTCCCAGGAATCTAGAGTCAGGAAGAATAGTCTTAGGAGGAGTAAGTGGACGGGTCTCTGCTGAATGAATCCTAGAGAGTGCATCAGCCTTTCCATTGCGCGATCCTGGCCTATAAGAAATTACAAAATTAAATTGGTTTAGGAAAAGATTCCAGCGAGCCTGGCGAGGAGTCAGGCACTTAGCCGACCTGATAAATTCAAGGTTACGATGGTCTGTCAGGACGACTATTTGCTGTGCAGCTCCCTGAAGAAGGTGTCTCCATTCTTTGAAGGCGGCAATAATGGCCAACAACTCTCTATTGCCCACATCGTAGTTCCTCTCAGCCGAAGACAACTGCTGGGAAAAGAAGGCACAGGGATGCAAGACATTCTTCTCACCTGTTCTCTGAGAGAGTATAGCTCCAACGGCACAGTCTGAAGCATCCACCTCTATTATGAAGGCAAGTTCGGGGTTGGGATGTACTAAGATAGGTGCGGTGGTAAATTTATCCTTTAGACGGGAAAATGCTTCCTGGGCTTGGGGGGTCCAGGAGAACCTAGACTCTTTCCGGGTAAGTTGGGTGATAGGTGACACTACCTCAGAGAAATTCCTAATGAAACGTCTATAGAAGTTGGCAAACCCGATGAAGCGCTGCACCTCCTTCACATTTCTAGGAATTGGCCAATCCTTGATGGCTTGGGTCTTGCTTCCATCCATACTAATTCCTTGTGTAGACAGTACATACCCCAGAAATTTAATTTCGGTCCTATTGAATTCACACTTTTCAAGTTTGATGTAAAGATGGTTTTGTCTTAGACGTTTAAGACCATTCTCACATGTCCATGATGTTCCTCTGTGGAGTTAGAAAAAATTAGAATATCATCCAAATAAATCACCACGAATGTATCTAGGAGATCCCTGAAGATGTCATTCACCAAGTGTTGGAAAGTGGCTGGGGCGGTACTCAGACCAAAAGGCATAACTAGATATTCAAAGTGTCCATAGCGTGACCTGAATGCAGCCTTCCATTCATCCCCAGGTCTAATATGGACCAAGTTATAGGCCCCACGGAAATCCAGTTTAGAGAAAATTTTGGCATGCCGCACTCTCTCCAATAACTCAGGGATTAAAGGCAATGGATAACGGTTTCTAATAGTAACCTTATTGAGTTCCCTATAGTCTACGCAGGGTCTCAGAGATCCATCTTTCTTCTTCACAAAGAAGATGGGTGCACCTGCAGGAGATGAAGAGGGGTGTATGAAGCCCTTGGCTAGATTTTCGTCTATGTAATCCTTTAAAGCCTTTAGCTCGGGCCCCGCCAGGGGGTAGATCTTACCAAAAGGTATCTCTGCTCCAGGCAATAATTCAATTGGACAATCATATGGACGGTGAGGGGAAGCTGGTCAGCGTTCTTCTTGTCACATAAATCCACATAGTCCTGGTATACAGCTGGTAGTTCAGGGACTGACATGGTTCCTTTAGGAACAGAGCAAGCTGAAACTTCTGGACTCATCTGTTTCTCTGGAAAGTGTAATTCCTTGGTCTCCCAGTTAATGGTAGGGTTCTGAGCCTGCAGCCATGGTAGCCCTAGAATAATGGGAAAGTGGGGAGAAGAGATAAGCATAAAGGACAGTTTCTCTTGATGATCTTTACCCATAAGGACCCTCAAAGGCTCCGTTTCCTGATCCACTGGTCCAGAGGTCAGCAGGGAGCCATCCACAGTCTCCATCTGTACTGGAGTAGCCTTCTTCACTGAACGTATCCCCTGTTTCAGAGCAAAGGAGATATCCATAAAATTTCCACTTGCCCCTGAGTCGATCATAGCAGAGCTAGACACCCAGACTGAGTCAACCCAGAGTTTGATGGAAAGGAAGCAATGAGAATTGTTTTTCTTACAACTCAGCTGGGACACCGCTGAGGAAACTTGAAAAATTGCAGCGTTTACACAGTCATCGTCCTCAGAAGTGACGGAGTTTAAGTCCGAGAAATCAATATCTGTTGCTGCAGATCTCTCTGGAGCCTGAGGCTCGGACCTGACAGATCTCCTCTCGCAACACTCACAGTGAATAACTGCTGCAGTAGTCTTACGAGAACGGCTGGGGCAGTTTATAATGAAGTGCCCTGACTTACCACAGTAGAAACATAGATTTTCCTTTAAACGATGTTCTTTGCGTGCATCACTAACCCGTCTTTGTAAAGAGTCCACCTGCATGGGTTCAGGTTCAGGTTCCCGTGTGATCCTACTCAAAGGTTCCTTAGCTGGGGAGGAAGGTAGGAAAAGGTTAGTGCGATTACTTTCGAACCATCTCTCTTGCCTGCGTTCAGTCAGACGAGCATCAATACGGATGCAGTAGTTAATAAAGTCACCTAACGCAGTGGGAGGGTCGGCACGAGCAAGTTCATCCTTAATCAGTCGAGACAACCCTTTTCGAAAAATAGATTTTTTGGCGGAACTGTCCCAAGTGGTATCGAGGGCCCATCTCCTGAAATCCAAGGCATATTCGGCTACTGAGCGCTTACCTTGGCGCAAAGTTAACATGGCTGCTTCAGCTGTTGCACCTCGATTGGGGTCATCAAACACCTGCCCCATGGCTGAAATGAAAACATCAAGATGATCCAAACATTCATCCTCAGTCTCAATCAGAGGGTTTGCCCACATCAAAGCCTTGTTGGTAAGCAACATGATTATAGTAAGCACTTTAGATCGTTCAGTGGGAAATTGTGAAGCATGTGCAGAAAAAAAAAAGATTGCATTGGTTAATAAATCCCCTGAATTTCTCACGTTCACCGCCAAAATGAAAAGGGGGCAACTTGGGAATCCCAGAACTCGGGGTTATGGCAGGAGCCTGGACTCGTTCCTCTAGAACCTCAATCCTGGCTCGTAAATCCTGGGTAGTTTGTCCAAACACTTGCAAATTGTGATTAGTGAGGTCCTGTAGGTTTGCAAAACGGGTCTTTATAGTCTGTATATCTGCAAGGATTGTATCAGTCACTCCGCAAAGCTCCTTTATGCGAGCCTCCATCTTCCAGATCTTTTAAGACAGGAGTACTGGAAGGAGAAAAAAAAAAAAAAAAAACAATAGTGTTTACCTGTGGTAACACTGCAGAGTAAAATTAAGGGAATGTGCTCACCTGGAATGGTTGTGAGAAGTCACAACCACTGTCATCACAGAAAGTATAACCAGACATCTGATATCCACAGTCACAGCAGACACAGCCTTCCCAGACCCAGCAGACACTAACGTTTGGCTTCAGAATCTTGTAATGTATGGTGTACAGTTCATATAGCGTCTTGTGCTTGGGTGCGAGGAAAACACATGAGACACAGGTTTGATATAGAAGGACTTGTATTACTTCATACAAGTGGCAAAAATGGTCACACAGTTTGCAGGTACAGAAGCAGGAGACAAAGCAGGCCAGAGTAACTTAAGCTCAGCAATAACTCTCCACAACAGGTTCAGGATCTATTCTCTGTTACCGTAATTCCATGCAAACGTGGATTTATCAAATAGCAGGTTTCCAGAGTCCACAAGTGTTCCAAAGTTCCTCAGTAGGAAATAGCTGGAGTACAAGGTCCAAGGTTTTCCAGGAGTCAGGTCACAGGCTCACTGCAGGCTTGATTCTGAAGCACTGATTGCTCAGCTGAGGCTGCTTAAGAAGCAAGAGGGAGAGAATCAGGGCGGGAACATGAAAGCTGGAAACTCCATATTGACTGAGGGCAAGATAGCTGCAGCAAGACAGAAAGCAAAATGGCCGACGGAAAAACTGAGTTTCAAGAAACATGTACAAAGAACCTTACAAGTGTAGTACTTTCTGCCATCTCGCCCAATTTAAGACTGGCTCTGGAAGGGTGTCAGGAGGATAAACCTGAGCGCTGCCCTATTGGGAAATTGTTTGTCCCAGACCAGTGGAAGAAGAGTGTGATGTCTGAGATTCATTGTTCCACGTTGACTGGTCATCCCGGGATTTTTGGTACCAGAGACTTGGTGAGTCGGTCCTTTTGGTGGCCTACTTTGTCTCGTGACGTCAGGGAATTTGTGCAGTCCTGTGGGAATTGCTCTCGTTCCAAGCCTTGCTCTTGCTCTAGTGGTTTGTTAATGCCATTACCTGTGCCCAAGAGGCCATGGACCCATATCTCTATGGATTTTATTTCCGACCTCCCTGTTTCTTAGAAAATGACCGTTATCTGGGTAATCTGTGATAGATTTTCAAAGATGATACATCTTGTGCCATTACCTAAGTTATCTTCCTCCTCCGAATTGGTGCCTTTGTTCCTTCAGCACGTGGTTCGGTTACATGGCATTCCGGAGAACATTGTGTCTGACAGAGGAGTCCAGTTTGTTTCCAGATTTTGGAGGACATTTTGTTCTAAACTTGGTGTTCAATTATCTTTCTCCTCTGCATTTCATCCTCAGACCAATGGACAAACCGCGAGAACAAAACAGACTTTGGAGACTTATTTGAGATGTTTTGTGTCTGCTGATCAAGATGACTGGGTCTCTTTTTTGCCTTTGGCTGAGTTTGCTCTTAATAATAGGGCTAGCTCTGCCACCTTGATGTCTCCATTTTTCTGCAATTCTGGGTTTCACCCTCGGTTTTCTTCGGGACAGGCGGAGGCTTCTGTCTTTCCGGGTATTGACTCTGTTGTGGAGCGTATGCAGCAGATTTGAGACCAGGTAGTGGAGAGGTTGTCTCTCTCTCAGGAGAAGGCCCAACGGTTTGCCAACCGGCATAGAACTGATGGTCCTCGGTTTAAAGTGGGGGACTTGGTTTGGTTGTCCTCAATAAATATCCCTATGAGGGTTGCATCTCCAAAGTTTAAGCCTAGGTTCATTGGACCTTATAAGATCATGGAGATTCTTAATCCTGTTTCCTTCCGTTTGCTTCTTCCAGGGACATTTAAAATCCATAACGTGTTCCACAAGTCCTTATTGAAGAATTTTGTCGAGCCAGTGGTTCCTATGGCTGCGCCTCCTGACCCTGTTTTGGTTGAGGGCAATCTGGAGTATGTGGTTGAGAAAATATTGGATTCTCGTTTTTCTAGACAGAAACTCCAGTATTTGGTTAAGTGGAGAGGTTATGGTCAGGAGGACAATTCTTGGGTGTTTGCTTCGGACATCCATGCTAGGAGACTGATCCGTGCCTATCACCGAGCTCATCCTGATCGGCCTGGTTGCACAAGCGAGGGTTCGGTGACCCCTCCTCAAGGGGGGTACTGTTATGAATGTGCTGGAGATGGTTTCTGAGCAGAGGCTCCCTCTGGTGGTTGAAGACAGTACTGAACCTTACAGCGAGGAATGGCAATCTGGGATCACGGACTGGACTGATATAAGGGAAGTTCCCTCCCATGATGGTCGCCGGTGATCAATTGTTCTTGTCTCAATTGTGGTTCCTGGTTTATTTGGAAGTCTGCTGGAATCTTGCATGTATCTGCTGCTTTCAGATAAGATATTTTCTGCTTTTCTTTTTGTGCTTGCTTTTTGCATAATTTCCTGTACTTTTCTGGAGGTCAGCCGGGTCCCCTCCTGGGGCCTGTGCTCCTCTCAGTTTATCTGTTGCCACTGTTATTTGTTCATTTGCTTT
Organism: Oophaga sylvatica; assembly: GCA_033576555.1. Taxonomy (NCBI): domain Eukaryota; kingdom Metazoa; phylum Chordata; class Amphibia; order Anura; family Dendrobatidae; genus Oophaga; species Oophaga sylvatica. Next base: position 280,800,832 of record JARQOD010000004.1, read on the forward strand.
TTCCTGTTTTTTCAGTGGCTGCGGCTTAGTTTTGTTACACCAGAGATCTGATTTAGGTGGTGGAGATCGTGTGATCTCAGGTGTTTTTGCAATCATAAGAGTTGGTATTTTTTAGAGTTTTTTGTTGGATTGCAGTCAGAATTCTTTCCTGTACTTTTCTGTCTAGACAGATTTGGCCCCAGCGTTTGCTCATTCTATTTTCTGTCTGTGTCCGTGCTTCTTCTTGTCTAACCGCCATTACGTGTTTGGGGGCTTCCTATTTTCTTTGGGGATCTGCTCCGGGGTAGATAGCTTTCATCTTTCTGCCTTTAGGTGTAGTTATCTCTCAGGCTGTGACTAGGCATCTAGGATCAACGTAGGAATGCTCCACGGCTACCTCTAGTTGTGTGGTTAGTTCAGGTTACTGCAATCCAATAGGTTCCAGCCTCTCTGGTGTATTGCCGTTTTTGTTTTTTCTCCTCAGTTACCGAAACATAACAACAATCGTCTACATCACTTTCCCAAGTCTTCCAATGAACTTGCTCACCAGACCTCGGGGCACTTGAAAGATGTCTTCTACAATGCCCAGCTGACTTTGAGCTTTCCTCGTATGCTCTAGACGTCGAGCCTCTTTCTTATTCCTCAATAGGATCCTCTGTTTCGTGCGAAGGCATTCTAGGTGCATATCCCTCAAGATAGCCACCCGCTTCACTGTGACTTCCCTAGTCGACAGTATGACCAACTGCTGAATCTGTGGGGCCCAGTTCACACTACACGCTTCTATTGTCTTTCTAAAGGCCTCATGCACATCCTCACTGGCACACGTTTCTCTCATGTCTTCAGGTACCTCTATTACGCACTTGAAGAGCAGAGTCTCATCCTCTTCATGGACACCTCGCCAAGATGGGTATTTGCAGCTTCGCCTCCTTACCAATCTGGCACTGCTGCTGTAAGTTTGCGACCATCATCTTCTTGTCCTGTAGAAGTCTTCTTAATGCTTCTCTGAGCACCTCCATATCTTCCAACATGGCCTTGTTCATGGTTTGACACGCTGACAGGTAATCTCTGAGCGCAGAGACTTTCTTCTCCAGCTCATCCACTTTGTGTTCAGCCGCTTGTCTCAGGACCCTTTCTCGTTCAACATGCTCTTTCACCGTCTCTTTAATCAGCTCTATTTCATGATCCTGTTCTCTTTTGGCCAGCACGTGTCGCACAATCACTTCTTTAATTAAATTTTCAGATGGTCTCTCTTGCCGACCCACACTCTGCCTCTTCAGAGTTCCACCTGTTCCTGCGTCCGGCTTAATGGTCTCTGCGGGGCTCTCTGCCCGTTCACTCTTAGGTACCTCTCGACTCTTGGTAACTTCAGAGAACTCCAGCTCTTCAGCATCAGTTACTCTGGAGCCTTCATCATACTGAGTCATTTCACCCTTTCCGGGCATTGCAGATGTGGGTCTACTACAGGTCTGTTTTAATTCCAGCCCTACCTCTGTGCTGGGATTTGTCAGAGATAAAGTGACCTCCTTATCAAGGACAGTAACCTGATCTGTACCTGACCCTGTCTCATCCTTATCCCTCTTCTCAGAGTGTGTAGTCTGTCCTGCCTTTCCGCGGCCCCTGCGTCCCCAGCGATGAGAGGAAGATCTGCCATTTTTACTCAGCTCCACCTTACTGCACTCTCTTTCCCTTGTGTTCGAGTCACAGTCTGAATTGGAGTCACCCCCACTCAAGTCATCCTGGAATAGCATGTCCCCACTTAAACAGGTGTCAGACCCCTTTCCTGGAGCTACCCCGTTTCCCACGGTCACACATTTGGTCACCCCAACTCCCAGAGTTGGTCAGACCCACACTTTCTTCTGGTCACCCGGAACTCTGGACTATCGACCTTAGGTGGTGCTACCTCCTCTTCTGAGCAATCCCACACTTCAACAACTTCCCTAGCATCTTCAAAGAACACAAATTCCCGGCCCCTCTCAATGGGGTACAACAAGTTCGAAGTTATACCACCATCTTGGCACTCAATAATTTTAGAAATATCAATGATCACTCTGTCCACTGTATAGTTCACAGTGACTCCATGGATGCAGCGAACCTTGACCTTTTTCTCGGTCAGACAGAGAACGAGAGGCGTTCCCATCAGAGTCACCTCACTCCTTGAGTCCAGCCATCCAGACTCCTTCCCGATGTAACATCACGGTACACACCTGCATCCTGTCATCAAACGGGAAGTCTACACCGCACTCGGAATAGGTATAGCACAAACACCGCTGTTTCCCAGACATGTCCACTGAGGTAACCAGTGCCACCCCCTTTTGAAAGCTCCTCCCATTTTTGGGCCACTATCCCCTTTTAGGACTCTACCACCTATGGGACTCCACCCCTGTTTGGGCCACCACCGCTGTTTGCGTCACCACCCCCTTTCAGGACACCACCCCTTTTGGGACTTTACCTCTTTGAGGTGCACGCCATGGACTCCCCATGTCCCTCTACAGGCCCCTTTCCGCCTGTGCACGGCAGTCTGTTTGCCCCAACAGTTCCTCACAGTGAGGCTCCTGTGGTTGCTACTGCAGCCCCTGCTGCTGCAGAACCTCTTGCTGCAACTGCTGCCGTAACTGCAGCTCCTGCAGAACATCTTGCTGCAAAGCTTTGTAGACCTCCACACGACTCTGTGTTGATGATGTTGACCACCTTTGTAACCCCGCCGAGTTACCGCCAGAAGCTTTCAGTCTTCGTGGCCCCGCCGAGCCACAGCAAGTTTGCTTGAAGAAAGAAAAAAAATTTGTGGACCTGTCCGTCCACAGCAAACACCTGCACATGTGCTTCCTGGATCGTTTCCCACAGTCTAGCACCAATTGTAACATCCCAGACTATCTGTGGACTGGGATTACTCGCTTTGCTAGTCGTTGAGGCATACGCTGGGACACTCAAGGTTAAAAAAGTCTATTCGGTTTATTAAAGTACAGCATAAACCGCTCCTTAGGAAACTAGTAGCATGCAGCCACCAGTACAATGTCCGTAACACCTTCAGCTTTATAGAATAAACACAGTCTCTCACTGACCCCAGTCAGCACCACACAGACTCCTGTCCATTACCTGTTGATGTCGACCACACAGGTTCCCGGATGCCTCTTATTTTCAGAGGTATCCCATAAACACTTCTCTCTGACCCCGGTCAGCATAACATGGATTCCTGTCCATCATGGATTCCTGTCCATCACCTGTTGGTGTCGGGCCACATAGGTTCCAAATGCCTCATCCTCAGAGGTATCCACATTCAGATTTATAGAATACACACAGTCTCTCACTGACCCCGGTCAGCATAACACGGACTCCTGTCTGTTACCTGTTTGTGTTGGCCACACAGGTTCCCGGATGCCTCTTCTCCTCAGAGGTATCCCACAAACATTCCTCTAGCATGAACACAGTCTCTCACTGACCACGGTCAGTATCACTCACGATTGTCAGACCATCCACTCCGGAGGTATCTCACAGACCTCCTTCCTCTGGCTCAGACTGGCCAGCACTGCCACATGTGCCAAACACACAGGCTCCATCAGGTAGCCTCTTACCACATCCACAGGTGAGGTAACATCACCTGGACTGGTCACGTGATCGTGACATCACTGCAGACCCTCAAACTCACAAACACACACACAGGGAAAAAGGGGTACAGTGAGCATTGTCACCTCGGGGTGAGGTATATGGGTAGCCAGATCCTCACATCTCTCATAGCTATCCATAACCCAGACACAAATGTGAGCAACAACTACTTAGTCCTTATGTGCACTAAAGAAAAAATACTCCAGGTTACATCACAGCCATCCCTGTGACATATACTTACCATTGATTATGCGGCCATTAGTCACACTACAATATATGTATATATATATACACACATATACATACACAGTGGGTACGGAAAGTATTCAGACGCCTTTAAATTTTTCACTTTTTGTTTCATTGCAGCCATTTGGTAAATTCAAAAAAGTTCATTTTTTTCTCATTAATGTACACTCTGCACCCCATCTTGACTGAAAAAAAAACAGAAATGTAGAAATTTTTGCAAATTAATTAAAAAAGAAAAACAAATATCACATGGTCATAAGTATTCAGACCCTTTGCTCAGACACTCATATTTAAGTCACATGCTGTCCATTTCCTTGTGATCCTCCTTGAGATGGGTCTACTCCTTTATTGGAGTCCAGCTGTGTTTAATTAAACTGAGAGGACTTGATTTGTAAAGGCACACACCTGTGTATATAAGATCTCACAGCTCACAGTGCATGTCAGACCAAATGAGAATCATGAGGTCAAAGGAACTGGACAAGGAGCTCAGAGACAGAATTGTGAAAAAGGCACACATTTGGCCAAGGTTACAAAAGAATTTCTACAATACGCAAGGTTCCTAAAAGCACAGTGGCCTCCATAATCCTTAAATGGAAGACGTTTGGGACCACCCAGAAGTCTTCCTAGACCTGGCCGTCCAGCCAAACTGAGCAATTGTGGGAGAAGAGCCTTGGTGAGAGAGGTAAAGAACCCCAAGATCACTGTGTTTGAGCTCCACAGATGCAGTAGGGAGATGGGAGAAAGTTCCACAAAGACAACTATCACTGCAGCCCTCCACCAGTCAGGCCTTTATGGCACCCGACTGAAGCTTCTCCTCAGTGCAAGACATATGAAAGCCCACATAGAGTTTGTTAAAAAACACATGAAGGACTCCCAGATTATTAGATATAAGATTCTCTGGTCTGATGAGATGAAGATAGAACTTTTTGGTGATAATTCTAAGCGGCTTGTGTGGAGAAAACCAGGCACTGCTCATCACCTGCCCAATACAATCCAAACAGTGAAGCATGGTGGTGGCAGCATCATGCTATGGGGGTGTTTTTCAGCTGCAGGGTTATTATAATCGCTAGAGATAGGGAGTACAAGTTTCACCATTGCACAATGTACAAAGGTTTCCAAAAATTACCCAAGGGGTCTGTATCATACATGCTGAAAGAGACCGTGTTGGGTAGAGATAGGGAGTACAAGTTTCACCACTGCACAACATACAAAGGTTTCCAAAAACTACCCAAGGGGTCTTTATCATACATGCTGAAAGAGACAGTGATGGGACCTCACAATAATTTTTGCAGTTATTATAATTGCTAGGGAAAGGGAGTAGTCACCGGAAATGGTCTTCCAACAATCTTGAAGGAGTTCCCAGAGATGCTTAGCACTTGTTGGCCCTTTTGCCTTCACTCTGTGGTCCAGCTCACCCCAAACCCTCTCAATAGGGTTCAGGTCTGGAGACTGTGGAGGCCAGGTCATCTGGCATAGCACCCCATCACTCTCCTTCTTGGTCAAATAGCCCTTACACAGCCTGGAGGTGTGTTTGTGGTCATTGTCCTGTTGAAAAATAAATGATGGTCCAACTAAACGCAAACCGGATGGAATAGCATGCCGCTGCAAGATGCTGTGGTAGCCATGCTGGTTCAGTATGCCTTCAATTTTGAATAAATCCCCAACAGTGTCACCAGCAATGCACCCCAACACCATCACACCTCCTCATCCATGCTTCACGGTGGGAACCAGGCATGTAGAGTACATCCATTCACCTTTTCTGCGTCGCACAAAGACACAGTGGTTGGAACCAAAGATCTCAAATTTTGACTCATCAGACCAAAGCACAGATTTCCACTGGTATAATGTCCATTCCTTGTGTTCTTTAGCCCAAACACGTCTCTTCTGCTTGTTGCCTGTCCTTAGCAGTGGTTTCCTAGTAGCTATTTTACCATGAAGGCCTGCTGCACAAAGTCTCCTCTTAACAGTTGTTGTAGAGATGTGTCTGCTGCTAGAACTCTGTGTGGCATTGACCTGGTCTCTAATCTGAGCTGCTGTAAACCTGCAATTTCTGAGGCTGGTGACTCGGATAAACTTATCCTCAGAAGCAGAGGTGACTCTTGGTCTTCCTTTCCTGGGGCGGTCCTCATGTGAGCCAGTTTCTTTGTAGCGCTTGATGGTTTTTGCAACTGCACTTGGGGACACTTTCAAAGTTTTCCCAATTTTTCGGACTGACTGACCTTCATTTCTTAAAGTAATGATGGCCACTCGTTTTTCTTTACTTAGCTGCTTTTTTCTTGCCATAATACAAATTCTAACAGTCTATTCAGTAGAACTATCAGCTGTGTATCCACCAGACTTCTGCACAACACAACTGATGGTCCCAACCCCATTTAGAAGGCCAGAAATCCCACTTATTAAACCTGACAGGGCACACCTGTGAAGTGAAAACCATTTCCGGTGACTACCTCTTGAAGCTCATCAAGAGAATAGCAAGAGTGTGCAAAGCAGTCATCAAAGCAAAAGGTGCCTATTTTGAAGAACCTAGAATATAAGACATAATTTCAGTTGTTACACACTTTTTTGTTAAGTATATAATTCCACATGTGTTAATTCATAGTTTTGATGCCTTCAGTGTGAATTTATAATTTTCATAGTCATGAAAATACAGAAAAATCTTTAAATGAGAAGGTGTGTCCAAACTTTTTTTCTATACTGTACATATATGATGACTAAGTACTTGTTGCAGAAACAGGAGGAGTAGGATGTGATTTCCAGAACAAAATGCGTTTGGATGGTAAGGGATGGACATTAAGACAACTTACAAAAAAGAACATTTGGGCTGCATTTACGTTGGGTTACTGTCATCTGAAGGGCTTACAAAGTCGGAGGAAATCCATCTCTTGTTGAACTTTAGAAGAGTCAGCCTGTCTGCATTTCATTTGGGCTGCATTTACATTGGGTTGCTGTCATCTGCAGGGCTTACAAAGTCGGAGGAAATCCATCCCTTGCTGAACTTTAGAAGAGTCAGCCTGTCTGCATTTTCCACTGACATGCATGTGTACCTATCCATTATGATTGCACAGCCTGAACTAAAAACCCTCTCAGACAACACACTTGCGGCTGAGCATGGCAGCACGTCCAAGGAAAGGTCGGGCCAAAGTGTGCAGCTTGGACAACCAATAGTCAAAGGGCACTGAAGAATCAGAAAGGATGCTGGTATGGTCACTTAAGTAGCCCTTCACCATCTTGGTCAACTTCTCCCTCCTTGTCATAGTTACACCCACATATAGCCCTTATTAATGTGACGGTTTCATGAAAATGGCTTAGTAGGCGGACATTTTCCCCCGCCTGAGTTGCACCTGGTGTGCGTGTCCCTCTCCTATAATCCTTGTGGGTGAAAAAAGCTGGTACCTCTGCCAGCATCTTTGTCTGAGGGTAATCTTTTCAGCAACTCTTCAACAAGGGGCCTCTGGCATGCATGCACTGAAAATGGCACTTGTTTCTCAGAGGAAATTTCTCCTTGTACCATGGATCAAGAAAGGCGCACAGCCAATATTTCATAGTGAACAAAAGGTCTTTCACGCAAGAGTCTTGGAAAGGCGTCTGGACATGAACAGTGCCTTGTGTGGCAGACTACAAAGAGTCAAATGTTCAGTGTCCCCACCATTACAAACATCAACCATCCACTCCTCCTCATGATACCTCACCTCCTCCACATCCTCATCTTCAGGCCATCGTTGATGGACAGGCATGAAGCTGGGATTGGGAGTCCCCTCTGTAGCACGAAATTAAAACTCCTGTTCCTCCTCATCCTCCTCCTCCTGTTCCTCATCATCACTCAATGTGGCCTGAGAATACTGCCTGAGGCTGCGCTGTGTGGTATCAGCCAATGTAAAATCTTTCTCCATAGCCACCTGCTCGGCATTCAAAGCTTCCTCTTTGAGATTCTGCAGCGAATATTTTAACAAACAGAGCAGCGGGATGGTTACGCTGATAATTGCATCAACAGCATTCACCATCTTTGTGCAGAAGAACCTCACATATGTCAGCGATCCACACCCACTTGGCAGTTGTTATGAGTGGGGGCTGAGTGTTACTCTGACGGGCATTGAGAAGCTGGAATTCAGACTCTGCCCTCTGCTGGTCACTAAGCCTTGCCAACATATGAAAAGTCGAATTCCAGAGTGTGGGCAGGTCACAAATCAGTCGGTGACAAGGCAAATTAAAGCTCTGTTGCAGTGCAGCAAGAGCAGCGAAAGCCTGAGATGACTTTTGGAAATGGTCGCTGACACGGCGTACCTTGGCAAATTGATCAGGCAAGTCAGTGTATGTTTTTAAAAACCGCTGTACAACTAAGTTCAGCACATGGGCCATGAATGAATGTGTACCAGCTTGTCGAGCTTTAAAGCCGTCACCAAGTTATGCCCGTTATTGCACACAACCAGACCTGGTTGGAGGTTCAACAGGGAGAGCCACTGATTGGTCTGGTCTTTTATCCCTTTCAATAGCCCTGCTGAGTTGTGAGCTTTATCACTTAAACAGATGAGCTTCAGCAGAGCGTGCTGCCGCTTTGCCAAGGCAGTGCTGCAGGGCTCCCAGCTAGGGAGTGAAGGGGAGGCTAGTTTAGCTGAGGATGAAGAGGAGTAGAGACAGGAAGTGAAATATGAGGAGACTGAAACCCTGATGGAAGTTGGGCACACTTTTCTTGGTGTGGGTAAGATGTGTGATGTCCCACCCTCTGACTCTGTCCCAGGCCCCACCAGGTTCACCCAGCGTGCTGTCAGGGAAAAGTAGCATCCCTCTCCACAAGAACTTGTCCACGTGTCTGTGGTTAGATGGACCTTCCCTGTGATTTTGTTGGCCAGAGCATGTCAGATATTGTGTAACACGTGCTTCTGTAACGCGTGGACGGCACACTGGGAAAAATAGTGGCGGCTGGAAAGCAAGTACCATGGTCACGGAAAGACTTACAAGCCAAACGGTAACATTTCAAGGGCTAGCAATCTGCTAATGTGGGTGTTTGGCATTTGGGCCTGTGGGTGGGTTGATATTTTTGCTTCCTGTTACATTTCTGGGGCAGAGACAATTGAATGCTGCGCTGTGACAACGAACTGGATGTGGTTGCTGACTGGCTGTGGGCAAGAGGCATCAGCGCCTGTTTCCTGGACAGCAGATTGGGAAGGACATAACACAGAGGAAGGGGCAGTGGTTTCACCCTCAGACACAGATTTTGTACCCAGCAATTCCACCCACCTACTGTGGTGCTTGGCTGCCATGTGCTTCTGCATGCTGGTGGTGCTCAGGTTGGCAGTAATCTTGCCTCTTCTCAGCTTGGCCTGTTATCTGGCCGAGTGGGGGGCTCTGTCGAATAGTTGACTGAGGTTTCCCTCTGGTCCAACCACTACCTCTTCTTGCCTGTTTTCGTGCTACTGATCCATCCCTCTTTGCACTGCTGTGCTAACTATACATGCCACTGTGCCAGGTTGGATCAGTGGCCTCATGATCGACCACAACGTCTTCCCATTCATCAATCTGATCCTCCTTCTGAGTTGCAATTTTAGGCGGATCTGATGGCAACTGGGCATCTTGATTATCCTTCACCTCTTCAGACATGCATTGACCTTCCCCAACGTGGCTTTCTTCTGGCCATGGGTGCTCAAATGTTTCTGCACTCAACCTCCTCATGATCCTCTTTAATGGTGCACGGTGAGAGGCCAGAATAATTACAATGGACCATAAACAGTTCCTCAGAGTGGCCAGCATTGAGGTCATATGTCTCCTGGGACTCTGATGGGGGGGAGGAAGGAGGACCAGGTTGAGGATTGTGGAGGCCAAGCCTCTTGGCTACTGAGACTGTACTGTGTGGAAGACTTGGTAGTGCTGCTTGTCAACACACTGCAGCCTTTGTCTGCCATCCAACCCACAACTACCTGCACTTGTCTGGGTTCGGCAGTGGTGTATCGCTCAGACTGAATTTTGACAGGAAGCTAGAACAAGATAAAGTCACCATCTGATCTGTCACATGGCCTTGGTGGGCACAACCACATCCACCTCCCCATTTCTTACTGTCACCCTTTCCCATATTGAATGCATTATGAAAAAAAAAATTCCTGGCTTTATTTTTCACAAGTACACTCACAGAGGTGTTATGTGCAAATACCCTGTATCTAACAATGCGTGGGTAATATTTTTTACCTATTAATTTTATGACACATGCCAACAGCAGACTCAGGAAAATTACTGGTAAATAGTGACGTTTGTGTACATTAGCAGGATTTACGCCAGTCGCACAACTGCTGGATAAATATACGCTATTTATTTAACCAATAGCAGAGCAATTTTTTTTTATATCACCTATATTGCACACGCCAACAGCAGACTCAGGAAAATTGCTGGCAAATACTGACATTTGCATATCTCAGCAGTCTTGACCCCAGTCGCACAACTGCTAGATAAATATAATGTCTGACTTTCATTTGTTCATTTTCATAGATTTTTTATTTATTATTACTTTTGTCAGATTCAAGTTATTTCTGTGACCATTGTGGGTTTTTCTGTCATTAAATGAGGGTACCAACAATTTTGACCATGTGTGTATGTGGTTATGTGACCTGATTGCCCCAACCTGTGTTCTCTAAATGTCTTTGATGGTTCAGTGATGGTTAATGGAGCAGATCTGTATTTCTCCAGTTGATGACATGGCTTGATTAATGCTGTCCTGTAGCGTCTCTCTGTAGAAGGAGAGTGGTCCTTTTTATAGCCACAGCAGTCCTTCAGCCCATTATCCACAGGTTTGGGGGAAGGTAGGAGGAGGACATCTCTCATTGTTTGATTGTTCAATTAACCTGCATATTTTCTCCTTCAATGTTTGCAAAACAACAAGCTGCATGGACTGATCCAATAGTTAGTCAGCAGTCATTCACCAAATTAACATTGATAGTTCAATTAACCTCTACCTTTGTTCCCCAAGGATACCAGAACAATAAGCTGTAGGGACTGATACAATAGGTAGTCAGTAGCTATTCAAGAAATCAACAAACCTCAATTCAACAAGAAGAATCAACATTCAGGCTCATATGAACAATAGCTCATGTCCCTGGGCCTACTTAGTAATATGTCTGACATAATTAAGAATAAATGCGGTGTCATCGCAAAAACCTATATTTAGGCCACATTGCACACACTGAATATTTGATTTTTTTACCTCAGTATTTGCAAGTGAAAACCAGTAGTGGAACAGTCAGAGGAAAAGTATAATAGAACCACATGCACCACTTTTGCATTTTTCACCAACTCCTGGTTTTGGCTTGAAATAATGAGCAAAAAAGTACCATATACTCATGTATGCACGTGGCCTTAGACATGAAATCACATCCACTTGCTAGTCGCACAACTGCTAGATAAATATATGCTATTTCAGCAATAGGCAAGGAATATTACTTAGCTCAAAAAAATTTTTTTAGTATATGCTGGTACTGAAGGATATTATTTAGATGTAAAAATAGGGCGGTTTAGTATATGCTGGTACTGAGGAGTATTATTTAGCTGTAAAAAAAGCAGTTTGGTATATGTTGGTACTGAGGAATATTATTCAGCTCTAAAAAAAAGTTTTGTATATGCTGGTACTGTGGAATATAACTTTGCTCTAAAAGAGCTGTTTCGTATATTATGGTATTGGATATGAAAACCTGCCTCTCTCCCTACTCCCACAATCTATTCCTGCGCTATACACAATGCAATCTAGCAGAGATCTGCAGCATGTACTTGCAATGCTAACACCCTGCCTGCCTTTCCCTCTACCTCATATTAAATCTGTTCCTATGATGTCTCAACCTAACAGAGAACTGATCTTCACTCTAAGTAGCTCCTAAAAGAGCTTTTTGCACTCAGAAACTCTCCCTATACGCTGCTTTCACTCTCCCTACGGTCACAGTACGCTCTCACTACGCTGTTTCCACATATAAAGTGTGCAAGATGGCGCCAACAGGGTTTAAATATCCCCCTATGACGCTGTAAACCCAGCCAATCACAGTAATGCCACAGCAAAGATGGCAATGACATTACTGTGAGAAGCAATCCCAGCTTGTTCACTGGCTGCAAATTTAGTGCCAAACATGCTGGGCGAGTCACTCAAATAAACTGAGGCGAATAGCTAATTACTTGCCGAATAAGGAATAGCCCGAATAGAGTATTATTCATGTGAGTAATGAATAGTGTCATATGTATTTGCTCATCACTATTTATTTATTATTCAGTTTATTCTTTAGTCCCCCCAGGGGACTCGAACCTGTGACCGTTAAACACTGCACACTGCAATAACACAAAGTTGCAGTACTGCAAATAATGAAAAAGATATTCTCCTATAAAGTCCACCCATAGGAGATTGTGTTGCCATTGCAGCCTCATATTGTCTGGAGGGCTGTGGGGCATCATACTGTTTGTAGGGGCAGTGTAATCACTTCATACTAGTTTGAGGGAAATGATACTTAGTGGTGTACACTGGGGCATCATATTGTGTGGGGGCATCATACTGAGTGTGGTCAGCTGTTGAGAAATCAGACTGTATGGGTGTTTGTGGGAGGATACTGTGGGGGTATCATACTGCATATAGTGATGCTGAAAAGGCATCATACTGTGTGTGGGAGCTGATGGGTAATCATACTGTGTGGTGGCTGATGGGGCATCATACTGTGTGTGGTGAATGTACTGTAGTGGCCAGGTACGGACTGGCGCTAAAATTCAGCCCTTGCATTTTAAATCAAACAGGCCCATGATGTCCCCGTCCCCGAGCACCAGATGGGATATATTACTAATATTACCCTGGATGGAGGAAAGCAAGATTTACTACAAGACCAATATCTCTAATGATACCCGTGGCCTGCTGGGGTAAGTGATGGAGTCAGCGACTTTGTGCTCCGTCACAACTCTTAACAGTATGGTGTCTTGAGAACACAGATTTTGTTAAAATAGCAGACAAAGCAACCCACGACCAGACAGGCCCTTCTGACATTTGCCAGAATTGCCAGATGGCCAGTCCGATCCTGGTAGTGGCCACTGTCAGCAATAGGCAGAAAAGGGCACCAGAGCAAAAACAGTATATGGGTCCTTTGCAGTCCAAAGGCTCATCAAAATGCATAATTAAACCTGCTTTGGAGGTGGAAATGGGTCCTCTGACCTATTGGGCTCCATTGTGGATGCTCAGATTGCATCAACTACTGTATATATCTGCACCAGGTGGGGACTTCATACTGTTTGTAGGGATGATGTGAGGGCATCATAATGTGTGTGGGAACTGATAGGACATCCTGTTGTGTGTTATCGGAATGTACTGTGGGAGAATCATACAATGTGTGGAGATCTGTGGGGGCATTATTCTGTGTTTGAAAACTGTGGGAACATTATGCTGTGTGTGGGGAGCTGTTAGGGCATCATTCTGTGTGGTGGGTTATGTGGGGATCAACCTGTGTGGGGAACTTGTTATGGAAATTTAATTAGGATACATTTATCCTTCAGTGTTTGCTGCTTGCCGTTCCCAATTCTCTATTAAATGTCTTTTTGAGCGCTCAGAACGAAATGAAACTGTCCACAACGGAAGTGTCAGTATAGCAGTTCGTCAAGACTACTCATTTATTATTCATTCAAGGTTTTATACGTTTACAAAAAGGGGCTGGTTAGTCAATTAACATACAATTAAAAGCTGCTAGATTATTGGCTGTTCTAGTGTAAGTATGATAATTATGATAATTATGATAAAAGGGCTGAAGTTGCAGATTTATTGTTTACTGCTCTTTGCCCCAGCATTCTTGCATGACTATAAAGTAAACAATAGATATCTAACTAAGACTCTATGTACTTGTTCCTTATGAAGGCCAGAGTCGTTTAAAACGACTGATTATAGCTGGCATAGATATGTGTGAGCACAGGATTTTTAGCAAGTGAGATCTATCTAACTGTGAATGCATATATATGAATATACTTTGAATATATGGAATACATGGGAGCATCATGCTGTATTACTGTGTAGGGAGTTGTAGGGGCATCATATTGTGCATGGGGGAATCTACTATGGAGGCATCACACATCATAGTGTATGTGATGGGCACTGTGAGGACCATGAAATGATACATATTGTGTGGGAACAGTATTGGACTTCATTAGGAGTTAGATTTCTGTGGGTACATATAATGGATAGGGCAAGTTTAAGGTACTGGCTTAGTGAAAAGTAAAATTTATTATTTTTAAAAGTTTGGATATACGTTTTAACGTATCACTATTCACATGAGAATTGATTGTAAAATCACCATCCTGTTACTTCAAACTTTGGCCACTAGATGACAACAAAACCCACATTTACACATGGCCAAACTCAGCTTTTTTGCTTTGCTGTCACAAATGTAATAGTTACAAAAAATGTTTTATTTATTTTACTCACTTCTATGGCACCATGAATTACACAACACTTTACATACATCATCATCACTGTCCCTACTGGGGCTCTAAATCTAAAATCCCTATCAGTATAGTTTTTGGAGTGTGGGAGGAAACTTATGCAAACACAGGGAGAACTTTGCAAATGTTGAAACCAGTGCTGCAAAGCAACAATGCTAACCTGAGCTACTGTGCTGCAGGTAAATAATGCTTTCTATGGCCCAAGGAATACTGCTACAGTTGCCCATTATACCACATAACAGAGTCAAAACTCCTCATCTTCCAAAATAAAAATGTTTTGCCTATATGAGACTGTTACACTGTGCTCTGCATGACCCGTAAGTGGCTTTTACAACGTAATCCTATGGAGCATCAGTACGAGGCCATAGGCTTACATTGTAGAAGAGACTTCCAACTCACACATAGAGTATAGAGTGAGCTGGAGAGTCTGAAGAGCGGTGGCATCACTGAGAAGAGGAGCAGAAGGCGGCAGTAATACACTCATCCTACATTACCAGAGGAGTCATTTGAACTTTTATATATTTTTTATATTTTTAAAAACATTTTTTTTTACTTTTTACTTGCTTCAATAGTCTCCTTAGGAAACTTGAAGCTGCAATCATCTGATCACCTGTGCTACACACAGAAGGGCTTCAGCCCTGACATGTGTGCAAAATTGATCATCTGCTGTGATCGGCGGCCACGGTGTGGTGTTCATAGCAGATCGGCAATGTCAACCACAGGGGTCTCCTGCAGACCCCGGGTTGTCATGCCAACCCATCGGCACCCCGATCATGTGAAAGAGACACTGATGGGCGGGTTTTATGACGCACTTCTGCGGCGGCTATGTTAAATGCCGCTGTCAGAGATTGACAGCGACATCTAACATGTTAACAGCCGTGAGTAGACCATGATTTCACCAACAGCTGTTACGGGCTGATGATAGCTGATCAAATCAGCTGTCATGTGCCTGAAAAGTTGTGGTCTCAGCGCCGGATCCCTTATCAAAGAGGGTGAGGCGACATATGACGTATCTATACATCATAGGTCATAAAGGGGTTACACAAAGTGTGGCCCTGGGAAAAAGTTTACTGTGGGGCCCCAAACGCTAACATATTGCACCTTCACACACAAACATTTAGGTTGCATTTACATGATCTGATCATAATTCAGGCCATTAAACAAGCCCGTTTCAACAATATTGAAGCTGTTTAACACTTATTTCCCGTCCTCTTTACATCGACCTAGGAACAATGATGGACACAGACTGATCACTAGTAGATCAATCTGCCCCAATACAGCATCATGTTATCAGCAGTCCATCTGCAGTTTACACCGGACAATGTACTGCTAAAAAACAATTATTTTTGTTCCAGCAAAAAAGAAATCAATCACTCGAGGAATTTTTACACCTATGAAGTCTACTCTATGCTGCTGATGTTTATGAAAGTGAATGCTACACACCCAATATGTGACACACAATGTATGTTGCATAAACACAATGCATGATACACACACAATGCATGACACACACAATTCATGTCATGCACTAAGCATGACACACACATAATGCATGACTGCCACACATGCAGAATGCATGACACACACACATAATGCATGACACATACACACACACACGCACTCTGCACTCTCAACATCAGAAACTACACTGATAATGCAGAGCTGTTATTATCAATGTAGTTTCTGCAGTAAATGCAGTAAATCCCACTAACAGAGTGGGGACCCTGGGCAATTGCCCAGTTTACTCCCCTCCTAATGTAGGCCCTGGTACTGTCCATGCAACAAACACAGGGTATATGTTACTCAACATAACTTTACTTCTCTAGGAGTCACCAGGACATTTTAGGGCTGTACACACTTCACTTGGCTGCCTGTTTGGGTCTCTGCTGGGAACTTCTGTTTGAATGCTTGGAAAACAGAATTCAGACATTTCCCTGATTCTTTGACTCTAATCAGTCAGAATGGCACTGTTCTCTTTTTGTTTTAATCAAACTAGTTTATACAATGATATCCAGTTAAAGATGAACACAAGTGGAAAGGCAGTCAAAGGAAGTGTCAAGTTTTATATGTTGCTTTCAGATTGCCATATTGAACTCAATATCTCAATTGGGGAAATATTTGAACATTTTTTAGACATTCAGATTGAAGACTGTGACCAAATAGTGAACGGGCAGCCAAGTACAATGCAAACTGCCTCAAAAGCATGTCTTTATTTTACATGGATAAGCACTCCTCTATGACTAACTTTGAAGTCTGCTATGCCAGCTTGTAGCTCAACTCTGCTGGCTGGATCACTGTCACATTATTGACACATCTAGGTATCTACCGTATTTTTCGGACTATAAGACGCACTGGACCATAAGACGCACCCCAAATTTTCAGAAGGAAAATAGGAAAAAAAATAATGTGTCAAATGGGGGTCCATCTTACAGTCCAAATTCAGCTTACCAGCGAAGGGATCAGCACAGGTAGAGGAGTGGTCACTGGGGTCGTTCGGTGGTCAAGGCTGGTGCGGTGGCTGTGTTCTGTGGGGTGGCTGTGTTCTGTGGGGTGGCTGTGTTCTATGGGGTGTTTGTGCACTGTTGGGTGGTTGTGCACTGTGGGGTGGATGTGTACTGTGGGGTGGTTGTGCACTGTGGGGTGGCTGTGTTCTGTGGGGTGGTTGTGCACTGTGGGGTGGTTGTGCACTGTGGGGTGGTTGTGTTCTGTGGGGTGGCAATACGATACGATACACTTTATATACCGTACTCACAAATCCAGCGGCGGTCCCGGTGGCGGCAGCAGCCTCCCTGTGGTGCGGTGGTGGTGTCGGGGCAGCAGCGGGGCTCTGTGCTGAGTGGGGGGCTCCGCCGGCATTTCATCCTAGCCGGAAAGCCCCCCGCAGCTGCGACGCGGTGGCCTCCTGAAAGATCATGGCCGCCAGGGGCCTCCGGTGGCGGTCCCGATCAGCCTGCGGGCGGTGGTGGTGTCGGGGCAGCAGCGGGGCTCTGTGCTGCGTGGGGGCCTCCGCCAGCAGTTCCCTGTTAGACGGAAAGCCCCCCGCAGTTCCACTGCTGCGACGCCGTGCCGTCCTGAAAGCTGGTCTCCGGAAACATGGCCGCCGCCTGCTGAAATTCAAATCTCGGCAACGAGATCTTGTCCTGAGATCTCGGGAGACGAGATCTCGGGAAGAGATCCATTGCCGAGATTTGAATTTCAGCAGGCAGCGGCCATGTTTCCGGAGACCAGCTTTCAGGACGGCACAGCGTCGCAGCAGTGGAGCTGCGGGGGGCTTTCCGGCTAACAGCGAAATTCCGGCGGAGCCCCCCACGCAGCACAGAGCCCCGCTGCTGCCCCGACACCACCACTGCCCGCAGGCTGATCGGGACCGCCACCGGAGGCCCCTGGCGGCCATGATCTTTCAGGAGGCCACCACGTCTCAGCTGCGGGGGGCTTTCCGGCTAGGACGAAATGCCGGCGTAGCCCCCCACGCAGCACAGAGCCCCGCTGCTGCCCCGACACCACCACCGCACCACAGGGAGGCTGCTGCCGCCACCACAATTTTAGGTATGTTGCGACCATAAGAAGCACCCCTATTTCCCCTCAAAATTTGGGGGGAAAAAAGTGCGTCTTATGGTCCGAAAAATGCGGTAAGTATACTGCTCAGTATACTGCTCATCTAAATGGTTTGCCACTTACTGGTTAGTATGAGAAAATGACCTATATAAATAAAACTGGGTCACACTTTACCAAGGCATGGCCCACTTTACATGACAATTTATCAGGAGAAAATGTGTGTCCCTGCTTAAGACAAATGGTATTTTTTCCTCACCTCACCAGAGTGCACTTGATTTGGTGCAAAATACTGATATTCTGACTACTATTAAATACATTATCTATTAATTACTTTATTACAAACCAAAGAATATACAGCAGCACTTTGCAATGCTCCCAACCATCCCAGATTCAGCGGGATTGTCCCGATTTGAGGACTCAGCCCCGACTTCCAATACACACCTCTCTCTTTGACATTGTCATTGCTCCGTAGCTTCTCCACCATCTCCTAGGGGATGGGGACGACAACTCTCTGCACTTACATAAACTAAATAAACCACTCCATTTTCCTCAGGTCTCTCCAAGTCTCAAACTCACATCCTCACTGTTCACATGAGCCTCAAGTAACAATGATAAACATAGGAGAATTTGGTAACCTTGAGCTGTGATGCAGACAGTGAGCCAAGAAGCATATTATGCAAATACATAGAGATACATTTGTACATAGCAGTGTATATATACAGTACAGACCAAAAGTTTGGACACACCTCATTTAAAGATTTTTCTGTATTTTCATGACTATGAAAATTATAAATTCTCACTGAAGGCATCAAAACTATGAATTAACACATGTGGAATTATATACTTAACAAAAAAGTGTGAAACAACTGAAAATATGTATATTCTAGGTTCTTCAAAGTAGCCACCTTTTGATTTGATGAGTGCTTTGCACACTCTTGGCATTCTCTTGATGAACTTCAAGAGGTAGTCACCAGAAATGCTTTACACTTCACAGGTGTGCCCTGTCAGGTTTAATAAGTGGGATTTCTGGCTTTCTAAATGGGGTTGGGACCATCAGTTGTGTTGTGCAGAAGTCTGGTGGATACACAACTGATAGTCCTACTGAATAGACTGTTAGAATTTGTATTATGGCAAGAAAAAGCAGCTAAGTAAAGAAAAACGAGTGGCCATCATTACTTTAACCCCTTCACCCCCAAGGGTGGTTTGCACGTTAATGACCGGGACAATTTTTACAATTCTGACCACTGTCTCTTTATGAGGTTATAACTCCGGAACGCTTCAACGGATCTTCGCGATTCTGAGATTGTTTTCTCGTGACATATTGTACTTCATGTTAGTGGTAAAATTTCTTCCATATAACTTGCGTTTATTTTTGAAAAAAAAGCAAATATGGCGAAAATTTTGAAAATTTAGCAATTTTCAAACTTTGAATTTTTATTCCCTTAAAACAGAGAAATATGTCACAAAAATAGTTAAGAAATAACATTTCCCACATGTCTACTTTACATCAGCACAATTTTGGAATCAAAATTTTTTTTTGTTAGGAAGTTATAAGGGTTAAAAGTTGACCAGCGATTTCTCATTTTTACAACAAAATTTACAAAGCCATTTTTTTTAGGGACCACCTCACATTTGAAGTCACTTTGAGGGGTCTATATGGCAGAAAATACCCAAAAGTGACACCATTCTAAAAACTGCACCCCTCAAGGTACTCAAAACCACATTCAAGAAGTTTATTAACCCTTCAGGTGCTTCACAGGAACTAAAGCAACGTGGAAGGAAAAAATGAATATTTAACTTTTTAGCCACAAAAATGATCTTTTACAAACTTTTTTTTTATTTTCACAAGGGTAAAATGAGAAAATGGACAGATAAGGTTGTTATGCAATTTCTCCTGAGTACGCCAATACCCCATATGTGGGGGAAAACCACTGTTTGGGCACACGGCAGAGCTCGTAAGGGAAGGAGCACCGTTTGACTTTTTCAAACTAAAATTGGCTGGAGTTGAGATTGGACGCCATGTCGCGCTTGGAGAACCTCTGATGCGCCTAAACAGTGGAAACCCCCCACAAGTGACACCATTTTGGAAACTAGACCCCCTAAGGTACTTATCTAGATCTGTTGTGAGCACTTTGAACCCCCAAGTGTTTCACAAAAGTTTATAATGCCTGGGTGTGAAAAAAAAAAAAAAAAAAAATTTTCCACAAAAATGATTTTTTAGTCCTAAATTTTTGAATTTTCCCAAGGAAATTGGACCCCAAAAGTTGTTGTCCAATTTGTCCTGAGTACGCTGATACCCCATATGTGGGGGTGGAAAACTGTTTGGGCGCACGGCAGGGCTTGGAAAGGAAGTAGTAACGTTTTGGAATGCAGACGTTGATGGGGGTCATGTTCCGTTTGCAGTGCCCAGATGAGCCTAAACAGTGGAAATCCCCCACAAGTGACCCCATTTTGGAAACTAGACCCCCTAAGGAACTTATCTAGATCTTTGGTGAGCACTTTGAACCCCCAAGTGCTTCACACAAGTTTATAATGCCCGGGCATGAAAATAAAAAATCCTATTTTTTTCCCACAAAAATTATCTTTTAGTCACTAATTTTTTATTTTCCCAAGGGTATCAGGAGAAATTGGACCACATAAGTTGTTGTCCAATTTGTCCTGAGTACGCTGATGCCCCATATGTGGGGGGGAACCACTGTTTGGGCGCACGGCAGAGCTCGGAAGGGAAGGAGCACCATTTGACTTTTTCCAACCAAAATTGGCTGGAATTGAGATTGGATGCCATGTTGCATTTGGAGAGCCCCTGATGTGCCTAAACAGTGGAAACCCCCCACAAATGACCCCATTTGGGAAACTAGACCCCCTAAGGAACTTATCTAGATCTTTGGTGAGCAATTTGAACCCTCAAGTGCTTCACACAAGTTTATAACGTAGAGCCGTAAAATTTAAAAATCATATTTTTTCCACAAAAATGATCTTTTCACCCGAATTTTTATTTTTCCAAGGGTAACAAGACTCCAAAAGTTATTGTGCAATTTGTCCTGAGTACACTGATACCCCATATGTGGGGGTATACCACTGTTTGGGTGCATGGCAGAGTTTGGAAGGGAAGGAGCGCCGTCTCACTTTTTCAACGCAGAATTGGCTGGACGCCATGTCGTGTTTGGAGAGCTCCTGATCTGCCTAAACAGTGGAAACCCCCCACAAATGACACCATTTTGGAAACTAGACCCCTCAAGGAACTTATCTAGATGTGTGGTGAGAACTTTGAACCCCCAGGTGTTTCACTAAAGTTTATAACGTACAGCCTTAAAATAAAAAATCCTTTTTTTTTTTTACAAAAATGATTTTTTCGCCCCCAATATTTTATTTTCACAAGGGTAACAGAAGAAATTGGAACCCAAAAGTTGTTGTCCAATTTGTCCTGAGTACGCTGATACCCAATATGTAGGAGAAAACTACTGTATGGGTGCACGTCAGGGCTCGGAAGGGAAGTAGTGACGTTTTGGATTGCAGACTTTGATGGAATGGTCTGGGGGCGTCATGTCGCATTTGGAGAGCCCCTGATACGCCTAAACAGTGGAAACCCCCCACAAGTGACCCCATTTTGGAAAATAGACCCCACAAGGAACTTATCTAGATGTGTGGTGAGCACTTTGAACCCCGAAGTGCTTCACAGAAGTTTATAACGCACAGCCGTAAAAATAAAAAATCCTTTTTTTTTTTACAAAAATGATTTTTTCGCCCCCAATATTTTATTTTCACAAGGGTAACAGGAGAAATTGGACCCCAAAAGTTGTTGTCCAATTTGTCCTGAGTACGCTGATACCCAATATGTGGGAGAAAACTACTGTATGGGCGCATGTCAGGGCTCGGAAAGGGAAGTAGTGACGTTTTGGATTGCAGACTTTGATGGAATGGTCTGGGGCGTCATGTCGCATTTGGAGAGCCCCTGATGCGCCTAAACAGTGGAAACCCCCACAAGTGACCCCATTTTGGAAAATAGACCCCACTAGGAACTTACCTAGATGTGTGGTGAGCACTTTGAACCCCGAAGTGCTTCACAGAAGTTTATAACGCACAGCCGTAAAAATAAAAAATCCTTTTTTTTTTTACAAAAATGATTTTTTCGCCCCCAATATTTTATTTTCACAAGGGTAACAGGAGAAATTGGACCCCAAAAGTTGTTGTCCAATTTGTCCTGAGTACGCTGATACCCAATATGTGGGAGAAAACTACTGTATGGGCGCATGTCAGGGCTCGGAAAGGGAAGTAGTGACGTTTTGGATTGCAGACTTTGATGGAATGGTCTGGGGGCGTCATGTCGCATTTGGAGAGCCCCTGATGCGCCTAAACAGTGGAAATCCCCAACAAGTGACCCCATTTTGGAAAATAGACCCCACAAGGAACTTATTTAGATGTGTGGTGAGCGCTATGAAGCCCCAAGTGCTTCACAGAAGTTTATAATGTACAGCTGTAAAAACAAAAAAATCTTATTTTTTTTACAAAAATAATATTTTCGCCCCCAGTTTTTTATTTTCCCAAGGGTAACAGAAGAAATAGGACAAATTTCACAATAACTCTTGGGGTCCAGAGTACGCTGATACCCCATATGTGGGGATAAACTACTGTTTGGACGCATGGCAGAGCTCAGAAGTGAAGGAACACCGTTTGACTTTTTCAAAGCAGAATTGGCTGGAATGGAGATCAGACGCCATGTCACATTTGGAGAGCCCCTGATGTGCCTAAACAGCGGAAACCCCCCAATTCTAACTCCAACCCTAACCCCAACACACCCCTAACCCTAGTCCCAACCCTAATCCCAACCCTAACCCTAATCCAAACTCTAACCCTAATCCTAACTTTAGCGCCAACCCTAACCCTAACTTTAGCCGAAACCCTAACCCTAACCCTAATGGGAAAATGGAAATAAATACATTTTTTTTATTTATTATTTTTCCCTAACTAAGGGGGTGATAAAGGGGGGTTTGATTTACTATTTATAGCGGTTTTTATGATTGGCAGCTGTCACGCTAAAAGACGCTTTTTATTGCAAAAAGTAGTTTTTTGCATCGCCACATTTTGAGAGCTATAATTTTTGCATATTTTGGCCCACAGAGTCATGTGAGGTCTTAATTTTTGCGGGACGAGGTGACGCTTTTATTGGTACCATTTTTGAGCACGTGACATTTTTTGATCGCTTTTTATTTCGATTTTTGGGAGGTTAGAATGAACAAAAATCAGCAATTCATGAATTTCTTTTGGGTGAGGCGTTTTTATTGTTCCGCGTGTGGTAAAATTGATAAAGCAGTTTTATTCTTCGGGTCAGTACGATTATGGCGATACCTCATTTATATCATTTTTTTATGTTTTCGCGCTTTTATAGAATAAAAACAATTTTATATAAAAAATAATTATTTTTGCATCGCTTTATTCTGCGAGCTATAACTTTTTTATTTTTTTGCTGATGATGCTGTGTGACAGCTCGTTTTTTGCGGGACAAGATGATGTTTTCAGCGGTACCATGTTTATTTATATCCGTCTTTTTGATCGCGTGTTATTCCACTTTTTGTTCAGCGGTATGATGATAAAGCACTGATTTTTTGCTTCGTTGTTATTTTTTATTTTTTAAGGGGTTCACAAAAGGGGTTAACTAGTGGGACATTTTTATAGGGGGGGTCGTTACGGACGCGGCGATACCATATATGTGTACTTTTATTGTTTTATTTTTTTTATTTACAATAAGTAATGAATTTATTGGGGAATATTTTTTTTTTTTTTTTTGGATTTTTTTTTACACATGTTTATTTTTACTTTTTTTACTTTTTTACTTTGTCCCAGGGTGGGACATCACTGTATTTCATCAGATCGCTGGTGTGACAGTGTGCACAGCACTCTGTCACACCAGCGATCGCTCAGGCAGTGCAGCAGGCTTCTCAGTGCCTGCTCTCGGCAGGCACTGAGGAAGCCGCCTCCCTCCAGGACCCCAGCACCATCTTGGATCCGGGTCCTGGGAGGGAGGAAGCCCTCAGAACAGCGCGATCACATCGCGCTGCTCTGAGGGTCTCAGGGGGGCGCGCAGGGAGCCCCCACACTGCGCGATCCTCCCCTGTGCCCCCAGTACACCGCGATCATGTTTGATCGCGGTGTGCAAGGGGTTAATGTGCCGGGAGCGGTCCGTGACCGCTCCTGACACACAGTCACGGGTGTCAGCTGTGATAATCAGCTGACACCCGGCGGCGATTAGCTGCGCTCCCTCGGGGAGCGCAGCTAATCGCCTATGACGTACTATCCCGTCCATGGTCAGAATGGCACGGGTTTTATGGACGGGATAGTACGTCTAATGTCAGAGAGGGGTTAAGAAATGAAGGTCAGTCAGTCTGAAAAATTGGGAAAACTTTGAAAGTGTCCCCAAGTGCAGTTGCAAAAACCATCAAGCGCTACAAAGAAACTGGCTCACATGAGGACCGCCCCAGGAAAGGAAGACCAAGAGTCACCTCTGCTTCTGAGGATAAGTTTATCTGAGTCACCAGCCTCAGAAATCACAAGTTTATAGCAGCTCAGATTAGAGACCAGGTCAATGCCACACAGAGTTCTAGCAGCAGACACATCTCTACAACAACTGTTAAGAGGAGACTTTGTGCAGCAGGTCTTCATGGTAAAATAGCTGCTAGAAAACCACTGCTAAGGACAGGCAACAAGCAGAAGAGACTTGTTTTGGCAAAAGAACACAAGAAATGGACATTAGACCAGTGGAAATCTGTGCTTTGGTCTGATGAGTCCAAATTTAAGATCTTTGGTTCCAACCACCGTGTCTTTGTGCGACGCAGAAAAGGTGAACGGATGGACTCTACATGCCTGGTTCCCACCGTGAAGCATGGAGGAGGAGGTGTGATGTGTGGGGGTGCTTTGCTGGTGACAGTGTTAGGGATTTATTCAAAATTGAAGGCATACTGAACCAGCATTGTTACCACATCATCTTGCAAGCGGCATGCTATTCCATCCGGTTTGCGTTTAGTTGGACCATCATTTATTTTTCAACAGGACAATGACCCCCAAAACACACTCCAGGCTGTATAAGGGCTATTTGAGCAAGAAGGAGAGTGATGGGGTGCTATGCCAGATGACCTGGCCTCCACAGTCACCAGACCTGAACCCAATCGAGATGGTTTGGAGTGAGCTGGACCGCAGAGTGAAGGCAAAAGGGCCAACAAGTGCTAAGCATCTCTGGGAACTCCTTCAAGATTGTTGGAAGACCATTTCTGGTGATTACCTCTTGAAGCTCATCAAGAGAATGCCAAGAGTGTGCAAAGCCATCATCAAAGCAAAAGGTGGCTACTTTGAAGAACCTAGAATATAAGACATATTTTCAGTTGTTTCACACTTTTTTGTTCAGTATAGAATTCCACATGTGTTAATTCATAGATTTGATGCCTTCAGTGTGAATGTACAATTTTCACAGTCATGAAAATACAGAAAAATCTTTAAATGAGAAGGTGTGTCCAAACTTTTGGTCTGTACTGTATGTCACTGTGTTCTACAGATGCAGAAAAAGTTAGATTTTTTATCTGTAGTGTGAACATAAAAATGGATATTTTGAGTCCATAACAAAATATACAGAATGCATTCAAACCATGACAGAACAGCATTGCTGGTCATACATTTACAGACATACAATGCTTATAGTGTACTTCATTGTCTGATTGTTTGAAAGCTTTTGCCTCACAAATACAGTAGTTCTATGTTTTCTGTTTGTCTTTTGTAATTGTAAATCATGGAGGTTTATTTAACCTGTCTGCTGAGGATTTATGCTATCTTGGGAGTTTTTTGAATTGTATGGGTTTATTGCCCCATGGTCTGATGTTTGCCTGATATCTCTGATTTATTTTACTCCCAAAGGATGGTCATTAGAGGGCAGAGGCCGAACCATAGTTACACATAGTGTAAATCACTATATAAGGCCAGAGAATCATGACTAAGATAGAAGCAGAAAGTTGGGTACCAGTACAGTACAGTCATGGCCAAAAGTTTTGAGAATGACACAAATATAAATTTTTACAAAGTCTACTGTTTCACTTTTTCTAATGTCAATTTGCATATACTCCAGAATGTTATAAAGAGTGATCAGCTTAACAGCAATTACTTGCAAAGTCAATATTTGGCTAGAAAATGAACTTTATCCCCCAAAACACATTTCAACATCGTTGCAGCCCTGCCTTAAAAGGACCAGCTAACCTCTTTTCAGTGATTGCTCCATTAACACAGGTCTGGGTGTTGATGAGGACATGGCTGGAGATCAATCTGTCATGATTAAGTAAGAATGACACCACTGGACACTTTAAAAGGAGGCTGGTGCTTGGCATCATTGTTTCTCTTCTGTTAACCATGGTTATCTCTAAAGAAACATGTGCAGTCATCATTGCAATGCACAAAAATGGCCTAACAGGGAAGAGTATCGCAGCTAGAAAGATTGCACCTCAGTCAACAATCATCAAGAACTTCAAGGAGAGAGGTTCCATTGTTGCCAAAAAGGCTTCAGGGCGCCCAAGAAAGACCAGCAAGCACCAGGACCGTCTCTTAAAAGTGTTTCAGCTGCGGGGTCGGGCTACCAGCAGTGCAGAGCTTGCTCAGGAATGGCAGCAGGCAGGTGTGAGTGCATCTGCACGCACTGTGAGGCAGAGACTCTTGGAGCAAGGCCTGGTCTCAAGGAGGGCAGCAAAGAAGCCACTTCTCTTCAGAAAAAACATCATGGACAGACTGATATTCTGCAAAAGGTACAGGCAGTGGACTGCTGAGGACTGGGGTAAAGTTATTTTCTCTGATGAATCCCCTTTTTGATTGTTTGGGACATCAGGAAAACGCCTCATTCGGAGAAGACAAGGTGAGCGCTACCACCAGTCTTGTCTCATGCCAACTCTTAAGCATCCTGAAACCATTCATGTGTGGGGTTGCTTCTCAGCCAAGGGAATCGGCTCTCACAGTCTTGCCTAAAAACACAGCCATGAATAAAGAATGGTACCAGAATGTCCTCCAAGAGCAACTTCTCCCAACCCTCCAAGAGCAGTTTGGCGATCAACAATGCCTTTTCCAGCATGATGGAGCACCTTGCCATAAAGCAAAGGTGATAACTAAATGGCTCAGGGAACAAAACATAGAGATTTTGGGTCCATGGCCTGGAAACTCCCCAGATCTTAATCCCATTGAGAACTTGTGGTCAATCATCAAGAGACGGGTGGACAAACAAAAACTTTAAAAATTCTGACAAAATGAAAGCATTGATTGTGCAAGAATGGACTGCTATCAGTCAGGATTTGGTCCAGAAGTTGATTGAGAGCATGCCAGGGAGAATTGCAGAGGTCCTGAAGAAGAAGAGTCAACACTGCAAATATTGACTTGCTGCATTAACTCATTCTAACTGTCAATATAAGCTTTTGTTACTCATATGTTTGCAATTATTATATTTCTGTCTGTGATAAAAACATCTGTCAAACACATATAAAAACCAGAGGGCAGCAGATCATGTGAAAATATAATATTTGTGTCATTCTCAAAACTTTTGGCCATGACTGTACAGCATTGTGATACCTGCATAAGTGGAGATGCCCATGCACTGTTGTGAATTTTCCAGGAGGTTTTCTGTCTTGGTGCATGCTTCTCTGATATCCCAGACGGATGATGTTTAAAAGTTCCTTGGTGATGATGTGAGTATATGTACTTAATCTTTATATGTA
Source organism: Oophaga sylvatica (assembly GCA_033576555.1). NCBI lineage: Eukaryota > Metazoa > Chordata > Amphibia > Anura > Dendrobatidae > Oophaga > Oophaga sylvatica. Next base: position 280,828,374 of record JARQOD010000004.1, read on the forward strand.
TTTAATCTTTATATGTACTTAACTTTTGTATGTTTAAATATACAAAAGTGTACTCAATCATACTATTATTTTAATTTTGTGCTTTCATATAAAATTGCGTTATATCGCAAGTAGCAGCCTTCTTTAAAGCCGTTTCTGAACCTTAGTGTTAAAAACTTGGCAATATAAAATTTGTTGCAGTTGGCAGGATATGCAGAAGGCTCAGAAGTCTGATAGTGTGATATTGCGTAAAACATGCCTCTCTTTAAGAAAAAGGTAGCTGTGAGTGAGTCTATTGAGATTCCAGGTTGGGAACAGCCTCCCTATCATATTTTGGCAACCAAGTGGTTGCACAGTGCTGGTTTGAGCGAAGAATGGGGCAAATATTTGAAGGATGCTGATCCTGTTGATGTGGCTACATGCTTCCAGAAAGTGAAAGTGGAGAAAGGTAAACAGTTGGGTGCTGTAGGTAGGCGTGGATGGATCTTGTTGTCTGCATATAGAAAAGAGGATGAGGAAAGAATGCGTATGTTTTGTTGGATGACCATGTCCACATTTGATGTTTTGTTGGAGATTGTGCGCCCTGGGATCACCTACCAGGATACCAGGATGCGGAAAGCTATCTCTGCAGAGGAGCGACTTCTCCTTACGCTACGGTATGTATTCCTTACCTACATACTGTCAGTTGATTATGTGTTTTCCCACAAGTTTACCTTTACCCTTATGGCTGTTGCTGAAATATCCACAGAATATATCCCATATATCACCTCGAACTACCAGAACTATTATGTGTATGTAAAAATGACAGAAACCTTTGACTTGTGGTAAATTGAACTTAGGATTGTTTGTAAATGAAATGATTTAACGGTTATGTATAGTGCGTTTGTTCTACCTTTGTGCATGTGTAATGATTGCTCTCTCTACATTTGGTTACTTGTAGGTTCCTAACTACTGGCATATCCTATGCCGCACTCCATCTGGAGTTTTTGATTGGGAGGTCCACCATATCTGGCATTGTGCGTGATACCTGCTCACAACTCTGGGACAGACTTCATCAACTGGTGATGCCTGAGCCAAAGATGGAAGACTGGAAGAGGATTGCCAGGGGATTTGAGGAGCAATGCCAGTTCCCAAATTGTATAGGAGCCCTTGATGGGAAGCACATCCTTGTGCGTAAGCCGCCAAACTCAGGGTCCCAATTCTATAATTATAAACAATATTTTTCTGTTGTGCTGTTGGCTCTGTTTGACAGTAACTACAGGTTTATAATTGTAGACATTGGGGCCTATGGAAGAACTGGAGACTCTAGAGCAGGGGTCTCAAACTGCATTCCTCGAGGACTGCAAACCGTGCGTGTTTTCAAGATTTCCTTAGCTTTGCACCAGGTGCGGAATCATTATCTGTCCAGGTGATAAAATTATCACTTGTGCAATACAAGGAAATCCTGAAAACATGACCTGTTTGCGGCCCTTGAGGAATGCAGTTTGAGACCTCTGCTCTAGAGTCTTCAATTCTTCATTATGGGTCGGCGGCTTCGCAATAACGAGTTGCACCTACCACCAGCACGGCAACTTCCTGGCTCCAATCTAGAACCTGTCCCATGTGTTGTAGTTGGGGATGAGGCCTTCCAGCTATCAAGGAATGTGATGAGGCCATATCCACGACGACACCTTGACCACCGTCGTCGGATCTTCAACTTGCTTCTATCACGGGCCAGGGGCCTGGTGGAGTGTGCCTTTGACATTCTGTGTGCAAAATGGTTGGTTCTCCAGTCTGCTATTCAGCTGAGTGAAGCCAACGTCAATGATGTTGGTGAAAGTGTGGTGACCAATGGGGATATGCCTATGCCCCATGTCATCCCTTTACGTCTCCCACTGTCAGGACTGAAAACCCGTGATATCTTTACCCAATATTTTGTGTCACCTGAAGGTACTACAACATGGCAAGATGATGCATTATCTATGCTGTAATGTATTTGTGCGTGTATACATAAATGGTATCTTTCTATGACATAGTATGTGTGTGGTGTTACAGTTCATAGCACATGTGTTGGTGATGTAGTAGAACTTACTTATGAAAGAAGACACCAAACTTTCTACACAAATATATTTTTTATGTGCAAACTCTCACTTGAGGTAGTGACAACCATATTTTAGTCATATGGTATATGTCATCATTGCAGTATACTGTAAGTGTGCATTATTACACAAGTTCCAAAATAAGGCATAAAAAAATAACAAACATTTGCATAAATAATAATACATAAGCAAAACAACAAACTTTCACTATCACTAGTGAGCACCATATCTGAGCCATATGGTTGAGTTGTAAGACTAGACTATTGCAATTATGCATTAGCCAACATGTGTTAAAATGAAATAGAAGAAAATAACAAAGATTGGTATAAATTATAAGATATAAAGAAAATAACAAACTTTCAGGCAGCCCATTTCCCACCATCTCTGTACCATATGCTGTTTGTAGGCATTCAGATTAGTGCAAATATGCTTTACACAACATGTAGTAAAAATAAATATATAAAAAAAATTACAAACTTTTGTATAACTAATAAGAGATAATGAAAATAACAAACTTTGACTATGCCTACTGAAGAGCATATTGGTAACATATGTTGTTTTGAGGCATTTAGATTAGTGCAAATTTCTTTGACACAACATGAGGTCAACTAAATATAAAAAAATAACAAACAGCTTTTTAAATCATAATATATAAGAAAAATAACAAATCACAGCTGGTGGTATGTGAGTGGTGGGGTTGGCGGGTGCCCAGCATCTCTGGGTGGTTGGCTATGATGAGAACCTTGACCATCACCCTGTTGGGGTGGATTTTCGGGCCCTGAGCCAACATCTGCCCACGGTCAGGTTGGTGTGTGGGCACATACAGATAAGGGAGATTATATTCCTGTGTAAAATAGTACCACCGAGACTCATACCCCCCAATATGACCATGTTGTGCACATCCAGGTTGGGACCAGCCTCCAACACTGGATCTGTACAAGTGGCCATATTGGGAAGTCGGATTACAGCCTGCCATTTGACCCTGTTGCTGCCAAGTTTGATTTTGTGGGGGAAGGGTTGAAGTGTAGGCGCCCGTGCAGGAGGATCCTCAGATCCTAATTGAGCATGCACATTTTGTTGGGGTGTAAGGCGCAGAAAGTTACGGGGTGAGAGCTGCCACCTCTCAAGGAATTCAAATACCTCATATGGGGTATTGGGGGGTGTGCATGCATCAATTAGGATGTGAATTGATCCTTGCACACGGAGCCTGATCTCACGGGGTAGGGGACGAAGGTAGCGGGCAAGGCTACGGGCATAGGCCTCCTCACCCTCATCCACAGCTGCCCTTGACAGATAATTGAGGACCCCAGTGTCCACATGCCTCCGGGTCTCAGAAGCTGTGATGTCTCGACGTGTTATCCAACGGCGGGATATTGCAGCAGCCTGGGGGGAGCCCCCCAGAGGTACAGTGGGGCTGCTGCTATTTGCTGCATCCTCAACACTGGGGCCTGCAGGTGCAGCTGGTGTGTCAGGTACAGGTTGCGGTACAGCTGCTTGGTCAGGTCCTGGTGCTTGTGAAGCTTGGGGGATGCAGCAGGGAGGGTCAGACGATGGGCTAGCCACCTCTTCACCTCCCCCAACCGGGTCAATTATGGTGGCCTCTGAGTCAGAGCCTGTCTCCCTCTCAGTGAGGTTGGACTGCGGTCTGTTTGGAAATGAAATGGTATTAGAACATGTAGGAGGGGTGAGCCTAAACTGCATAGGTGTTATGTGGTGTGATGTAGGTACTTACGGTCTCAGATCCAGAATAGGAGCAAGAAAACCAAGACTGTCGAAATACACGTACTTCTTCTTGGTGGGTGCTGCAGACCCGCTCCTTGACCTCTGCTGCCTATCCCGGCGGTATTGGTCGCGGATGCTTCTCCATCTTCTCATGACATCATCCACTGCAATGTGACATATAATGTCATAATTTAGCTAGCTGCACAATGCCAAATTCTTCTACATACCCTTCACATAGTCATGGGGGCCTAGTCGGATGTAATAAACATAACATTTTGGCGCAAAAAAACAAAACAAAAAAAAAACAACTATTTTTTTGGGAAAATCATCGCTATTATGACGTTCTGACCGTTAAGAAGTTTGAAAAATAATCAGGTAATTTACTCATTCGCTGCTGCTCCTCGTGTGGGCTGTCCCCAAAGTGGGGAAACATCTGCCCACAGATGCGCCTCCATGCCGCCTCTTTCCTTGCGTGGTCTGCATAATGTGCATCTCGTTGGTCTCAAATTTCGGGCCTCTCCTGCACCAACACAATCAACATCTCGACATTGATGAGCGTTGACATCATGGCCGACTCCGTGGAGGCGTTCTTCCGGGATGTCAAGCGCTCTTTTTGAGCTAATTTGCATGTGTCAGCTTCCTGATGCATATGTTGCACCATTTCCTGTGAGCTTGCGTATTTCTCGCAAGTCACACGTCTGGTCCGTGTATAATCCGTTGTTTTCTCGCACCCATAGACTTTCATTGGCGTACAACAGGCGTAATACGCTGACAATCGCAGCATGCTGCGGGTGTCTCGCACTGTAACATACGGCCAAGAAAAATACGCATGATCAGAGCAGGCCCATAGAGAAATATTGGAACGAGTGTAATGCGTGGTTTTCACGCCTCTCACTCGTCCGTATTCATCCTTAGTGTGACGCCGGCCTTATAGTTAAAAACTTGGCAATACATGATCCTATAAAACTACTAAAATTAATGAAAAGCAATTGAAAAAATTGAATTTTCTCTTTTTTGTTAGTCTCCCTGGGACTCAAACCCATATCCACATTACAGGCAGGAGCTAAAGCCATGAGCCACAGGCTCCACTGACATCACTGGGAAAATCTTGTATATTTAATCTGTATTGTAAGCAGTGACCACTCCCCCAGAAGCAGATGATATAGGTACATAGAGATACATCTTTACAGAGCAGTGTATTTCTATGTCCCTGTATTCTAGAGGGAGAATAAAAGAGATTTTTTTCTTCCTATAAAATTAAGTAAGGAAAAACAATTACAATAATGTCATTTTAATTGTGCTTTTTTAACCCCTTTCTGACATCTGACATACTATCCCATCCATGTGACCTGGGCCCGTATGACCAAGGCCGGGATACTACGTCATACGCGATCAGCGGCCGGTGTCGCGGCCGGTGTCAGCTGATTCTCACAGCTGACACCCAGCACTGACTGCTCCCAGCACTTTAAGACTATCACACTGCGATCAAACAAGATCGCAGCGCTCCGGAGAAGGCAGAGGGCTGTCAGCTCTGACAGCACCTCTGCCTTTGGATCGGAGACCCCGCGTCATGACGTGGGGTCCCGATCGCTCCCATGGTAACCCAATGTCGTCATGATGACATCATAGTTACCAGAGCTCAGAGACTTCCTGTCATGCGTAGTGCATGTCAGGAAGTTTCTGAGGTTAGTGACAAATCCATGCAGCACTGACAGCTTATATGGCATGCAGATCTGCATGCCATATAAGTGATCAGCCTGCTGAAAATGAGTATCCCATAGTAGGACACAGTGTAAAACTAAGAATTACATTAAAAAAAATTAAATAATTGTAAAAATATTTAAAAAAAATAAAAAAAATCTATATTTATTCAATCAATAAATAAATATTTGAATTAAAAAAATCTAAATAAAAGTGCACTATACTTAGTATTGCCGCATCCGTAACGACCCGACCTATAAAACTGTCTCACTAGTTAACCCCTTTAGTGAACCCCATAATAAAAGAAGGCAAAAAAACAATGCTTTATCATCATACCATCTAATAAAAAGTGGAATAACACGCGGTCAAAATGACGGATATAAATAAACATGGTACTGCTGAAAACGTCATCTTGTCCCACAAAAAATGAGCCACCATACAGCGTCATCAGCGAAAAAATGAAAAAGTTATAGCTCTCAGAGTAAAGCGATGCAAAAATAATTTTTTATATAAAAAAGTTTTTATTGTATAAAAGCGCCAAAACTAAAAAAAGATATAAATGAGGTATCACTGTAATCGTACTGACCCGAAGAATAAAACCGCTTTATCAATTTTACCACATGCGGAACGGTATAAATGTCCCACTCCCAAAGAAATTCATGAATTGCTGTTTTTTGTTCATTCTGCCTCACAAAAATCGGATTAAAAAGCGATGAAAAAATGTCATGTGCCCAAAAATAGTACCAATAAAAATATCAACTTGTCCCACAAAAAATAAGACCTCACATGACTCTGTGGACCAAAATATGAAAAAATTATAGCTCTCAAAATATGGTGATGCAAAAACTATTTTTTGCAATAAAACGCGTCTTTTAGCATGTGACAGCTGCCAAACATAAAACCCACTATAAATACTAAATCAAACCCCTCTTTATCACCCCCTTAGTTAGGGAAAAATAATAAAATAAAAAAATGTATTTATTTCCATTTTCCCATTACGGTTAGGGTTAAGGCTAAAGTTAGGGTTAGGGTTGGGGCTCAAGTTAGGGATAGGGTTAGGGTTGGGGCTAAAGTTAGGATTAGGGTTGGGGCTAAATTTAGGGTTAGGGTTGGGGCTAAGTTAGGGTTAGGGTTGGGGCTAAAGTTAGGATTAGGGTTGGGACTAGGGTTAGGGTTGGGATTAAGGTTAGGGGTGTGTTAGGGTTAGGTTTGTGGTTAGGGTTATGGTTATGGCTGGGATTAGGGTTAGGGGTGTGTTAGGGTTAGGGTTGGAGTTAGAATTGAGGACTTTTCACTGTTCAGGCACATCAGGGGCTTTTCAAACCCGACATGGCATCCGATCTCAATTCCAGCCAATTCTGCGTTGAAAAAGTCAAACGGTGCTCCTTCCCTTCCGAGCTCTGCACCCAAACAGTGACTTACTCCCACATATAGGGTATCGGTGTACTCAGATCAAATTGGACAACAACTTTTGAGGTCCAATTTCTCCTGTTACCCTTGTGAACATAAAAAATTGGAGGCTAAAAGATCATTTTTTGTGAAATAAATATGACTTTTTAATTTTTACGACTCTACGTTATAAACTTCTGTGAAGCACTTGGGGTTCAAAGTGCTCACCACACATCTAGATAAGTTCCTTAGGGGGTCTAGTTTCCAAAATGGGGTCACTTGTGGGGAGTTTCCACTGTTTAGGCACATCAGGGGCTCTCCGAATGTGACATGGCAGCCAATCTTAATTCCAGTCAATTTTGCATTGAAAAGTCAAATGGTGCTCCTACCCTTCCGAGCTCTGCCATGCACCCAAACAGTGGTTTACCTGCATATATTGGGTATCAGCGTACTCAGAACAAATTGTACAACAACTTTTGGGGTCCAATTTCTCCTGTTATCCATGGTAAAATAAAAAAATTTGATCTGAATTGCATTTTTTGTGAAAAAAAAGTTAAATGTTCATTTTTTTTTAAACATTCAAAAAAATTCCTGTGAAGCACCTGAAGGGTTTATAAACTTCTTGAAAGAGGTTTTGAGCACCTTGAGGGGTGCAGTTTTTAGAATGGTGTCACATTTGGGTATTTTCTATCATATATATACCCCTCAAAGTGACTTCAAATGTGATGTGGTCCCTAAAAAAATGGTGTTGTAAAAATGAGAAATCGCTGGTCAACTTTTAACCCTTATAACTTCCTAACAAAAAAAAAATTTTGGTTCCAAAATTGTGCTGATCTAAAGTAGACATGTGAGAAATGTTATTTATTAAGTATTTTGTGTGACATATCTCTGTGATTTAAGGGCATGAAAATTCAAAGTTGGAAAATTGCGAAATTTTCAACATTTTCATCAAATTTCCGTTTTTGTCACAAATAAATGCAAGTCATATGAAAGAAATTTTACCACTATCATGAAGTACAATATGTCACGGAAAATAATGTCAGAATCACCGGGATCCATAGAAGCGTTCCAGAATTATTACCTCATAAAAGGACAGTGGTCAGAATTGTAAAAATTGGACTGGTCATTAACATGCAATCCACCCTTGGGGGGTTAGGGGTTAAAAAATAATTACAAATAAGCAAATAGCAAATGGACATATTTGGTGTCCCTATTAGTAACGACCCACACAATACTGTATAGTGATCAGATTATTTACTCTGATCGGTAACTGGCGCAAAAAATGTTGTGATTGATATTTTTTATCTATTAAACCTATTAAAACATGTGATAACAATGTAACGCTGAGGCCGTGTTCAGATATAGCATGACTTCTATGTTTTTTCTGCCATTTTTGTTCTGCACAGTCTCCTAAGGCCTCTTTCACACTTCAGTCGTGCAACGTCAGTCAAAATCCGCCAAAGTGTGAAAAAAAACGGATCCGCCATTTTTTTGTCGGATCCGCTTTTTTCCCATTGACTTGCATTAGTGATGGATTTTGACGGATGGTCGTCCGTTTGATCCGTTTTTTGACGGATCCGCCATAAATTTGGCGTCCGCCTTTTTAAAAACGTCCAATGCAACGTTTTTTGTGTCCACCAAAATGGCGGACTATGACGGATCCGCCGCGTCCGCCGTCCTCATCCATTTTGGACGGAATCCACCAGAGGATCCGTTCCTTCCATAGAAAATGCCCAGAACACTGTCCGGGTCTCTCTCTCTCCCAGACATGCGTATATACATTTTCCGGGTTGAAAAGTTCATGACGGATCCGTCTGAAAACGGATCCGTTTGCATCCGTTTTTGCACTTTTCTGGCGGATCCGCTTTTTTCACACTTTGGCGGATTTTAACTGACGTCGCACGACTGAAGCGTGAAAGAGGCCTAAGCCGTCTGCACCACACATTGCAATAACAATCTTTTCTAATTATTGCATGTTTGCTGCATTTCTTTTATGTTCTTTCCCCACATATTTGGTGCATATTTGGTGTAGATTTGAAGCCACGTTTTTAATAGAAAAGCTTTGATTCTGCACTTATAAATGTATTGGCGCTTTTTTTATCCTTGCTTTTTTCAGTGTCCACATAGAAGCTGTGGAGACACAATGGTCAGTGGGTGTCCATTAGCCTGGCTGTCTTTAGAAAGACTGTATGGACCAGTGCTCATCCCATTGAATGCTTGTACTCCTTTCCCATGGGTAGAATAATTCTCAGACAACACAGAGTGAGGATAACACAATGAGGTGATACTTTATTGGTTCATCAACAGTCAATAACATACTGTACAGTCCCAGATAGTGCATAAGATGGTGCAAATCACAGTCTTATAACTTTTACCTTTAACATGTTTGTCTATAATTTTCTTTCTAATCTCCGAGACAACGCTTTCCTTCGCTTCCTCTGGTCCATGTTGAGTGTGATACACACCATGTCACCAAACAGCACAGTGAGTATCTGTAGCCCTCTATACAGGCCCACCCACTAATTCCAAGATTGTAGACACCTGTGATGCTAATTATTGGACACATCTTGATTTAACATGTCCCTTTTGTCATATTATTTTCAGGGGTACCATCATTTCTGTCCAGGCCTATTTCATGAGTTTTATTTATTTTTTAATTCCATGGAAGCATGGTTGAAAAGCAATGTCTGACTTTCATTTGTTCATTTTCATAGATTTTTGATTTATTATTACTTTTGTCAGATTCAAGTTATTTCTGTGACCATTGTGGGTTTTTCTGTCATGAAAACTTAGGTAAGAAAGTGAAAGAACTGGGAGCGCAGGTGGTCTTCTCTTCCATCCTTCCAGTGGATGGCCATGGAACAAGGAGGTGGAATAAGATTCTGCAGGTGAACAACTGGCTATGTCGATGGTGCTGTCAGCAAGGATTTGGATTTTTGGATCACGGAGTGAATTACCTATACGATGGACTACTTTCTAGAGATGGGGTGCACCTTACGAAGACTGGAAAACATGTATTTGGAAGTCGCCTTGCTACACTCAGGAGAGCTTTAAACTAGAGCAATGTGGGAAGGGAAGCAAAACGCCAGCAAAAGCCATACACCTGACAAATACTATTGAGATTTCTGCTATTAGAAGTGAAGGGGAAGAACAAAGACTAAAAAATTCTACATAATAAAAATATTGAAGAAAGAGAAACCAATCACAAATTAAAGTGTTTCTATACGAATGCACAAAGCATGGGCAACAAACAAGGAGAACTGGAACTACTAACGCAGGAAAATAAATATTATGTCATTGGAATCACTGAGACTTGGTGGGACGATACACATGATTGGAATACAAGGCTAGAAGGATACAACTTATTTGCAAGAAACAGACTTGATAAACAAGGAGGAGGTGTCGCATTGTATGTTAGAAAAGCGTATATCTGCACAGAGATTGACGCTTCAGAGACTGGGAGCTCTGTGGAAACTGTTTGGGTAAGAATACAAGGACAGAACAATGGAAAGGACACCATTGTAGGCATTTACTACAGGCCGCCTGTGCAAGCTGAAGATATGGATGAACTCTTTATGCATCAAATGGCCAAGTTCTCCAAAAAATATGACATAGTGGTCATGGGAGATTTCAACTATCCAGACATTTGTTGGGAATCTCTCTCAGGCAAAACTAACAGGTCCAGGAAATTCTTATCCTCTCTTGCTGACAACTTTATCTTTCAAAAGGTAGGGGAGAAAACAAGGGATCTGCTACCTTGGATCTAATCCTTATAAACAGGGAGGAAATGGTTGAGGAGGTAAGAGTGGCTGGGACCCTAGGAGGTAGTGACCATGCTATTTTAGAATTTTGGATAACAAGAGGAGGAAGACCTGTGAAGACTCAGACATCAAGGTTAGATTTCAGAAAGGCAGATTTTAAGGACTCAGAAAGAGAATTGGAGGGATCCAATGGCTGGATATCCTTAAGGACAAAAATGTCCAGGAAGGATGGAAAATCTTGAAAAATGAGATTCTCAAAGCACAATCATTAACAATTCCGAAAAGAGGGAAGAATGGGAAGCATTTAAGGAAACCAGGATGAATGAACACAGAACTTAAACACTTGCTAAAAAGGAAGAAAGAAATGTTTATCAAATGGAAAGAGGAGGCATATCTAAAGAAGAATATAATGCCGTCTGCAGAACCTGCAGGGCACAAATCAGATTATCTAAAGCTGACAATGAATTAAGGCTTGCAAGTGACGTCAAAAGCAACAAAAAAGGATTTTGGGGATACGTCAAAAGTAAAAGAAAAGTCAAAGATGTGTAAGCTTTTCAGGGGATATAGCTCCGGGATCGCCGTGTTGGGTAGACGGAGTGGCATAAAGAGTCCAGACAGCAGTACTGGTGCAACTGGCCGCAACCAGTTTTATTAAAGTCCACAGTAAACAAAACATAAACCAAATCATAAACAAAAGTCCTAAGCCTGGCAGGCTGCTAACTTAAACACAGTTAGTTTCCTCACTACTGTGAACTAGGTCTAGCAGCCTGGCCACAACAACACATATATTGTAATTACCAGAGATGGACTTGCAGGAGACTCCAACAGCGTCTGGAGTCAGATCCAGACTGAGAGCCCTCTGTCTGTGTTCTCAGCCACCTACTTCTGGCTGCCTAATTAAAACCTGAGTGGCTTCAGGTTTGAGCTGCAAGCCTGTACTGAATGGAAGGTGTAGTGAACTAGCTCCACCACTAGGTTTACAAAGCCATACATTTCTCTTATGCCAGTCAGCTAAGTACCTAGGCGAGATGTACACCCCATTCAATACATACCCCTTCACTGTCTCACATATCCCTCCCCTCTTCTCCAGACCGGAGGGCTGGTCATCAATCCTAGAGACAGTGAACTCCGGACAAGGCATCCGCACTACCCTGTACCCTCCCAAGCCTATGCTCTCTGCGGGCTTCGGGTATCCTGCACGGTTTCAGCTTGACCTTAGTGCCGGGCTCAGTATTGGTATAGTGCCTCACCATAGAAGTACGACCAGGCAAGTCAGAATACCTCTGCTGATTCTTCCTCAGAAACTCTCGTACTTCCTGTTTTTGGTGCACTGACAACGTGTCACCAACTATCACAGAGGTATAGGGGGTTTTACACCTTTCTCTAACTCCCCCCCAGTCACCAATGACTCTCTGTCATCCTGGGTCTTGTCCATCCCCAGGTGCCCACCAAGCACGTGGCTATGTGACAACCCCAGCACCATGCTTCTATCTGGCTTAGGTACCAGGAGCTGACTCACGACCTCTCCCTGGACTTTAGTTTTCCTATACAACAGGTTATTGTTCATGGCAACATGAGGAAACCTCTCCTCAGAGCCAGGCTCTTAGGAACCTCATTTAGAACAGTTATATTTTCCTGGCTGTTTTAAGAGTGGGGTCTCGCAACTGCTCACTCCCAACATTGTCACGGGACACAGGTAGGTCAGGGACATTCGGTTCCTGAGAACCATTATCCTCATCTCCCAACATCACCTGAAAAGGAAATTCATCTTTATCACGGTCATCATCATTATCAGTATCAGTATCATCATCATCATCATCATCATGATCATCATATAAGTTTAACGGCCCACTAGCATTGTGTTCCGCCCCTCTGGACCGCGCAACCTCAGTAGGAGCTTCATCACACTGTCCAGTAGAATCATTTTTCCAAAGATCCCAAAACAGGGGAAAGTCACGACCCAATATGGTGGGGTGCATCAGGTTCTTCACTACCCCCACTTCATATGAGATCTCCCCGAGTTTTGTAACGAAGTCCACGGAAGTTACCGGGTAGACTTTGTGTCTCCATGGATGCACACTACGCTCAGGTGTTTATCGGGGACGAAGTCCCTATCAGCCAGGCTGGCATGTATCAGAGTCACTCGACTCCCTGAGTCTAGGAGGGCTTGTACTGGGCAGTCATTTATAACCACCTGGGACACCTGTGGGCCAGTCTCCTCGGCTGGAGTGGCCACGCATACGGGTTCCGCGAGGAAAGAGAGGGACCTTCCAGCATCACAGTCCATGGTTCCCCCACTAGTGGACAGTTGGCTGAAATATGACCCCTTTCACGGCATCTCCAACACTGTCTCAGGTCTGGTGGTTCAGACGTGGAGACCTTTCTAGGCCTGGGGACTTCTGACAGGGAAGCATCAGCCATTGCCTCACACATGTCCCCTCGGGCTGAGCCGTCTATCAGCAGTCCCCCTGACCCCAACAGCTGGAACTCTCTTACCGGAGGTGTCGGAGGCCGGGAACTCCGAAATGACGACCGCTCGGACGGCTGGGCACGGAGGTAGTCTTTGGTGGCGAAGTACCTCTCTATCAGGCTGACCAGTTGATTGGCGTCTTTGGGGTCTCCCTGTCCGACCCAGTGCTGCACCTCAGAAGGAAGGGCCCAGATGTACCGGTCCATCACAACTTTTTCGACCATTTTGGCAGGGTTGCTGTAATGTATGTAGTACAGTTCATATAGCGTCTTGTGCTTGGGTGCGATGAAAATACATGAGACACAGGTTTGATATAGAAAGTCTTGTATTACTTCATACAAGTTGGCAAAAATAGTCACACAGTTTGCAGACACAGAAGCAGGAGACACAGCAGGCCAGAGTAATCTAAGCTCAGCAATCACTCTCCACAACAGGTTCAGGATCTTCTTCTCTGTTACCGTAAGTCCATGCAAACGTGGGTCTTTCAAAGAGCAGGGTTCAGAGTCCACAAGTGCTTCAGAGTTCCTCAGTAGGAATAGCTGGAGTACAAGGTCCAAGGCTTTAGGAGTCTGGTCACAGGTTCACTGCAGGCTAGATTCTGAAGCACTGATTGCTCAGCTGTGGCTGCTTAAGAAGCAAAAGGAGAGAATCAGGGCGGGAACATGCAAGCTGGAAACTCCATTTTGACTGAGGCAAGATAGCTGCAGCAAGACAGAAAGTAAAATGGCTGACGAACAAACTGAGTTTCAGGAACATGTACACAGAACCTTACATTACTCCCCCCTTAGGGACAACCTACGGATGACCTCAGGCCAGGCTTGTGTGGGTACCTCTGATGAAACTGACGGAGCAAGCGAGGAGCATTAACGTTATTGACTGGTTCCCATGAGTTGTCCTCCACTGGGTAGCCCTGCCATTTAATCAGATATTGTAACTGATTTCTATACAACCTGGAATCTAAAATCCTTTCCACCACAAATTCTTCCTGACCATCGACTAGCACTGGGTCAGGGCAAGGAGAAGAACGTCCAGGAAACGTATTGGGTGTTGCAGCCTTTAGTAGGGATACATGAAAGACAGGGTGAATTCTCATAGTTCTGGGCAGTTGAAGACGACAAGCAACGGCACTTATAATTTTACTGATTTTATAGGGTCCAATGTACTTATGTCCCAACTTAGACGATGGAATCCTTAACTTAAGATTTCTGGTTGACAGCCAGACCAAGTCTCCTACCTTGAAAGCTGGTGCAGGTTTACGAAATTTATCTGCTGCTTTCTTGTACCTTTCCTGAGCCGATTCCAGATTCTCCTTTAGAAGATCCATATTCTTCTGTAAAGACGTGATTCTTTCAGCCACTGCTGGTAAAGGCGTTTCTATGGGAAATCGTGGTAGAATGTTAGGATGATAACCTAGATTAGAGTAAAAAGGAGACTGCTTAGTGGAGGCACTCTGAGAGTTGTTATACGAGAACTCAGCTAATGGAAGTAGATCCACCCAATCATCCTGTAGGTGGCAGATAAAGCAGCGGAGATACTGCTCCAGGGTTTGATTGGTTCGTTCGGTCTGTCCATTAGTCTGGGGATGAAAAGCAGAAGAAAGGTTTACTTTAATGTCCAATGCTGCACAGAAATTTTGCCAAAACCTAGAAGTGAATTGCACCCCTCGATCCGAAATAACCTCATCCGGTACTCCATGTAAGCGAAACACATCTTAATCATCAAATCTGATGTCTGTTTTGCAGGGTAAGCCGACACAAGGGATAAAATGAGCTGCCTTTGTTAGACGGTCAACCACCACTAGAATGGTGTTCTTCCCTTGAGAGGTTGGTAACTCCACAATGAAGTCCATAGAAATGGATCCCCACGGGCGGGACGGGGTGGGAAGAGGCTGTAACAGACCAGTTGGTGAGGAGCGAGGTGTTTTGCATCTTGCACAGACTTCACATGAAGTGACATAGTTTAAAACATCCTTCCTGCAAGTGGGCCACCAAAAGAAACGAGAGAGAAATTCCTGTGTCTTTAGAATTCCTCTATGCCCAGCTATCTTGGAATCGTGAATGAGTTGCAATACTCTCAATCTGACTGTTTCAGGAATATACAGGCGTTGTCCCTGAATCCACACACCATTCTTAAAGACAAGACTTACGTCCCTTGGGGGTTGAGCCAAAAAGGAATCCGCATGGTATGCTTCCTTGATGTCCTTAAGTAGGTCTTGATTATGAATTACTCCTAGGAATCTAGAGTCAGGAAGAATAGTCTTAGGAGGAGTAATTGGACGTGTCTCTGCTGAGTAAATCCTAGAGAGTGCATCAGCCTTTCCATTGCGCGATCCTGGTCTATAAGAAATGATAAAATTAAATTGGTTTAAGAAAAGATTCCAGCGAGCCTGGCGAGGAGTCAGGCACTTAGCCGACCTGATAAACTCAAGGTTACGATGATCTGTCAGGACGACTATTTGCTGTGCAGCTCCCTGAAGAAGGTGTCTCCATTCTTTGAAGGCGGCAATAATGGCCAACAACTCTCTATTGCCCACATCGTAGTTCCTCTCAGCCGAAGACAACTGCTGGGAAAAGAAGGCACAGGGATGCAAGACATTCTTCTCACCTGTTCTCTGAGAGAGTATAGCTCCAACGGCACAGTCTGAAGCATCCACCTCTATTATGAAGGCAAGCTCGGGGTTGGGATGTACTAGGATAGGTGCAGTTGTAAATTTATCTTTTAGGCTATGGTTCCACGGTCCGGAACCATAGCGCTTTTGACGGAGCGGAAATTCCGCTCCGTCTAAGCCCCGCCCCCTTTCTGACGCGCGCTCTTTCCGGAGGTGTTCAGGACACCTCCGGAACACCTCCGGAAAGAGCGCGGGGCTACATAGCCCTGTGTTAATTATGTTGCGGCGACGCACCGTCGCCGCAATACGCGAGGACATGCTGCGGTCTGAAAAGACGCGCCGCATGTCCGTTTACGCAGGTTTGCCACCTGCGTATTGTTACGCATAGTGGAGACGGGATTCCTTGAAATCCCCTCCACTATGCTGTAACATCTGGACGCTGCGTGTTTGGCGCTGCGCCAGCGCACAGCGCCAAACACGCAGCGTTTCCTGACCGTGGAAACTCACCCTTAGACGGGAAAATGCTTCCTGGCTTGGGGAGTCCAGGAGAACCTAGACTCTTTCCGGTAAGTTGGGTGATAGGTGACACTACCTCAGAGAAATTTCTAATGAAACGTCTATAGAAGTTGGCAAACCCGATGAAGCGCTGTACCTCCTTCACATTTCTAGGACTTGGCCAATCCTTGATGGCTTGGGTTTTGCTTCCATCCATACTAATTCCTTGTAGACAGTACATACCCCAGAAATTGAATTTCGGTCCTATGGAATTCACACTTTTCAAGTTTGATGTAAAGATGATTTTGTCTTAGACGTTCCAAGACCATTCTCACATGTCCATGATGTTCCTCTGTGGAGTTAGAAAAAATTAGAATATCATCCAAATAAATTACCACAATGTATCTAGGAGATCCCTGAAGATGTCATTCACCAAGTGTTGGAAAGTGGCTGGGGCGGTACTCAGACCAAAAGGCATAACTAGATATTCAAAGTGTCCATAGCGTGACCTGAATGCAGTCTTTCCATTCATCCCCAGTCTAATACGGACTAAGTTATAGGCCCCACGAAGATCTAGTTTAGAGAAAATTTTGGCATGTTGCACTCTCTCCAATAACTCAGGGATTAAAGGCAATGGATAACGGTTTCTAATAGTAAACCTTATTGAGTTCCCTATAGTCTACGCATGGTCTCAGAGATCCATCTTTCTTCTTTACAAAGAAGAATGGGTGCACCTGCAGGAGATGAAGAGGGGCGTATGAAGCCCTTGGCTAGATTTTCGTCTATGTAATCCTTTAAAGCCTTTAGCTCGGGCCCCGCCAGGGGTAGATCTTACCAAAAGGTATCTCTGCTCCAGGCAATAATTCAATTGGACATCATATGGACGGTGAGGAGGAAGCTGGTCAGCGTTCTTCTTGTCACATAAATCCACATAGTCCTGTATACAGCTGGTATTTTCAGGGACTGACATGGTTCCTTTAGGAACAGAGCAAGCTGAAACTTTTGGACTCATCTGTTTCTCTGGAAAGTGTAATTCCTTGGTCTCCCAGTTAATGGTAGGATTCTGAGCCTGCAGCCATGGTAGCCCTAGAATAATGGGAAAGTGGGGAGAAGAGATAAGCATAAAGGACAGTTTCTCTTGATGATCTTTACCCATAAGAACCCTCAAAGGCTCTGTTTCCTGATCCACTGGTCCAGAGGTCAGCAGGGAGCCATCCACAGTTTCCATCTGTACTGGAGTAGCCTTCTTCACTGAACGTATCCCCTGTTTCAGAGCAAAGGAGACATCCATAAAATTTCCACTTGCCCCTGAGTCGATCATAGCAGAGCTAGACACCCAAGCTGAGTCAACCCAGAGTTTGATGGAAAGAAAGCAATGAGAATTGTTTTTCTTACAACTCAGCTGGGACACCCGCTGAGGAAACTTGAAAAATGGCAGCGTTTACACAGTCAACGTCCTCAGAGGTAACGAGTTTAAGTCCGAGAAATCAAGATCTGTTGCTGCAGATCTCTCTGGAGCCTGAGGCTCGGACCTGACAGATCCCCTCTCGCAACACTCACAATGAATGAGTGCTGCAGTAGTCTTACGAGAACGGCTGGGGCAGTTTATAATGAAGTGCCCTGACTTTACCACAATAGAAACATAGATTCTCCTTAAAACGATGTTCCTTGCGTGCATCACTAACCCGTCGTTGTAAAGAGTCTACCTGCATGGGTTCAGGTTCAGGTTCCCGTGTAATCCTACTCAAAGGTTCCTTAGCTGGAGAGGAAGTAGGAAAAGGTTAGTGCGATTGCTTTCGAACCATCTCTCTTGCCTGCGTTCAGTCAGACGAGTATCAATACGGATGCAGTAGTTAATAAAGTCACCTAACGCAGTGGAGGGTCGGCACGAGCAAGTTCATCCTTAATCAGTGGAGATAACCCCTTTCGAAAAATAGATTTTTTGGCGGAACTGTCCCAGGTGGTATCAAGGGCCCATCTCCTGAAATCCAAGGCATATTCACTACCGATGCTTACCTTGGCGCAAAGCTAACATGGCTGCTTCAACTGTTGCACCTCGATTGGGGTCATCAAACACCTGCCCCATGGCTGAAATAAAAGCATCAAGGTGATTCAAACAATCATCCTCAGTCTCAATCAGGGTTTGCCCACATCAAAGCCTTGTTGGTAAGCAACATAATTATAGTAAGCACCTTAGATCGTTCAGTGGGAAATGTGAAGCATGTGCAGAAAAACAGATTGCATTGATTAATAAATCCCCTGAATTTTCCACGTTCACCGCCAAACGAAAAGGGGGCAAAATTGGAATCCAGAATTCGGGCTACGACAGGAGCCTGGACTCGCTCTTCTAGAACCTCAATCCTGGCTCGCAAATCCAGGGCAGCCCTGTCCAAACACATGCAAATTGTGATTAGGGGAGTCCTGTAGGCTTAAAAACGGGTCTTTATATTCTCAAACTCAAATAATTATCAGTCCACTCCGCAAAGTTCCTTTAAATGGGGCCCTCCATTTTCCAGATCTTTTAAGAAAAGGAGTACTGGAAAAGAAGAGGAGAGAAGAAAAAAAAAAACAATAGTGTTTTCCCCTGTGGTAACACTGCAAAAAAAAAAAAAAATTAAGGAACTGCCCCCCTGAATGGTTGTGAGAAGTCACAACCACTTTCACCCACAGAAAGTTCACCCACACTATATCCCCCCAAAGTTACAGCAGACAAAAAAGAGAAAAAAAAAAAAAAAACAATAGTGTTTACCTGGGTAACACTGCAAAAAAAAAAAACACTAAGGAATCTCACCTAATGGTTGTGAAAGTCAAAAAAACCCCTGTCATCACAAAAGTAAAAACCACATCCATACCCCACATTACAGCAGACACAGCCTTTCCAGACCCAGCGACACTAACTTTTTGGTTTTCAGAATCTTGTAATGTATTTATACATTTTTCATAAGCGTCTTGGGGCTTGGGTGCGATGAAAATCCCATGAACACAGGTTTGTAAAAAAGTCTGTATTGTTTTCATCCCAGGTGGCAAAAATAGCCCACAAAGTTTGCAAGACCCCAAGCAGAGACACAGCAGGCCAAGTAATCTAAGCTCACCCAATCATCTCCCCAACAGTTCAGGATCTCTTCCTCGTTACCGTAAGTCCATGCAAACGGTCTTTTAAGAGCAGGTTCAAGTCCACAATGCTCAAAGTTCCTCAGTAGGAATACTGGAGACAAGGTCCAAGGCTTTGGGAGTCAGGCCCCCGGTTCACTGCAGGCAAATTCTGAAGCACGATTGCCACTTGGTGTTTAAAAAAAGCAAAAGGAGAGAACAGGGCGGGAAACATGCAAGCTGGAAACACCATTTTGACTGAGGCAAAAACTGCAGCAAGACAGAAAGTAAAATGGCTGACACAAACTGAGTTTCAGGAACATTACACAGAACCTTACAGTTGCGTCATCAGGCTCCAGCCACTTCTTTACCAAAAATCAGGTCATACATTTGTGACCCGGCAGGCTTGTCCCAACTGTATCTCCAGTTAATGGACTCTCCTGGCACGACTGAAAACCGAACAACCAGCCGGGCAAGAATCCTGCTTTCAAGCTTGGCATAGTCTCTGCTGTCCTGCTCGCTAATTTTAAAAAAAATAGGCCTTTTTGGGGTTCCCCGTCAGATAGGGTGCGCCACCATGGCCCTTCAATATGGCAGTTCTCCTTCCTGCCAGTCTTTCAAATATAGCGAGAATGCCTCTACATCGCATGAAAGGCGTCATCTTTTTGCAGGTCTGTTTTAACCCGCCTTCTTTACAGGGGACAATGCAGGACTTGCCATCACTCTGGGACGAGTGCGAACCTGGGGGAAGTGCTGCAACTTGCTCCCATTAAATGGGCGGTTAGTCTCCTGCTGTTGCCACTAACTTGCCCATCTGCTTGAGCAGCGCCTCCATTTGTCAGACTTTTTCCATCCTCAAAAGGCAAACCTTCACCCAGGACCCCACACTCCACAGTCTTTTTTCCCCCAGAAGTTCAGCTTTGCCGGGGGCAGACACTTTTTTTTTTTTTTCCTCTGGGAGACCTTAAAGGGGGACTGTCCCTTTAAAACTGCCCCAACAACTTTCCTTTGCTGCTGCTTTTAGCCACCGTGCTCCCCCCGCATTCTAAACACCAATTGTAAGCTTTTTAGGGGATATAGCTCCGGATCGCCGTCTTGGGTAAAGGGAGTGGCATAAAAGGCCCAGACAGCATACTGGTTTCAACGGCCGCAACCAGTTTTCTTAAAGTCCACATAAAACAAAACAAACCAAATCATAAAAAAAAGTCCTAAGCCTGGCAAGGGGGCTAACCCTTTAAAAACCGTTTTGTTTCCTCACTCTGTGAACTAGGCCTAGCAGCCTGGCCACACAAAAACATATAGTAATTACCAAGAGATTGGACTTCAGGAGACTCCCCAGCGTCTGGAGTCAATCCCAAATGAGAAACCCTTTTGTCTTTTTCTCACCCCTTCTTCTCGCCCCAATTAAAACCGAGTGGCTTTTAGGGTTTTTAGGGTGCAAGCCTGTACTGAATGGAAGTGTTGTGAACTACTCCCCCCTAGGTTTACAAAGCCATACATTTCTCTAGCCAGTCAAAAGTTTCCAGGCGAGATGAAAACCCCCCCTTCAATACATACCCCTTCACTGGCCCCCAATCCCCTCCCCTCTTCTCCAACCGAAGGGTGGTCATCAATCCTAAAACCGTGAACCCCCGGACAAGGCATCCCACTACCCTGTACCCCCCAACCTTGCCCCTCTGCGGGCTTCGGTATCCTGCAAAAGGTTTCAGCTTTTACCTAGTGCCGGGCTCAGTATTGGTATAGTGCCCACCATAGAAGTACACCAGGGCCCCCCGTCAGAATACCTCCGCGAATCTTCCTCAGAAAAATCTCGTACTTCCTTTTTTGGTGCACTGACAACGTGTCACCAACTATCACAGAGGTAATAGGGGTTTTCACACCTTTCCCCAAAATCCCCCCCTCACCAATGACTCCTCTGTCATCCTGGGGCTTGTCCATCCCCAGGTGCCCACCAAGCCCCGTGGCTATTGACAAACCCCCCCACCATGCTTCAAACTGGCTTAAAGGGACCAGGAGCTGCTCACCCCTCTCCCTGGCTTTAGTTTTTCCAAAACAACAGGTTTTTTGTTTTATGGCAAAAATAGGAAACCCTCCCAGAGCCAGGGTCTTAGGAACCTCATTTAGAACAGTTAATTTTCCTGGGGTTTTTAAAAAGTGGGGTCCGCAACGGCCCCACTTCCCAACATTGTCACGGGACCCAGGTAGGCAGGACATTCGGTTCCCCGAAACCATTATTCCTCATCTCCCAACATCACCTAAAAGGAAATTCCATCTTTATCACGGTCATCCCTCATTATCAGTATCAGTTCAAACACCACCCTCATCCCGATCATCATAAAAGTTTAACGGCCCACTACATTGTTTCCCCCCTCGGACCCCCGTCCCCCATAGGAACTTCATCACACGTCCGTAAATCTTTTTTCCAAAATCCCAAAACAGGGGAAAGACACGCCCAATATGGTGGGTGCATCCGGGTTTCTTCACTACCCCCACTTCATATGAATCTCCCCGAGTTTTGTAACGAAGTCCACGGAAGTTACCGGGTAACTTTGTGTCTCCTGGAAAGCACACACGCTCAGGTGTTTCGGGACGAAGTCCCTATCAGCCAGGCTGGCATTTATCAGATCACCGTTTCCCGAGCCCTGGGAAAGGGCTTTACTGGCAGTCATTTATAACCACCTGGGACACCTGTGGGCCAGCTCCTCGGCTGGAGTGGCCACGAAAAACGGTTCCGGAGAAAGAGAGGGACCATCCAGCATCACATCCATGGGTTCCCCCACAGGGGACAGTTTGGCTGAAATATGACCCCTTTCAAACGGCATCTCCAACACTGCTCAGGTCTGGTGGTTCAGACGTGAAAACCTTTCTAGCCTGGGATTCTGACAGGGAAGCACACCATTGCCTCACCCCTGTCCCCTCGGGGCGACCGGTCTATCAGCAGTCCCCCTGACCCCCAACAGCTGGAACTCTCTTACCCGGAGGTTCGGGGGCCGGGAACTCCGAAATACACCGCTCGGACGGCTGGCACGGAGGTAGTCTTTGGTGGCGAAGTACCTCTCTATCAGGCGACCATTGATTGGCTCTTTTTGGGGTCCCCCCGTCCAAACCCAGTGTGCACCTCAAAAGGGAAAAGGGCCCAGATGACCCGGTCCATCACAACTTTTTCGACCATTTTGGCAGGGTTGCTGTAATGTATGTAGTACAGTTCATAAACGTCTTGTGCTTGGGTGCGTAAAAAATACATGAGACACGGGTTTATATAGAAAGTCTTGGTATTACTTCATACAATTGCAAAAAACACACATTTTCAGACACAGAAGCGGAGACACACCCGGCCAAGTAATCTAAGCCAGCAATCACTCTCCAAAACAGGTTCAGACTTCTTCTCTGTTACCGTAAGTCCATGCAACGGGGCTTTCAAAGAGCAGGGTTCAGAGTCCACAAGTTTCTTCAGAGTTCCCCCAGAAGGAATAGTGGAGTCAAGGTCCAAGGCTTTTGGAGCTGGTCACAGTTCACTGCCGGTAAATTCTGAAGCACTGATTGCTCAGCTGTGGCTGCTTAAGAAGCAAAAGGAGAGAACAGGCGGGGGAAAATGCAAGCGGAAACTCCATTTTGAAATGAGGGCAAGATACTGCAAAGACAAAAGTAAAATGGCTGATGAACAAACTGAGTTTCAGGAACATGTACACAGAACCTTACATTACTCCCCCCTAGGGACAACCTGGATGACCTAGGCCAGGCTTTGTGGGACCCTGATAAACCGACGGAAACAAGCCGAGGAGCCCTTAAAATTATTGACTGGTTCCCATGAGTTTTCCTCCACGGGTAAACCCTGCCATTTTAAACAGATATTGTAACTGATTTCCATACAACCTGGAATCTTAAACCCTTTCCACCAAAAATTCTTCCTGACCCCTCGACACAACTGGGGCAGGGCAAGGAAAGAAAAGTCCAGGAAACGTATTTGGGGTTGCCACCTTTAGTAAGGGAAACATGAAAGACAGGTGAATTCTAAAAGTTTCTTGGGGAGTTAAGGGCGCAAGCAACGGCCCTTAAAATTTTAACTGATTTTATAGGGCCAATTTTACTTATGTCCCCCCTTAGACGATGGAATCCTTAACTTAAGATTTCTGGTTACAGCCAACCAAGTCTCCTACCTTGAAAGCTGGTGCATTTTACGAAATTTATCTGCTGCTTTCTTGTACCTTTCCTTTAGCCGATTCCAGATTTCCCTTTAGAAGATCCATAATTCTTCTGTAAAGAAATGATTCTTTCAGCCACTGCTGTAAAGAGGCGTTTCTAAGGGAAACGTGTTTAGAATGTTTTGGAGATTAACCAGATTAAGTAAAAAGGAGCGCTTAGTGGGGCCCCTGAGAGTTGTTATACGAAAAACATCCCTAAGGAAAGGGGAGATCCAACCCAATAAAACCTGTAGGTGGGGAGATAAAGCAGCGGAGATACTGCTCCCGGGTTTTATTGGTTGTTCGTCCGTCCAATTAGTCTGGGGGATTTAAAACAGAAGAAAGTTTACTTTTAATGTCCCAATGCTGCACAGAAATTTTTTGCCAAAACCTAAAGTGAATGCACCCCTTTGATCCAAATAAAACCCCATCCGGGACTCCTTAACGAAACACAACTTTAATCAACAAATCGATGTTTTGTTTTGCAGTGGGTAAGCCGACACAAGGGATAAAATGAGCTGCCTTTGTTAAGGGTCAACCACCACAAAGGGTTTCTCCTTAGAGGTTGGAACTCCACAATGAATCCATAAAATGCCCCCCCAGGGCGGCGGGGGGGGAAAGGCTGTAACAACCAGTTGGGGGGAGCGAGGTGTTTTTTGCTCTTAAAAATTTTCACATAAGTGAATTTTAAAACATCCTTGCAAGGGGGGCACCAAAAAGAAACGAGAGAGAAACCCTTTGGGTCTTTAAATTCCTCTATCCCAGCATTTGGGAATGGGAAAGGGGTTGAATACCTCAATCTGACGTTTCGGGAAATACAGCGTTCCCCCCTGAATCCCCAAACCACAAAGACAAATTTATCCCTTGGGGTTACCAAAAAGGAATCCCAGGATCTTCCTTGATGTCCTTAAGTAGGTCTTGTTTAAAATTACCCTAAAATCTAGATGGGGAAAATAGTCTTGGAGGAATTGGAGGGGTCTCTGCTGAAAAATCCTAGAAGTGAATCGCCTTTCCTTGCCGATCCTGGCTAAAAGAAATGAAAAAATAAATTTGGGTTTAAGAAAAGTTTCCAGCGACCTGCGGGAGTCAGCACTTCCGACCGATAAACTAAGGTTACGATATCTGTGGGGACGACATTTGCTGTGCACCCTGAAGAAGGTTTCCCCCCATTCTTTAAGGGGCAATAAGGCCAACAACTCTCTATTGCCCACATCGTGTTCCTCTCACCGAAGAAAACTGCGGGAAAAAGAAGGCAGGGGATGCAAGACTTTCTTTCCCGTTCTCTGAAAGTAAGCTCCAACGGCACGTCGAAGCATCCCCCCCTTTTTAAAGGCAACCCGGGGGTTGGGGTGTACAGGATGGGTCATTTTAAATTTATCTTTAGGCTAGGTTCCAGGGGCCGAACCATAGCTTTTTTGACAGGGGGAAATTCCTCCGCTAAGCCCCCCCCCCTTTTTGACGCCCCTCTTTCCGGGGGTGTTCAGGCACCTCCGGAAACCCCCGGAAAGACGCAGGTACATACCCTGTGTTAATTTTTGCGGGGACCACCGTCGCCGCAATACGCAGGACGCGCGGTTGAAAAGCCGCCCAGTCCTTCGCAGTTTGCCCCTCGATTTTTTCCATGGGGAGACGGATTCCTTAAACCCCCCATATCTGTAACATCTGGACGCTGCGTTTTTCCTGCCCCACGCACCGCCAAACCAGCTTTTCCTGACCGTGGAAACTCCCCCTTTAACGGGAAAAGCCCTGGGTTGGGATCCAGGAGAACCTAGCCCTTTTTCCGGAATTTGGGTGATAGGTGACACTACCTCAGAAAATTTCTAATGAAACGCTATAGAATTTGGGCAAACCCGATGAACGCTGTACCCCCTTCACTTTCTAGGGCTTGGCCAATCCTTGAGGGGTTGGGTTTTGCTTCCATCCATACTAATCCTTTGAACAGTACAACCCCAAAATTTTAATTTCGGTCCTATGGAATTCCACTTTTCAAGTTTGATGTAAAAATGATTTTGTCTTAGAGTTTCCCAAACCATTCTCACATGCCAGAGTTCCTCTGGAGTTTGAAAAAATTAAAATACATCCAAATAAATTACCACAAAGTATCTAGGAGATCCCCGAAGATGTCATTCACCCAAATTTGGAAAAGGGGGTGGGCGGGACTCAGCCAAAAAGGGATAACAAAAATATTTAAAGTGTCCATACGTGACCTGAATGCAGTCTTCCATTATCCCCAGGTCTAATACGGACAAGTTTAGGGCCCCCCGAAAATCTAGTTTAGAGAAAATTTTGGCATGTTGCCCTCTCCAATAATCAGGGGTTAAAGGCAATGGGAAAAGGGTTTCAAAGAACCTTATTAGTTCCCCCATAGTCAACCACTCAGAGAAACCACTTTCTTCTTTCAAAGAAGATGGTGCCCTGCAGGAGATAAGAGGGGGGAGAACCCTTTGGGTAGATTTTTTGTCTATGTAATCCTTTAAAGCCTTTTCTCGGGCCCCCCCAGGGGGAGATCTTACCAAAAGGGGTTTCTTGCTCCAGGCAAAATTCAAATTTGGCAATCATGGACGGGGAGGGGGAAACTGGTCACGTTCTTCTTTTCACATAAAACCACATAGCTGGTAAACAGCGAGTTTTTGGGGGGACATGGTTCCTTTTGGGAAAAAGCAACTGAACTTTTGGCTCATCTGTTTCTCTGGAAAGTGTAATTCCTTGGTCTCCCAGTTTAAGGTAGGATTCTGACCTGCACCATGGACCCAGAAAATGGAAATGGGGAGAAAATAAGCAAAAGGGCAGTTCTCTTGATATCTTTCCCATAAAAACCCCCAAAGGCTCTTTTCCCGACCACTGGCCAGAGGTCAGCAGGGGGCCTCCACAGTTTCCATCTGTACTGGAGTACCTTTTTCACTGACATCCCCCCGTTTCAGAGCAAAGGAGACACCAAAATTTTCCCCTTGCCCCTGATTTTAAAATACAGAGCTAGACACCAAGCTGGTCAACCCGATTTTATGGAAAAAAGCAATGAGAATTGTTTTTCTTACAACTCGCTGGGACAAAACCCCTTTTAGGAAACTTTAAAAAGGGGAGCGTTTTTCACATCAACGTCCCAAGGTAACGGAGTTTAAGTCCGAGAAATCAAGATCTGTTTGCTGCAGATCCTCTGGAGCCGACTCGCCCTTTGACAGATCCCCTCTCGCAACACTCACAATGAATGATGTTTGCAAAAAGTCTTGCGAGAAGGGCCTGGGGAAATTTTATAATAAGTCCCCCTGACTTACCACAAAAAGAAACAAAGATTCCCCCTTTAAAAACGACCCCCCTTTTCGTGCTTTCACTAACCCGTCGTGTAAAGAGCCCTACCTGCAGGGGTTTTCGGGTTCAGGTTCCCGTTAATCCTCCCAAAAGGGTTCCTTAGCTGGAGGGGAAGGTAGGAAAAGGTTAGTGCGATTGCTTTCAAACCCATCTCTCTTCCCCTTGCGTTCGGGTCAGACGAGTAACAATACGGATCAGTGTTAAAAAAGTCACCTAACGCAGGGGGAGGGTCGGCACGAGCAATTTCATCCTTAATCAGTGGAGATAACCCCTTCCCAAAAAATAATTTTTTGGCGGAACGTCCCAGGTGGTAAAAGGGGCCCCCAAACTCCTAAATCCAAGGCATTTTCAGCAAACCGAGTGCTTACCTTGGCGCAAAGCTAACATGGCTCTTCAACTGTTCCCCCCGATTGGGGTCATCAAACACCTGCCCCATGGCTGAAATAAAAGCACAAGGTGTTTTAAAAACAATCATCCTCAGTCCCCCAAACAGGGGGTTTTGCCCAAAACAAAGCCTTGTTGGAAAAGCAACATAATTATATAAGCACCTTAAAACGTTCAGTGGAAATTGTGAAGCATGGCAAAAAAAACAGATTGCATTGATTAATAAATCCCCTAAATTTTTCTAAACGTTCACCCCCAAAAAAAAAAAAAGGGGGCAACTTGGGAATCCCAAAAGGGGGGCTACAAACAGGAGGGGGGATTTCGCTTTTTCAAAAACCCCTCAATCCGGCTGCAAAGGGGGGCACCCCCCAAACATTAAAAAATTTTGTGTTAGGGGGGTCCTGGGTTAAAAAAACGGTTTTTATTTCTGAAAATCTGAAAGGGGTTTTTACGTCACTCCGCAAAGTTCCTTTAGGGGGGCCCCCAAATTTTCCGTTTTTTAAGACAGGATTTTGAAGAAGGGGGGAAAAAAAAAAAAAACAATAGTGTTTCCCTTGGCCCCACTGCAAAAAGAAAAAAAAAAAAAGGGGGAATGCCCCCGGAAATTTGGTTGTGAAAAGTCCACCACTATCATCCAGAAAGTTCACCCCGGACATTTTTTTTCCCCACGTTACAGAGCAAAAAAAGAAAAGAAAAAAAAAAACAATATTTTCCCCCTGGGGTAACCTGCAGAAAAAAAAACACAAAGGGGGAATTTTTTCAGGGGGAATTTTGTGAGAAGTCACAAAAACTGCATCACAGAAAGTACAAGGACACCGATATCCACGTTTACGCAACCCCCCCCTTTTTCCAGCCCCAGCAGACACTAATTTTTTGGCTTCGAATTTTTAAAATGTTTGTAGTACAGTTCATAACGTCTTGTGTTTTGGGGGCGATAAAAAAACATGAGAAAAGGTTTTTTTTATAAAAGTCTTTTATTGTTTTCAAAAAAAATTGGGCAAAAAAGTCAACAGTTTGCAGACACAGAAGCAGGAGACACAGCGGGGCCCGGTAACCCCAAGCTCAGCAATCACTCTCCACAAAAGGGTTCAGGTCTTCTTTTCTGTTTCCGTAAGTCCAGCAAAATGGGTCTTTCAAAAGCAGGGGGTTTTTAAATCCACAAGTGGGTTTGAGTTTTTCCCCCTGGGAAAAGCGGGGGCAAGGGGGAAGGGTTTTTGGAAATCAGGGACGGGGTTTTTTGCAGGCTGATTCTGAAAACACTGATTGCTCAGCTGTGGCTGCTTAAGAAAGCAAAAAGGGGGAAAAAACAGGGCGGGGGAAAATGCAAGCTGGAAACTCCATTTTTACTGAGGGGGGATCTTTCAGCAAACAAAAGAAAATGGGGGACGAACAAACTGAGTTTCGGGGAACATGTACACAGAACCTTAAAAGTTGCTGTCATCAGGCTCCCCACTTCTTTCCAGATAAATAGGTCATTTATTTGGGGAGCGAGCCGGGTTGCCCAACTGTATCCCATTAGGGGCCCCCCTGGCACGGACTGCAACCCCTAACAACCACCGGGCAAGAATCTTCTTTTCAGTTGGGGAAAGTCTCTGCTGCCCCCCCCGCAAAGGGGGCAAAATGGGGCCCTTTTTGGGGGTTCCCCCCCGTCAATAGGGGGCACCCCCAGGGCCCCCCTTTAGAAGGGGCAGGTTCTCCTTCTCTGCCTCTTTCAAAAATAGCGAGATACCTCTCATTTGCATGAGCCCTTTTTTTGCGGGGCTTTTTTTACCCCCTTTTTTTACAGGGGAAAATGCCCGGGGCCCTTTTCGTCATCACCTGGGACGGGGTTAGAGCCTGGCCTTTGTGCGAAAATTTCCCATTAAAAGTCGGTTAGTCTCCTGCTTTGCACCTAATTTCCCATCTGCTGGCACGCCTCCATCTGTCCCGATTTCCCTCCTGGAAAAGGCAGCCTTCACCCGGGGGGCCCGACACTCCACAGTTCCCCCCTTTTCCCCCGAAAATTCAGTTTTTTTTTTGCAGACACCTTTTTTTTTTTTTTTCCCCTTTCAAACCTTTTGGGGCCCCTGTCCCCTTTTAAAAACCCCCCCAAAAACTTTTTCCCCCTTTTCTGCTGCTTTGCCACTGTGCTGCCCCGCTTTGCACCCAAAATTTTTAAACTTTTTAGGGGATATAGCCCCGGGGGGGCCCCCCCTTTGGGAAAGGTGGGGGAAAGAGTCCAACGCAGTACTGGGCCCAAATGGGCCCCAACCAGTTTTTTTAAAGTCCACAGTAAACAAAACAAAACCAAAAAAAAAAAACAAAATCCTAACCCGGCGGGGGGGTAACTTTTTTAAAAACAGTTTTTTTCCTCATTTCTGTGAACTAGCCCCTAGCACCCGGGGCCCCACAACAATATATTGAATTACCAGAGATGGACTTCGAGACCCAACCGTTGGACCCAGACCCAGAGAACCCCCCCTGCTGTTTTTTCCCCCCCCACCTACTTCTGGGGGCCAAATTTAAAACCCTGAGTGGTTTTAGGTTTGAGCTGCAAGCCTGTACAAAAAGGAAAGGGTGTATGAATTTACTCCCCCCACTATTTAAAAAGGGCCATACTTTTTCCCTTTTTCCATCGCAAAGGGAAACCGGGGGAGATGAAAACCCCCCCCTTCAATACATACCCTTCCCCACTGCCCTCACAAAATGCTATGGAAATTTTTTCGGATGAAAATGAAAATGGTAAGTGGGGTGTTAGAAGACAAAATTTTAAAAATTCCCCTTTTTTTCCTTTTGTTTTCCCCTCAAAAGGGGAAATGTAACAAAAATGATCTTCACTGCCCCTATTAAAGGAATAGAAAATGGGGGTTCTTTAAAACAGAAAGACAGTGGGAAACACTTAGCTAACCTAAAGAAAAAAATTTCTCCAGGTCCGATGAATTCCCCCCCAGAGTAAAAAAGGGGAGATAGCAAAAGAAATTCTTGAACCACTGCCCCAAAATTTTTAAAAATTTTTGGGGAAAAAGGGGGAAAGTCCCAAAACAGGAAAGAGCAAATTTTGTTCCTATCTAAAAAAGGGGAAGAAGTCCCCCCGGGGGAACGGGGGCCGTGGTTAAATTTAAAAACCCGGGGAAAGATCTTTGAACAAATAATTAAAAAATTTTTATCAAGTCCCTTTGGATAAAAAAAGGATTAAACAGGTCAGAGGGGTTTGGTAACTATAAGTCATGTCAGAAAAAACCTTTAATTCCTTTATACAAACACGACTGGGTGGACAGGGAAAGCTGTAGATTATAATCATGACTTCAGAAAAAACCTTTTGACAAAGTATCTCACAAAAACCTTTTTAAAAAAAAAACTAAGTTTAAAAAGGGCCAAGGAAAATTTTTGGTGGTTTTTAAAAATGGTTGTTTTGGGGCCTAAAGAGGGTCGAAAAATGGCTGCACCCCCTTTGGGGAAAAATTTCAAGGGGGGGCCCCCAAAAGGGGCCCTTTTTTGGGGCCCCCTGTATTGTTCAAAATTTTTTATCAAGTTTTAAAGATGAAGGAATTGAGGGTAAACTGAAAAAATTTTTATGACAAAAAAAGCTTGGGGGGGGTAGCAAAAAAAAAAGAAAAGAGAGGATTCCAAAAAAATATAAAAAAAAAAGGGGGCATGGGCAGCAATTAACAGAAAGGATTTTTAAAAGGGGAAAAAGCAAAGTACAATCTGGGCAATAAAAATGAAAAAAAGATATACCAAAAAAGGGGGAAAAGGGTAAGGGAACACACATGGAAAAAAACCTTTTGGGGGGACAATTGACCACAAAACTGAAAAGAGTCAAAATGTGGTGCAGCAGCAAAAAAAAGGGGGAAAGCAATTTTAAGTACAAAAGAAGCATACAGTCCAGATCCCTGAGGTCATTATTGCCCTCTACTCCCCTTTGTCAACCCCCTCTGGAATACTGTTCCCTTTTGGGCACCACATTTTTAAAAAAAACATCAAAAAACGGCAATTCAAGGGGAAAACCACCCCCAAAAAATGACCGCGTAAACCATTCCCCCCGAGGAACATTTTAGGATTTTTGGGGAATTTTTTTGCAAAAAAGAAGACTGAGGGAGACTTAAAGCTTCTCAAATATCTCAAGGTTTCACTTTTTAAAAGGGGCATCTTTTTTCCTTTGGGAAAGGAAAGACTAGAAGCAATGGGATGAAACTGAAAGGGGGGGAGACACAGATTTTGATATTTTAAAAAAAAATTTTTTACTTTTTGGTGACAAGAGTAAAAAAAGGTCCCCCCGAAGGTGGTGATTTTTCCCCCTTTAAGGGGAAATCTTCAGGGGCTGGACAACATCTGTCTGGGATATTTTTGGAAAACCTGCTTTACGGGGGGGTTTGGGCCCCAAAGGGCCCCCGGGGGTCCCTTCCAACTCTACCCTTCTATATTAAATAGGGGTAACCCAAATTTTGACCATGGGTTTTTTTGGGATGTGAAACCCGATTGCCCCCAACCTGTGCCAAAAAATTCCCCTTTTTGGTTCATGATGGTTAATGGCAATCTGTATTTTCCCAGTTGATGACATGGCTTTAAAAATGCTGCCCCCCAGCTCTCTTGTAGAAGGGAAAGGGGGTTTTTATAGCCACAGCACCCTTTACCCATTATCCACAGGTTTTTGGGGGAAAGGGAGGAGGGGGCAAATCTCATTTTTTTATTGTTCAATTAAAAACCCCCCCTATTTTTCCTTTTAAATTTTTAAAACAACAACGCAAAGGACTGAACCCCAAAAGTTATCAGCAATCTTCACCCAAAAACATTTATATTCCCCAAATTTAAACCCCTTTCCCCTTTTTTTCCCCCAAAGGGTACCAGAACAAAAACAGGGAATGTACAATAGGTTGTCATACTTTTTCAAGAAATCAACAAAC
Source organism: Oophaga sylvatica (assembly GCA_033576555.1). Taxonomy (NCBI): domain Eukaryota; kingdom Metazoa; phylum Chordata; class Amphibia; order Anura; family Dendrobatidae; genus Oophaga; species Oophaga sylvatica. The sequence goes on from JARQOD010000004.1 coordinate 280,860,421, forward strand.
CCCCAATTTTTAACAAAAAAAATCAACATTCACTTTTAAAAAAAATAGCCATGTCCCTGGCCAAAATTTTTAAAAATTTGTCCCGGGGATAATTAAGAATAAATGTGGGGGGTCATCGAAAAAAAAATAAAATTTTTTTCCACATTGCACACACTAAATTTTTTGGGGGTTTTTTTTTTTTCAGTATTTGAAAGTAAAACCGTATGGAACAGTCAGAGGAAAAGTATAAAAAAACCCACATGCACCATTTTGCTTTTTTCCCCCAAAACTCCTGGTTTTGGCTTAAAAATTTAATAAAAAAAAAAGTCCCATTACCAAGTTGCACGGGGCCCCTTAGACATGAAATCACACCATTTTTTTTTGGGGACTTTGGGGCGTTTTCCCACAGACCCAAAAAAGTTTTTTTTTTACAAAAAAGCCCCTGTGTTTAGTTCCAAGCAAATTGGTGTGATTTCAGAAAATGTTCCCACTGTCATCTAAAGTTTTTGCTGAACGGGGGGGTTTTTTGGTTTTTTTTTTTACTCTGGGGGAATTTTAAATGTGACCCAAAAAAATAGAAAAAAGGCAAAAAAAAATCACCCAAAAATGAGAAAATTTTTTTTTTTACAGTTTGTACGGAAAATCGCAAAAACCCAAAAACACAGATCTAAGAATGTTTTTAAAAGGGGCCCTTTAAAACACCAAAAATCCAGAATCTATAGTAAATTTTCAAAAAAAAGAAACCCCGATGGACTACGGGGTTTTTGTCCCCTTTGTTACGCTTCTTTTCCCCCCTGGGGCCCCTCGGGTTTTTTTTACCTGCAAACCCCATTTTTAAAATTTTTTTTATGTTACCCCATACAAGGGGGTAAAATAAATTTCACAAGGAGGCTCAAATTTTCCTTTTTTCTCTTTATCCATTTTTACATAATTTTATTAAAATGTACCCCCCCGAAACCCCCCCAAAAAAGGAGGTATATGGGGTTTTGGGTTTAAAAAGCACTGCAAGCCGAAAAATTGGGGTGCCTATTCTAGAATCAAAGGGGGGAAAGTTGGAAGGGACCTGGGGGTCATCTGGTCCCCCCCTTCTCAAAGCAGGTTTCCCAAAAATCACCCCTGAAGATTCCCCCGCCCTGTTTGAAGACTTCTTTTGAAGGAGAACTACCCCCTCTCGTGGTCCCTTTTTCCAACCATTGATCACCTAAAAAAATTTTTTTTTCTAATACTAACTGTGCCCTCCCATTAAATTTTAAACCCCTTTTTTTCTACCCTTTCCCTTTTTAAAAAAAGGGAAATAAAAATCCTTCTACAATTGCCCCCCCCTTTTTGAGATATTTGAGACACTATTAAGTTCCTCTCTTTCTTTTTTTTTTGCAAGCAAAATTTTTCCCCCCAAACCCCCTGCAACCGTTCCCCGGGGGAGGGGGTTGCAGAGGGCACCATTCTGGTGGCTTTTTCTTAACTTGTTTCCTTTTTTTAAAATGTCTTTTTTAAAATGTGGTCCCAAAACTGTAAATTTTTTTAAAGGGGGTCGCCAAAGAGGAGTGGGGGCAAAAAGGGATTTCAGGACGGAAATTCTTGTGTCCAAAACCCCCCCATTGAGGGCCCAGAGACACACCCTACTTTTGGGGATCAACTCCACCCTGGAGATTAGAAACATTGTTTTTTTTTTTTTTTTTTTTGATTCCCTGCTATTAAAAAAGAGTTTTCAAGTGTGCCCAACAAAACCTTGGGTTTGCTAAATTTTTTTCTTCAATGCCCTCTTCCCTCCCCCCTACAATGTTTTTTTTTAAATGGGGAATGGGGCTTCTAAAATTTTTACATTTTTGGAAACCCAAAAATTTGGGGGCATCGGGGGGGCCTAACTGAGCACTCTCTAATTTTTAAAAATTTTTTCCCTCTGCACTTGTTAAAACCAGGACGAAGCTGGCAGAACGGGGTTTACCCGGGCCCAACCCTGGGCTGCGGGGTCCCCGTACCTAGGCTTTTAAAGTTGAAACAAAAAAAAAAATTAAAAATTTTTCTATCGGGGGAATGGGGGAAAAATTGTAATAAAGGTAAATGCAAAGTTTTTTTTTTTAAAACCCCTTTGCAATTTTTCCTATTTATTAATCATTGCAAGACATTACCGGAATTTTTTTAGTGTACCTGTAGCAGATTTTTAAAAAAAAGTCACTTTTTCTTCTTGCTAAGCCAAAAAATCTGATAAAAAATTTTTTTAGATCACCTTTAAAAATTTTCGCTTTGCTGAGTGCCCGGGGGGAAATTTTTTTTTTTTTTTAAAAGCTAGTTTTTCGGGGTTTTCTTTACTTCTGTATAGACTTCTCCCCGCAAAATTCTCAAAACCCCCATTTTTAAAGGGGGAAGGTTTGTTCATAGGGGGTTTTTTTCCCCTTTTTAAAAAAATTTCTTTCCATGATCATGGTATATTATTATTTTTTTTAAAGCAGAAAATTTTTAAAGTAAAATTAAAAGAATCTATTTCTAGAAAAAATGTTGTAAATTTTTTTCTTTTTCCCATAACACAGAAAAGAAAATTTCCCAAAATTTCAGCACGCTATCCCTATACACAGATACTTGTAAAAGCATCGGGAGACCAGTATTATTTCGGGGGGGACTTTTGTTGAAGCTTTTTTTTTAAATTTTGACATAAAAAGTAACACTTAACATTTTTACAGCGCCTGCACAAATATTACATTTAAAAATTTTTTTGGATATTGGAAAGCTTATTTTTTTTTTTATAGCTTTTTTATACACTTTTTCCCTTTTTCTTTTAACCCCCTTTTAAGGGAAAAGGGGGTTTTTTTCCCTTTTTTTTTTTCGTTTCCCCTTTTTTTTCTCCCCCTTTTCCCAAGCCATAACTTTTTATTTTTCGGGCAAAATGGGGCCCGTGGGGGTTTTTTTTTTTCGGGGGGGGGTTTTAATTTTTTAAAAAAAAATTTTTTGGTTTTAAACCCAAAAAATTTTGGGGAAAAAAAGGGAAAAAAACAAAGTGCGTAAATTTTCAAAAAATTTCAAAATTTTACAAAATTTTTTCCCTTTTTTATATTTTTTAAATTCCCCAAAAAGGGCCCCCCCATTTTGATTTTCCCGGGGGTTATGAGTCCAGACACCAAAAAAGATAGGGTTTTTTTTTTTAAAGGTAAAAAAAATTTCCCCAAAAAAAATTTTAAAAAAAAAAAAGTTGCCATTTTTAACCTGTACATCCCCCACTTTTTGTGACTGGGGGTTTTGGGGCTTATTTTTTTGGGGGCCCAGCGAATTTTTTAGGGGGCCATTTTTGGGGTTTTTTAAAAACCTTTTAATTTTCTGTTGCATTTTTAATGCAATTTTTAATGACCCCAAAAAAAAGAATTCAGATTTTAAAATTTTTTTTTTTTTTACGCGTTTAAAAGATCTGATTAATTCCTTTTTATTTATTGATAATGGCGATTTGAACAAGTGATACAAATATGTTATTTTTTATTTTTTTTTTTCTTTTTTTTTTTAATATTTTTTTGAAAAAAATTTTTTTTACTTTTTATAGCTTTGACGCCGTGCTGCACCCTGCTGGGTTACAAAAATACCATTGCTATGAGTCCCGCCTTTTGGGGCCGGGCGCTCATAGCAATCCCCTATGACAAAAACAGGGGGTGCGGGACCCCGGGTTTTGGGGCCAACCCCTCGCGACCCGTGGGAAAAATGCACGGTGCCGAGGGGGTGGTTTTGATGCTTTTCCCCGGGGTTTTCATTTTTTAAAAGGCCGTTTTAAAATTTTACCCAGAAATTAAAAAATTGTTAACACTGGGGGGGGTTTAAATTTCCCCCCTCACTTTATGGCATTGACACTGATCAATCAGCTGCCCTGTGCCAAAAAAAAGTGCGGGGTTTCTTTCGCCAAGCCTGCACCAAAGGGGGGGGGGCCCCCAAATTTGACAGACCTGCTTGACTTTGGTTTTAAGGGGTTACAAAAAAAACATTTGAATTTTATAAAAAGGGGCCCTGTTCACACAGTATTTAGTTTTTTTTTTTTGGGGGTTACTGACTTAACCCAAAACCAAACCCAAAAAACTCAAGAAAAAAAGGGGGTTTTTCAAGTGAAATTTAAAATTTGCCCTTTATTTGGCAGTGCCATATTCAATGCACATGGGGATGTAGGGCCCTTTTTAAAAAAAGGGGACCTGGGAAAGAAAAGTACAAAGGGACTCAATTTAAATAAAAATTTGTGTTTTTGTAGCTGGGGGCTCCCCCGGGGTTTTTTTGGTCTTAAAAAAATTCAGATGGTCCTTTTTTAAGACCACTACTAAGCAGGGGGGAACAGTGCCCCAACTGTTTTTTAGAAGAAAATTTTTTAAAAAAAACATAATGACGAATTGTCAGAATAAAAAAAAATTTTCCCTTTTTTTCTAAATAATAAAAAGTATTGAAAAAAAATTTTTTAAAAATTTCAGGGAAAATTAATTCCATTGGGCTAATATGCCCATTGCCACTAAATTTAAGGAAAACTTTAAAAAGAAAAAATTGGGAAAATTCTGTCTTCGGGGGCCATAGTTTTTGGGGGTTTTAAAAAGGAAAACCCCCAATCCGGGCTCGTTTTAGCTTCTGCACGTATTTTTAGGTCACAACTCTACCTCATTTTTCCAGGGGTTTTTGAACCGAACAAGAAAAAATTTGGAGCGTTTTTTTTGGGGGGGTTTTTCCTTTTCCCTTTTTATGATTTGGTAAATACAGGTATTTTGGCTTCTATACATAACAAATTGAATTTTTTTAAAAAAAACCTTGCTGAAAAGACAGGGGAACAAGGGGTACAGCTGTGGAAATTTTCCATACAAAAAAAATGGACCCCCAAATTTTTTTGTTAGCACTTTTTTTCTCATCTGTTTTTTTTACTAAGAGATTGTGTTCCAAACCAAAAAAAAACCCCCCGGGAAAAATTTTTTTTTTAAATTCAAATTTTTTTAAAAAAAGTCACTAAATAAAGCAACATTAGGCAAAACAAAAAGGACACATTCGGGTTTTCATCCGTGTTTAAGGGAAAACCCCATTTACTTGTAGGGGAAAATCTGTTTTGGGAACAAATCAAAATAAAAATATGCTCTAGTCTCACGAATTTCACACTTGGACAGTGTTTTTCATTGAAAGGTTATGATTGATGAACCCATTGGCCCTGTCTTTCCTGGAAAAAAAATTTTTCACCATGGATTTTTTTCCCCAAAAAAAGCATGGCCCTTTTAAAATGGAAAAAAGTGGATTAAAAAAAGTACAAAAATTTTTTTTTACATACCTTTAGCCTAATTGGGGTTAAAAAGTTTTCTTTACAGTAATGTGTACTGTCACGGGCTAGACCTTTGGACCTTATTATGTTAGAGCCGGCCACTGGACTTTGGTAAATTTGGGCCAGGGGGAGGGTAAGCAAACTAAACACTTTTTAAAAAAAAAAAAATTTAATTTTTTTTTTTAAAAAAAAATATAATAACAAAATTAAAAGGGTTAAAAAAAAAAAGCAGTGGTGGGCCCCACAATTGAGGGAAAAACCCGAAAAAAAAACCCCCCAAGGGCCCCCCCCAAAATTTTGATAAAAAATATAGATTTTCAAGTATTAAGGTTCGCCCCCCTGTACGTGGAAGGACACCCGTGCTCTGGTCCTGGCCTCCCCTCACAGGGGAAAATTTTAAAACCCCCCCTCAAATCCTGTGCCTACATGTTCGGGTTTCCCCTTAGGGATCTCCCCCCTTTCATTGGGGGGGTTTACCGCGGGGGTTGAATTGATTTAGGGCACAGTCCATAGTAATTTTTCAAAACATCTTTACAAAAACTGACTTTTTACATCTATCTTTACAGCATTTCCCAAAAGGGTTTAAAGTGCATTGCTCCCCTTTTTTTTCCCCGGACCCTGTCACGGGGTTTTTTAGCACGGGGGCCGGGGGGGCCGTCCCCCGATGGGGTTCCCCCCTTTACCTCTGTACAGCTCCCTTTGGTTTTAAAACATCCCCGTGGGTTTTGGGCCCCCCTCAAGTTCAATTTTAAATTTTTAGATCCAGTTCCCTGGGGCATAAACTCCTTTTTTGTGCTTTTTTGCTATTTAGGTCCCCCGTTCCTTTTTCTTACTCACTGCTTTGGGGGGCCCCCTGCCTTTTCCCCCGGGGCCTCAATGCTCCCCCAAGCAAAGAGCTGCCACATTTTTGACGCTTCCTGGGGGTTTTTTGCTGATTATTTCCCCAGGCTGTGGATGATGGGGTTCATTTTAAAAATTTTGGACTGCGTGCATTTCCGGGGCCCAAAAAACCCCTTTTGGATGTCCGGGGACCCGCCCAAATCCCCTTTTCTTAAAACTTTCCCTGCTTACCAACAGCAGCCCCTCCTATTAATTAACCCAAATGCTAATCTACCCCTAACGAACTTGTTGTACAAAGATCCCCCCCATTTGGGGGCCCCAAAATCCAACCCCCCTACACTTATTTTTAATCCTTATACACTTAAACCATATAATCCCCCAAAAGTAAAGGTAACAGTTGTAATATAATAACAAAAAATTTTTAAAATAAAAAGGGGGACCTGTTAAGGAGGAAAGCAAAAGGGGGACTCATCCTTCCCCCCTTTAACAGGTAAATGAAAATTTTTTATATATATCCCATTTAAAACCACAGCACAAAAGAGGCAAAAATCCCCTAAAAGAATGGTGCTCTAAGAGAAAAAATTTTACGTCAGCAATATACCCCCCGAATAGAAAAAAAGGTTGGGGAAAAAAAATATTAATAGTAATAAAGTCCCAAAAGTCATAAAAATACCAGAAAAAAAACTAAAAAAATTTGACAAGCTGCAAAAGAGATAAAGCCCCCAGGTAACAAGTAGGAAAATAACATTCCCTTTTAAAAGTAAATCAAAAGAAAAGTAAAAGGGGGAATCGGGGGGGTTCCCCCCCCCCCAAACCGTTTCAAATAGCACGTTTTCCTGAGAATGCCCACATTGGGGGGCATGCGCTTTTTTTTTTTTAATCTTTGTTATTATAATTCTTTAAAAAAAAATTATTTTTTGTATTTAAAGTGTTTTGTTTATTCCCCTTTTTTCATGTGTAAATTTAGGTTTTGGTAGGTATTTTGATTGCAAATGACTGTAAACACTTTTTTTTTTCCCTTGGGGTCTATCTTTTTTTTAATTAATATTTGGGGGGCCTTTTTTAAGGGTCCCGTACACTCAGCGACGCAGAAAGCGATCCCGCAACGTTGTCCCGGGGGGGGATTTTCCCTGCGTCCAAATGTGGTCGGGGTGAGTTTCCAAACATAGATTTTTCCCAAAATCACAACGATCGGCGACCCTTAGCGCCTTTAACTGGTTCAGTCTGACCCTAGCGAGTTTTTTGGGAAAAAGGGGGTTTAAAATAACCGATGTTTGCTCCCCAGCTGGTCTCAACGCCCAAATAAATGGGGGGCACCCCGACCCCACCAGCCCCCCAACCCAGGGGCCTGGTCGCGGTAAGTGTAAATTTTTAAGAGATCTTTGTTGCATCACAAAACTTGTGACTCACACGTTTCTCGCTAGCGATCCCCTTAGTGTGCGGTGCTTAAAACGGGTGTGTGCTGATTCTACTGTCGCCCAAATTTTAAAAAGGGGAAAAAACGCTGAAACTTTTCCCCCCCCCCAGCCCAATTGTGTAAAAAAACCCGGGGGGCCCTGATCCCCTCTGGAATAGGGTTTAAAAAAAGACCAAAATGCAGCATGAATTTTAGAAATATTAATAAAAAACCTTTTAAAAAAAAATTTTTTTTAACATGAAGAATCAAAAAAAATGATAAAAAGGTATTTTTGTAAAAAAATCACTATGCACCACATTTATATTTGGGTCACTTTAAAAAAAAAAATTTTTTTTTTGAAAATTATAGCCCCCAAGATACTAATTGTGTGTGGGGAAAAATAAAGTGTCAGGGCCCCCCTGGCAAACGTTGTTCGTGGACCCCCTTTCCCCGAGCTGGTTTTCCTAGGAAAAACGGATAAGTGGCTTTCCCGGTGTTTTCTGGACTCCTGGGGGAATCAGGCTTGAATGCGGGGAGCCCCCCAGTACCCCCCGGGGTTTTCCCCCGGGACAGCAGTGCTGACTCGGGGGTCGTTGGGGGTGGGGAAAAAGGAGAGAGTCACTGGGCCCGCGGGGTTTGGACATGTGGATTTGGGGAAATTTGGGATTTGTTCAGATAACGGGTCAGAAATGGTCAGACACCCCCTTTTCGTGCTTAAGGGTTCATATACTGGTAAGGGCTTCGGGGGCCCCTACAAAAAAAACAGACAAAGGGGGCGACAATTGAAAAGGGGGAAAAAAAATTATAGGTAAAGGGGGGCCATTAACATACATTTTCACAAACAATCTACCACTATGAAAATTTGGGGTTTTTTTAGGACCTCCATATCGGTTTTAGGGGCATCTATACACTAAAAAGACAAAAAGGGGGGACATGGGGAAAAAGGAAAAATTTTAAAAGTTAAGACCAAGGATTTTTTTCAACAAACAATTGCACCAAAAAATATACTGTGTAACTATAGGGGTTTGAGGCACCTCCTTTTTGGGATGGTAAACCTTTTTTACAAATCCCTCCCAGCATTGGGGGGGGGGGGATTTTGAGGTGTGGTGCTGGGCCCCTTTAAAAAGGGGGGGGGGCCCCCGATTTAGGTGCCCTATAAAGCCTGCTCTGCTCACATGGGAAAAGGGGGGACCAGGTGGGGATGGAGGGCCCCCCCATGGAGATTTTTTGAAAACCCCCCTTTTTAAGTTTTGTTTCGTTTTCTGGCCATGACCTTTTTTCCCTATTTAGTCTGGGCTCCCCCCCTTCTGGGTTTGCTGGACTTCAATTTTTATTATCTACTCAAGTAGCCTGGTGTTAGGTGCCTTTTTTATTCCGTTTTGCTTGATCTTGGGTTTTTTTAAGTAATTTTTTTTTTGGGTTTTAAATTTTTTCCCCCCCCACAATTTCTTTTTTTGGAGTGTGACCTTTTCTCCCATCCCCCCAATCTTTTAGGGGTTCCTTCCTCCAAAAAAAAAGGTCTTTTTTTCAGACTAGCTGAGGGGGTTTTGGTCTGGTCGCGGATCAGGTTTCCCCATTACATCATAGGGGGGCCCCCTTTTTTTTTATTTTGGGGGGGAATTCCCATTTTCCTTTTGCTTGTAGCAACATAACAAAAGAGCGTAGAACCCTACAGGGGCTTTTCCCCAATAAAAATTAAATAACCCCTGTACCCTTTATGCCCCCCTTCAAGCCCGCAGAGATTTTAGAGCCCGATTTTCTTCTTGAACCCCACAAACCCCTCAAACAGGACCACATTTTTTTCCGTTAACTGGAAAAAAAAGTTACATTCCCCCCCACTTTCTTTTGGGGGGGATTTTTTTACTGATTTACATCTCTGAGCCAAATGGGGTGGGGGTTTTTAAATGGAAACCTTGAAAGGGTGATTCCCCGCCCATCAAAACCCGATTTCATTGCAAGAAACAAAGGGGCCTGGGGGCCCTTTGCCTGAAACGGTAATAGTAGAGACTCGGAAAAACCCCCTTTGACCTTCTATCCTTGACCTCC
>JARQOD010000004.1:280870035-280902232 GCA_033576555.1 Oophaga sylvatica
TGAACTCAGGGGTTTTTTTTGTAGCTAATGGCTCCTTCGCGTTTTGGTCTTCAAAGATTCAGATGGTCCCTTGTTAGACACACTACATAAGCACGGTGTGAACAGTGCTCAACTGTGTTTTAAGAATGCTATATGCTTTTAATAGTAAGCATAATGACTGAATTGTCAGAATGAACTAAGATATTTCCTTTTCTAATATGAAGTAGAAAGTATTGCTGAAAAACTTTTTAAATGTTCTACTGATATAATTCCATTAGCTGATATGCTCCATTGCCAGCTACTACTGACGGACAACTGTAAGGATGTAAAATTGGAATGTCTGTCTTCAGCGGCATAGCTATTGGGGTTGAAAAGTTGAAGTCACATCCTGGGTCTCGCTTTAGCATTGCTGCACGTATGTTTAGGTCACAACTCTAGCCTGCAGTGTCTCACTGGGTTTATGAACCGAACGGAGAAAAAGATTTGGAGCGATTTTTGGGAGGGATTTCCTTTGCCTTTCCATGATTTGGCTAAATACATGGTGACTTTGGCTATCTATGACATAACAAGAATTGAAGTTTAAAACTATCCGATTGCTGTAAAGACAGAGTAGACTAAGGCTACAGCTGTGGGAAATTTACCATACATGAAAAAGTGGACCACCATTTTTTTTGTTAGATGTCATCTTAGTTACATCATCTGTTTTTTTTTACTAAGAGATGTGTGTTCCTAAGCCAATAAAACAACCCCATGGAAGATTTTTTTTTAATTCAAATTATATTGAAAATGATCACTAAATAATAGCTACATTAGAGCAGAAAGCAAAACAGAGCACATTCAGATTTGCATCCGTGTTTCATGGAAACCTATTTACTTGTATGGTCAAGTCTGATTGACAAATCAAAATAAGATATGCTCTGAGTTTCACGAATTTCACACTTGGACATGTGATTTTCATTGAAATGGTTATAGATTGATGAAACTCATTGCCCGTGTGCTTTCCTGGAAAAAATTAGACAGCACATGGATTTTCCCAAAGTGAGCATGGCCTTAATGAGTGGAAAAAAGTGGGATTGAAGATAGTACAAAAATATTTGTCTACATACCTTTATGCCGTGAGATTGGCTCAAAAGTCTTCTTTACAGTATATGTGTACTGTCTAACGTCTAGACCTTTGGAGCTGCTTATTATGTTAGAGCCTTGGCCACTGGACTTTGGTAAATTGTGGGCCAGGAAGAAGGGTAAGCAAACTAAACACTTTAAATATAAAAATTCAATTTTTATTTAAAGAATATATATAACAATATAAGGTTAAAAACAAAAGCAGTGGTGCCTCACAATGTGAGGGAAGACCAGAAAAAATACCCATAGAGGCCAGCACAATTATGATAACAAGTATAGATTGCAAGGTATGTAAGGTTCAGCCAGGACTGTAGTCGTGGCCAAGGACACCTGTGCTTCTGTGTCCTGGCCTCCCCTCACAGGAAAATTACACCCGCCAGTCAATATACCTGTGCCTACATGTTCGGTTCCTTCAGGGATCTCCCCTTGCATTGAGAGACCTTCAGCACGCGGGCTTGAATTGATTGAGACACAGTCCATAGTAACTTGAACGAAAACATCTTTACTAGATACTGTACTTAGCACATCTGAGGTCTTTACAGCATTTACAACAGGCTTCAAAGTGCATTGCTCCTTGTCTTTCCCTGCACCTCTTCACGGTTACATAGCACGGGCCTGGGTCGGACCGTCCCTGATGGTTCCCCTGGATACTCTCTGTACAGCTCTGCTACGGTTAAGCATCCCTCGGTCTGTTTCGCCCCAGACTCAAGTTCATTAATTACCGGAGTCAGTTGCCACTGGGACAGTAAACTGCCTTTCTGTGCTGCGCTATGTGTAGGTGCCAAGTTCCTTCTGTCTGTACTCACTGCTTCTGTGGGGTCCCCTGACCATTTTGCCCCGGTCCTCAGAGTGTCTGCCCACGCAAAGAGCTGCCACATCTTGACGCTTCCTAGGGTTCTTTGCTGTATTCTCTTTCTACTGCTGTGGATGACTAGGCTTCACTTTCAACGTTACGGAGCTGCTGTGCAGTCCGGGCCTATAGCCCTTGTGGACGTCCAGGCACCCAGCCCTAACTCACTCTTCTTGAACTATTCCCTGGCTTACCAAGCAGCAGCCCCTCCTATGTAATTAACCCTATGCTAACTCTATCCCCTAACTGTAACTTGTGTGTACTAAGATGCCCCCCATTTAGTGGCCAATCCAACACCCTACACTTACTTTATCCTTATACACTGTAAACCATATAATACACCAAGTGATGTAGACAGTTGTAATATAATAACATATATACATTACAATAATATCAGGACCTGTTAAGGAGGAAGAGCAAAAGGGGGACATCATCCTTCACCCCCTTACAGGTGAATGGAACAATTGTTATATATAGTCCCAGTGAAAACTCACAGCACGAAAGTAGGCGAAATGCCAGTAGAAAGAGATGGTGCTCTAAGAGAAATATGTGTAGCTGTCAGCAATATATCCCTGAATAGCAAACAGGCATTGGCAAAAAAAATATTAATAGTAATAAAGTGCAACAGTGCATGAAAGTAGCCAGAAAATAAATCTAAATAAAGTGACAATGCATGCAAAAGAGATAAAGCACCTAGGTAACAAGTATGGAAAATATTACATCACCTTTAATGTAAAGTCAAAGGCAAAAGTCAAGAGTTAATCAGGGGTTCCCCGGCCCCGACACCTGTTTCGATAGCACTGTCTTCCTGAGGAAGTGCCCCACATTGTGAGGCACTGCTGCTTTTGTTTTTAATCTTTGTTATTATAATTCTTTAAATAAAAATTTAATTTTTGATATTTTAAGTGTTTTGTTTACTTACCCTATTTCACTAGTGTGAATAGGTATGGTTGGCTATTTTTGACTTGCTAATGATCTAGTAAACACTGTTTATTTTGCCTTGGATCTATCATTTTTTTAATTAATACTTGTGGGCCAGTTTAAGGGTACCATCACACTCAGCGACGCAGCAGCGATCCCGACAACGATGTGACCTGGCAGGGATTGTTGCTGCGTCGCTATGTGGTCGCTGGTGAGATGCCAAACAGTCAGATCTTCCCAACAATGCAGCAACGATCGGCGACCCTTAGCGACCTGTGTAACGATGTGTCTCAGTGCTGAGTCGCTAGCGAGATCGTTGGTAAAAGGTGTCAAATACACCGATGCATGCTACCCAGCTGGATCTCAACGACCAAAAAATGTCCAGGCATTTCCGACACGACCAGCAATCTCACAGCAGGGGCCTGGTCGCTGGTAAGTGTCAAACTTAGAGAGATCGCTGTTGCGTCACAAAACTTGTGACTCAGCAGCGATCTCGCTAGCGATCTCGCTTAGTGTGACGGTAGCTTAAAACTGGCTGTGTGCTGATTCTACTGTCGACCAATATTAAAGGAGAAAAAAGCTGCTGAAACATTGCCGTCAGCCTAATTGTGTAAGCAACCATGGGTGTCATGATACCCTCTCTGGAATATTGGTTAAAAAGACCAAAATGCAGCATGAATTTTAGAAATATTAATCAATAACATTAAAAAGAATGTTTTACATGAAGAATCACTAATAAATGTATACTTAAGGTATTTGTGTCAAAATAGTCACTATGCACCACATTTATATTTGTCTCACTTGAAAGAAGGCATGACCTAGGGTAAGGAGCACAGTTTGCAACTAGGGGCATGGCTTAAAATTTTTTTGTTGAAAATATAGCCTCCAAGATAGCTAATTGATGGTGTGGAATTTGATACAAGTGTCATGATCCCACATGGCACACGTTGTTCGTGGACCCACTGTGCCGCGAGCTGGGCTTGCCTAGGATGGACGTCGATAAGTGGCTACCTGGTGTATACTGGAGCTCCTGAAGGTAGAGTCAGGCTTGAACTGCAGGTAGCCACCAGGTACCACTCCGAGGTAGTCCCCGGTACAGCAGCTGCTGATCTCAAGGGTCAGGTTCGTAGGATGGGGATATGGGACGAGAGTCAGTGCCATGCAGGATTTGGACAATGTGGACTTAGGAGATTGGCATTTGTTCAGACTAACAGGTCTCAGGAAATGGATCAGACACCGCCTACGCTGCTTAAGGGTTCATATACTGGTGAAGTGGCTTCAGGGTCACTACATGCTAAACAAGACTAAAGGAGCGACAATTGATAAGGGAATAACTATCATAGGCTAAAGGTACTGCCACACTAAACAATCCCGCTAGCGATCACGATAACGACGCATACTAATGCGATCGCTAGCGGGATTGTTTCTATATCGCTAAATGCGGCCACATTTAGCGATATAGTTAACGACGCTATCGCCGTTAGCGATCTTCTTAACGACTTTAGCGGTACAAAAGTACCGCTAAATCGCTAAGAAAAGGTGCCACACCAGCGATTAGATACTTACCCAGCGGGAGCGCCGACGAGAAAATAGGGTCCGGAACGATTCCAGCGACTAGCGAGATCACAGCAGGAAGCTCGTCGCTGGAAGCTGCCGCACTGAACAACATCGCTAACAGGATCGCTAAATAGTGACGTTTTTTAGCGATCCCGTTAGCGATATTGTTTAGTGTGGCATACCCTTAAGGATGGGGGACCTATTAACATACAGTTGCACAAACAATCTACCACTATGTAACTATAGGGGTTGCTCAGGCACCTCCATATCGGCTTCAGTGTCATCTATACACTAAACAAGACTAAAGGGGCGACATTGGATAAGTGAATAACTATAATAGCTTAAGACCAGAGGACTTTGCAACAAACAATTGCACACACAAAACTATCACTGTGTAACTATAGGGGTTCTGAGGCACCTCCTTATTGGGGATGGTACCTTTTATACAAGATGCCTCCCAGCTATTGGCTGAGGGCATCTTTGCAGGTGTGCGTGCTGCCGCTTTAAGAGCAGAGGAGCCCACGATTTAGGTGCGCCCATAGAAGCCTGCTCTGCATGCACATGGGAAGGAGGTACCAGGGTGGTGAGTATGTGAGTGTCCCCGCATGGAGAGTGTTAGAACCCTCTTGTTAGGTTTTGTTTCAGTTTGCTGGTCACATGACCTTTTTTCCCTATTTAGTCTGGCTCCGCCCTTCTGGCTTTGCTGGACTTCATTGTATTATCTACTCTTAAGCTAGCCTGGTGCTTAGGTGCCTTTCTCAGTCAGTTTTGCTTGATCTTTGGATCTCTAAGTAATTTGTTTTCTGTTTAATTTTTCCCTGCTACAATTTCTGTTAGGAGGTGTCGACCTTTTCTCCCAGTCCCTAGATCTTGTAGGGATTCCTTCCTCGCAACTATAGGTCTTTGTTCAGACTAGCTGAGGACTTTAGCGGGTCTGGTCGCAGGATCAGGTTCCCCGTTACATCGTAGGGATCCAGCTTAGTTCTATTGTAGGGACAGAATTCCCATCTTTCCTTAGTGCTTGTAGCAGATCATAACAGAGAGAGCAGTAGAACCATACAGGGGCTCCTGCAATGAACATTAAAGTAACCTCTGTACACCTTTATGCCCCCTCTTCAAGCCCTGCAGAGATTATAGAGCCAGATTCTTCTTCTTGAACTCCCACAAACTCTCATCAGGACCACATTTTCTCCAGTTAACTGGAAGAAAGGTTACATCTCCCACTTTCTTCTTGGTAAGGATTTTTAATACTGACTGCACAGTCTCTGAGCCAAATGGAGTGGGTTCGGAAATGGAAACCTTGAATTGCTGAGTCTCAGCCCATCAAAACTAGCTATTTCATTGCAAGAAACAAAGGTGGACCTGGATTCTTCTGCCTGATCGGTATATAGTAGAGACTCGGAAGATGCCTCCGCTTTGACGTTCTCATCCTGTGACCTCCTGAAACCAGAAGATACCTTTTCTGGGTCAGTTTTCAAATTGGTCTCACTGAAGATACGTCCTTGAGGTGGAGGGGGTTCATGGCAGAGAAGATGGCAACACTGGCAACCGAGCTGAACGTATAGCTACTAGCCACCTCTTGTGACACGACTGTTCCCAAGGAAGCACTTCACTTGACTTACAGTCTAGAATGGGCTCACGAGTTCTCAGCCATGTAAAACCTAAGAGAAGTGTATAAAATATATCAGATAGAACTTTAGAAGGCAATCTTCTGCATATGCAATGCTCCTATCTGGAGCTCTACTTGTTCAGTGATGACTTGAACAACTTTGAATAGATCCTTTCCTTCGACAGATGATACTCTGAGTGTGGATTCTGGAGGCATCCGATGGGAATCTGATACTGATCCAAGATAGGCTGTCTCAATGTACCAGATACCGCCACAGGAGACAAACACGTTCAATGTCAGTTGGCAAAGTATTTCCACTCTCGCCTAGGGAAGCTTCATCTACTGGCCCTAGGTTTTGAAGGTTTTCAGACCTCTCCAGACAGCAGTGAAGGAAATGCAAACTGCCCTGCGCTAAGACTCTCGCTAAGGCCTTTGTCAAGGAAATTGTCAGACTACATGGCGTTCCTACTGACATTGTTTCTGATAGGGGACCTCAGTTTGTGGCTCGTTTTGTCGTGCCTTTTGTGACAGGTTGGGAGTTCATTTGTCGTTTTCATCCGGATATCATCCTGAGTCTAATGGCCAGACAGAAAGGAAAAACCAGGATGTTGAGCAGTTCTTGCGTTGTTTTGTGACTGATAATCAAGAGGGGTGGTCTGAGTTTCTGCCACTTGCTGAGTTTGCTCTTAACAACCATACATCCGCTTCTGCTGGTTGTTTGCCTTTTTTTTGTTGTACTGGGAGACATCCGTCGTTTGGGTCATTTTCCAAGTTGGGATCGGCTGTACCTGAAGAGGAGAATTTTTTGGTGTTTTGGAGAGAGTTTGGACTGATGTGCGTGGTAATCTTCAGGAGGCTAACAAAAGATCCAAAGTGTATTTTGATAGAAAACGACAAGAGGTTTTGTTTGCTACTGGTGACATGGTTTGGTTGTCCTCTAAGAATCTGCGCTTGAGGATTCCGTCTAAGAAATTGGGTCCCAAGTTTGTAGGGCCCTTTAAGGTGCTTCAGGTTATTAACCAATCTGCTGTTAAGTTGGAGCTTCCTACCTCTTGGAAGATTAATCCGGTGTTTCATGTTTCTCTCTTGAAAAAAGCTGAGGTCTCAGATGGAGACGTCTCGGCCACTGTTCCCCTGGTGGTGGAGGACGGGCAATATGAGATTTCCCGCATCCTAAATTCTAGACGGTATAGAGGGAGTTTGCAGTATCTCGTCGCTTGGAAGGGTTATGGACCCGAGGATAACTCATGGGTGAGGGCGGATGATGTTTCTGCGTCTAGACTTGTCAGAGCGTTTCACAAGAGGTTTCCGGATAAGCCTAAGGCCTAGGGGATCCGGAGGATCCTCTTAGAAGGGAGGGTACTGTTAGAACCCTCTTGTTAGGTTTTGTTTCAGTTTGCTGGTCACATGACCTTTTTTCCCTATTTAGTCTGGCTCCGCCCTTCTGGCTTTGCTGGACTTCATTGTATTATCTACTCTTAAGCTAGCCTGGGCTTAGGTGCCTTTCTCAGTCAGTTTTGCTTGATCTTTGGATCTCTAAGTAATTTGTTTTCTGTTTAATTTTTCCCTGCTACAATTTCTGTTAGGAGGTGTCGACCTTTTCTCCCAGTCCCTAGATCTTGTAGGGATTCCTTCCTCGCAACTATAGGTCTTCGTTCAGACTAGCTGAGGACTTTAGCGGGTCTGGTCGCAGGATCAGGTTCCCCGTTACATCGTAGGGATCCAGCTTAGTTCTATTGTAGGGACAGAATTCCCATCTTTCCTTAGTGCTTGTAGCAGATCATAACAGTAAGTCCAGCCCAAAAAAAAAAAAAATCTCTAAGGAAAGATTTTCTGTTTCCATCATGGTGTCGGTTCAGGATTTGGCTCAACGCCTGCAGGGACTCTCTCTGGAGGTGGCTGAGATCCAGCAACACGTGAGTAGTTGTTCTGGAGCACATTTCGTGGAGCCAAAGGTACGTTTGCCTGATTTATTTTTTGGTGAACAACAAGATTTTTTTTCTTTTAAAAATGCTTGCTTGTTGTATTTCCGTCTGAGACCCAGATCTCTGGTGATGAATCACAGCGCATAGGGTTCATAATGTCACTTTTGCGCAAAGAACCTCAGGACTGGGCCTTTTCTCTGCAGCCTAGTGATCCATGCTTTAGATCAGTGGATAGTTTTTTTTCTACTTTGGGGTTATTGTATGACGATCCTGATCGTGTTTCATCAGCTGAGACAGAATTGAGACGTTTGAGACAGGGATCAGGTAATGTGGAAAAATATTGTACTCACTTCCGAAGGTGGTCCACTCAGGTGGGGTGGAACGATTCAGCTTTGAAAAGTTTATTTCTTGCAGGGTTAAGTGAAAGGGTTAAAGATTTGCTGATTGCTTATCCTATACCTGGTAACTTGCAAGAGGCTATGCAATTAGTCATACGGGTGGATAGGAGACTGTTGCAAGGGTTAATGAGAGTAAATCTGCCTTGTCAGCTCCAAGTCTGGAGAGGGACTGTACTGACATTGGAGAGCCGATGGAAATTGGAGCAATGGCACCTCACTCTCGGGAAAAAGACCGTAGATTTGCTGAAGGTTTGTGTTTCTATTGTGGCAAGTCTGAGCATTTATTAAGAACTGTGTGCTTCGTATGAAAAAGAGAAAAAAAAAATGAGGTCAGTTTCGCCCGTATAGCTTGTTTAAACAATAAAGGTGTCTTTCTTTCTGCTACCACTGCTGTTGAGGAGGAATTAATGGAGTTTCGGGTATTTGTGGATTGTGGTTCCACACTCAATGTGATTGATGGGAAATTTTTGGAAAAACTAAAATTAAAACCCAAACTTCTGTCTTCCCCTATTAATGTCGTTTCTGTGGATGGTTCTCCCTTGAAAAATGTTACTCACCATATCTGTGAATTTCCTCTTACTATTAATGGTGTTCATCAAGAGAATTTGGATTTGGTAGTTTTGAATAATTTGCCCTCACCGGTGATTTTGGGGTTACCTTGGTTAAAATTGCACAATCCGGTACTGGATTGGTCTACCAATGAAATTAAGTCCTGGAGTCCTAATTGTTAAAGTGTTGTAACGGGCGTATTGCTGCTGTAGTTAAGGGGGAGTTACCTGTACCTATTCAGGATTTTTGGAAAGTTTTTTCTGATAAGGAATCGCAGGTATTGCCTCCTATAGAGATTATGATTGTGCAATTGAATTTGTCCCTGGAGCGACTCTTCCTAAAAGTCGTTTATTTAATTTGACTATTCCTGAGAGAAAGGCTTTGGAGGAATACATACAGACAAGCTTGGCCGCCGGTCACATTAGGCCTTCCAAGTCTCCTGTGGCGGTTGGATTTTTTTTTTGTTAAAAAAAAGGACGGCGGTTACGGCCTTGTCTAGACTTTCGTGAGATTAATAAGATTCACTGTACGCAATCCTTACCCACTGCATTGATTCCTGATTTGTTTAACCAGTTAGTGGGGGTCAAGTGGTTCTCGAAAATTGATCTTCGAGGGGCATACAATTTGTTGCGCATGAAGGAGGGGGATGAATGGAAGACTGCGTTTAACACTCCACTGGGTCATTTTGAGAATCGGGTTATGCCTTTTGGGCTTTCCAGTGCTCCGGCATTTTTTCAGAATCTTATTAATGACATCCTTAGACCTTTGATCGGCAGAAGTGTGGTGTGTATTTGGATGACATTTTGATTTATTCACCGGATTTGGAGTCTCATTGGAGGAGTGTGCGTGAAGTATTACAGTTACTGAGTGATAATTCACTTTTTGCCAAGCTAGAAAAATGTGAGTTCGCTGTACAGAGACTTAGTTTTTTGGGCTACATTGTCTCCAGTGAAGGTTTTGAGATGGACCCGGTGAAAGTGCAAGCTGTGCAGGATTGGCCTAGACCTATTGGTGTGAAATCAATACAGAGGTTTTTGGGGTTCGCCAATTATTATAGAAAATTCATTAAAAATTTTTCTGTGATTGCCAAACCTCTGACCGATTCACCAGGAAAGGTGCTGATGCGGTTCAGTGGACTACTGAGGCCCATTGAGGCTTTTGTGTTGCTAAAGGAGAAGTTCAGCTCTGCTCCCATCCTTACGCAGCCTGATGTGACTAAACCATTTTTGGTTGAGGTTGATGCTTCTTCTGTGGGGGTCGGCGCGGTGTTGTCTCAGGAAAAGACGGATGGAGTACATCCCTGTGCTTTTTTTTCAAAAATTTTCTGAGTCTGAACTAAATTATGATATCGGTAATCGGGAATTGTTGGCAATTAAACTCGCATTTGAACACTGGCGTAATTTTTTGGAGGGAGCGGAATTTCCCGTTCAAGTCTTCACCGATCATAAAAATCTGGTCTACCTTGATGCTGCCAAACGCTTGAATGCCCGTCAGGCTAGGTGGGCACTGTTTTTCTCGCGGTTTAATTTTACCGTTACTTACATCCCAGGTTCTAAAAATGTTAAAGCTGATGCTTTGTCTCGCAGCTTTTCTCCTATGGTGGGTACTGAGGAGGAGGAAAACATTTTGCAAGAGGGGGTTGTTATTGCTGTTTTGACTCTGTGTTGGAAGATGAGATTTTTAAAGCACAGGAGAATGCCCCATCTAACACGCCGCATGGGAGGTTGTTTGTGCCTGGTACCCTGAGGGAGAGATTTGTTTGTTGAATGTCATGACTCTCGGTTGGCAGGTCATCCTGGAATCTCTGAGACCAAGAGACTTGTGGGTCGCAGCTTTTGGTGGCCTGGATGGCAGAAGGAAGTCATTAAGTGGTGCGTCAATGCACGGTGTGTGCTAGATCTAAGTCTTCTCATACTCCTGCTGCGGGGTTGCTTTGCCCTCTGGAGGTCCCTAGTGCACCTTGGACACATTTGGCTATGGACTTTATTACTGACCTTCCCCCCTTTGAGGGTTTCACTGTCATCTGGGTGGTCGTGGACCGTTTTAGCAAGATGTGTCACTTGGTTCCTTTCATCAAACTGCCTGCGCTAAGACTCTCGCTAAGGCCTTTTCAAGGAAATTGACAGACTACATGGCGTTCCTACTGACATTGTTTCTGATAGGGGACCTCAGTTTGTGGCTCGTTTTTGGCGCGCCTTTTGTGACAGGTTGGGAGTTCATTTGTCGTTTTCATCCGGATATCATCCTGAGTCTAATGGCCAGACAGAATGGAAAAACCAGGATGTTGAGCAGTTCTTGCGTTGTTTTGTGACTGATAATCAAGAGGGGTGGTCTGAGTTTCTGCCACTTGCTGAGTTTGCTCTTAACAACCATACATCCGCTTCTGCTGGTTGTTCGCCTTTTTTTTGTTGTACTGGGAGACATCCGTCGTTTGGGTCATTTTCCAAGTTGGGATCGGCTGTACCTGAAGAGGAGAATTTTTCTGGTGTTTTGGAGAGAGTTTGGACTGATGTGCGTGGTAATCTTCAGGAGGCTAACAAAAGATCCAAAGTGTATTTTGATAGAAAACGACAAGAGGTTTTGTTTGCTATTGGTGACATGGTTTGGTTGTCCTCTAAGAATCTGCGCTTGAGGATTCCGTCTAAGAAATTGGGTCCCAAGTTGTAGGGCCCTTTAAGGTGCTTCAGGTTATTAACCAATCTGCTAAGTTGGAGCTTCCTACCTCTTGGAAGATTAATCCGGTGTTTCATGTTTCTCTCTTGAAAAAAGCTGAGGTCTCAGATGGAGACATCTCGGCCACTGTTCCCCTGGTGGTGGAGGACGGGCAATATGAGATTTCCGCATCCTAAATTCTAGACGGTATAGAGGGAGTTTGCAGTACCTCGTCGCTTGGAAGGGTTATGGACCCGAGGATAACTCATGGGTGAGGGCGGATGATGTTTCTGCGTCTAGACTTGTCAGAGCGTTTCACAAGAGGTTTCCGGATAAGCCTAAGTCCTAGGGGATCCGGAGGATCCTCTTAGAAGGGAGGGTACTGTTAGAACCCTCTTGTTAGGTTTTTTTCAGTTTGCTGGTCACATGACCTTTTTTCCCTATTTAGTCTGGCTCCGCCCTTCTGGCTTTGCTGGACTTCATTGTATTATCTACTCTTAAGCTAGCCGGGTGCTTAGGTGCCTTTCTCAGTCAGTTTTGCTTGATCTTGGATCTCTAAGTAATTTGTTTTCTGTTTAATTTTCCCTGCTACAATTTCTGTTAGGAGGTGTCCACCTTTTCTCCCAGTCCCTAGATCTTGTAGGGATTCCTCCCTCGCAACTATAGGTCTTCGTTCAGACTAGCTGAGGACTTTAGCGGGTCTGGTCGCAGGATCAGGTTCCCCGTTACATCGTAGGGATCCAGCTTAGTTCTATTGTAGGGACAGAATTCCCATCTTTCCTTAGTGCTTGTAGCAGATCATAACAGTAAGTCCAGCCCAGAAAAAAAAAAATCTCTAAGGAAAGATTTTCTGTTTCCATCATGGTGTCGGTTCAGGATTTGGCTCAACGCCTGCAGGGACTCTCTCTGGAGGTGGCTGAGATCCAACAACACGTGAGTAGTTGTTCTGGAGCACATTTCGTGGAGCCAAAGGTACGTTTGCCTGATTTATTTTTTGGTGAACAAAGATTTTTTTTCTTTTAAAAATGCTTGCTTGTTGTATTTCCGTTTGAGACCCAGATCCTCTGGTGATGAATCACAGCGCATAGGGTTCATAATGTCACTTTTGCGCAAAGAACCTCAGGACTGGGCCTTTTCTCTGCAGCCTAGTGATCCATGCTTTAGATCAGTGGATAGTTTTTTTTCTGCTTTGGGGTTATTGTATGACGATCCGGATCGTGTTTCATCAGCTGAGACAGAATTGAGACGTTTGAGACAGGGATCAGGTAATGTGGAAAATATTGTACTCACTTCCGAAGGTGGTCCACTCAGGTGGGGTGGAACGATTCAGCTTTGAAAAGTTTATTTCTTGCAGGGTTAAGTAAAGGGTTAAAGATTTGCTGATTGCTTATCCTATACCTGGTAACTTGCAAGAGGCTATGCAATTAGCCATACGGGTGGATAGGAGACTGCGTGCAAGGGTTAATGAGAGTAAATCTGCCTTGTCAGCTCCAAGTCTGGAGAGGGACTGTACTGACATTGGAGAGCCGATGGAAATTGGAGCAATGGCACCTCACTCTGGGAAAAAGACGCAGATTTGCTGAATGGTTTGTGTTTCTATTGTGGCAAATCTGACCATTTCATTAAGAACTGTGTGCTTCGTATGAATAAAGAGAAAAAAAAAAATGAGGTCAGTTTCGCCTGTATAGCTTGTTTAAACAATAAAGGTGTCTTTCTTTCTGCTACCACTGCTGTTGAGGAGGAATTAATGGAGTTTCGGGTATTTGTGGATTGTGGTTCAACTCTCAATGTGATTGATGGGAAATTTTTGGAAAAACTAAAATTAAAACCCAAACTTCTGTCTTCCCCTATTAATGTGGTTTCTGTGGATGGTTCTCCCTTGAAAAATGTTACTCACCATATCTGTGAATTTCCTCTTACTATTAATGGTGTTCATCAAGAGAATTTGGATTTGGTAGTTTTGAATAATTTGCCCTCACCGGTGATTTTGGGGTTACCTTGGTTAAAATTGCACAATCGGTACTGGATTGGTCTACCAATGAAATTAAGTCCTGGAGTCCTAATTGTTATGACAAGTGTTGTAACGGGCGTATTGCTGCTGTGGGTTAAGGGGAGTTACCTGTACCTATTCAGGATTTTTGGAAAGTTTTTTCTGATAAGGAATCGTAGGTATTGCCTCCTCATAGTGTTGAGATACTTTCAATTGCAAGTATGGTCGTATGGATCGCCTTCCAAAAAATATCGCCGATACCCGATATTTGCAGTATCGGAATGCTCAACCCTACTCCTCATAGAGATTATGATTGTGCAATTGAATTTGTCCCTGGAGCAACTCTTCCTAAAAGTCGTTTATTTAATTTGACTATTCCTGAGAGAAAGGCTTTGGAGGAATACATACAGACAAGCTTGGCCGCCGGTCACATTAGGCCTTCCAAGTCTCCTGTGGCGGTTGGATTTTTTTTTGTTAAAAAAAAGGACGGCGGTTACGGCCTTGTCTAGACTTTCGTGAGATTAATAAAATCACTGTACGCAATCCTTACCCACTGCCATTGATTCCTGATTTGTTTAACCAGTTAGTGGGGGCAAGTGGTTCTCGAAAATTGATCTTGAGGGGCATACAATTTGTTGCGCATGAAGGAGGGGATGAATGGAAGACTGCGTTTAACACTCCACTGGGTCATTTTGAGAATCTGATTATGCCTTTTGGGCTTTCCAGTGCTCCGGCATTTTTTCAGAATCTTATTAATGACATCCTTAGACCTTTGATCGGCAGAAGTGTGGATTTTGTATTTGGATGACATTTTGATTTATTCACCGGATTTGGAGTCTCATTGGAGGAGTGTGCGTGAAGTATTACAGTTACTGAGTGATAATTCACTTTTTGCCAAGCTAGAAAAATGTGAGTTCGCTGTACAGAGACTTAGTTTTTTGGGCTACATTGTCTCCAGTGAAGGTTTTGAGATGGACCCGGTGAAAGTGCAAGCTGTGCAGGATTGGCCTAGACCTATTGGTGTGAAATCAATACAGAGGTTTTTGGGGTTCGCCAATTATTATAGAAAATTCATTAAAAATTTTCTGTGATTGCCAAACCTCTGACCGATTCACCAGGAAAGGTGCTGATGCGGTTCAGTGGACTACTGAGGTCATTGAGGCTTTTGTGTTGCTAAAGGAGAAGTTCAGCTCTGCTCCCATCCTTACGCAGCCTGATGTGACTAAACCATTTTTGGTTGAGGTTGATGCTTCTTCTGTGGAGGTCGGCGCGGTGTTGTCTCAGGAAAAGTCGGATGGAGTACATCCCTGTGCTTTTTTTTCAAAGAAATTTTCTGAGTCTGAACTAAATTATGATATCGGTAATCGGGAATTGTTGGCAATTAAACTCGCATTTGAACACTGGCGTAATTTTTTGGAGGGAGCGGAATTTCCCGTTCAAGTCTTCACCGATCATAAAAATCTGGTCTACCTTGATGTTGCCAAACGCTTGAATGCCCGTCAGGCTAGGTTGGCACTGTTTTTCTCGCGGTTTAATTTTACCGTTACTTACATCCCAGGTACTAAAAATGTTAAAGCTGATGCTTTGTCTCGCAGCTTTTCTCCTATGGTGGGTACTGAGGAGGAGGAAAACATTTTGCAAGAGGGGGTTGTTATTGCTGTTTTGGACTCTGTGTTGGAAGATGAGATTCTTAAAGCACAGGAGAATGCCCCATCTAACACTCCCCATGGGAGGTTGTTTGTGCCTGGTACCCTGAGGAGAGATTTGTTTGTTGAATGTCATGACTCTCGGTTGGCAGGTCATCCTGGAATCTCTGAGACCAAGAGACTTGTGGGTTGCAGCTTTTGGTGGCCTGGATGGCAGAAGGAAGTAATTAAGTGGGTGCGTCAATGCACGGTGTGTGCTAGATCTAAGTCTTCTCATACTCCTGCTGCGGGGTTGCTTTGCCCTCTGGAGGTCCCTAGTGCACCTTGGACACATTTGGCTATGGACTTTATTACTGACCTTCCCCCCCTGAGGGTTTCACTGTCATCTGGGTGGTCGTGGACCGTTTTAGCAAGATGTGTCACTTGGTTCCTTTCATCAAACTACCCTGCGCTAAGACTCTCGCTAAGGCCTTTGTCAAGGAAATTGTCAGACTACATGGCGTTCCTACTGACATTGTTTCTGATAGGGGACCTCAGTTTGTGGCTCGTTTTTGTCGTGCCTTTTGTGACAGGTTGGGAGTTCATTTGTCGTTTTCATCCGGATATCATCCTGAGTCTAATGGCCAGACAGAAAGGAAAAACCAGGATGTTGAGCAGTTCTTGCGTTGTTTTGTGACTGATAATCAAGAGGGGTGGTCTGAGTTTCTGCCACTTGCTGAGTTTGCTCTTAACAACCATACATCCGCTTCTGCTGGTTGTTTGCCTTTTTTTTGTTGTACTGGGAGACATCCGTCGTTTGGGTCATTTTCCAAGTTGGGATCGGCTGTACCTGAAGAGGAGAATTTTTTGGTGTTTTGGAGAGAGTTTGGACTGATGTGCGTGGTAATCTTCAGGAGGCTAACAAAAGATCCAAAGTGTATTTTGATAGAAAACGACAAGAGGTTTTGTTTGCTATTGGTGACATGGTTTGGTTGTCCTCTAAGAATCTGCGCTTGAGGATTCCGTCTAAGAAATTGGGTCCCAAGTTTGTAGGGCCCTTTAAGGTGCTTCAGGTTATTAACCAATCTGCTGTTAAGTTGGAGCTTCCTACCTCTTGGAAGATTAATCCGGTGTTTCATGTTTCTCTCTTGAAAAAAGCTGAGGTCTCAGATGGAGACGTCTCGGCCACTGTTCCCCTGGTGGTGGAGGACGGGCAATATGAGATTTCCCGCATCCTAAATTCTAGACGGTATAGAGGGAGTTTGCAGTATCTCGTCGCTTGGAAGGGTTATGGACCCGAGGATAACTCATGGGTGAGGGCGGATGATGTTTCTGCGTCTAGACTTGTCAGAGCGTTTCACAAGAGGTTTCCGGATAAGCCTAAGGCCTAGGGGATCCGGAGGATCCTCTTAGAAGGGAGGGTACTGTTAGAACCCTCTTGTTAGGTTTTGTTTCAGTTTGCTGGTCACATGACCTTTTTTCCCTATTTAGTCTGGCTCCGCCCTTCTGGCTTTGCTGGACTTCATTGTATTATCTACTCTTAAGCTAGCCTGGCGCTTAGGTGCCTTTCTCAGTCAGTTTTGCTTGATCTTTGGATCTCTAAGTAATTTGTTTTCTGTTTAATTTTTCCCTGCTACAATTTTCTGTTAGGAGGTGTCGACCTTTTCTCCCAGTCCCTAGATCTTGTAGGGATTCCTTCCTCGCAACTATAGGTCTTCGTTCAGACTAGCTGAGGACTTTAGCGGGTCTGGTCGCAGGATCAGGTTCCCCGTTACATCGTAGGGATCCAGCTTAGTTCTATTGTAGGGACAGAATTCCCATCTTTCCTTAGTGCTTGTAGCAGATCATAACAGTAAGTCCAGCCCAAAAAAAAAAAAATCTCTAAGGAAAGATTTTCTGTTTCCATCATGGTGTCGGTTCAGGATTTGGCTCAACGCCTGCAGGGACTCTCTCTGGAGGTGGCTGAGATCCAGCAACACGTGAGTAGTTGTTCTGGAGCACATTTCGTGGAGCCAAAGGTACGTTTGCCTGATTTATTTTTTGGTGAACAACAAGATTTTTTTTCTTTTAAAAATGCTTGCTTGTTGTATTTCCGTTTGAGACCCAGATTCTCTGGTGATGAATCACAGCGCATAGGGTTCATAATGTCACTTTTGCGCAAAGAACCTCAGGACTGGGCCTTTTCTCTGCAGCCTAGTGATCCATGCTTTAGATCAGTGGATAGTTTTTTTTCTACTTTGGGGTTATTGTATGACGATCCTGATCGTGTTTCATCAGCTGAGACAGAATTGAGACGTTTGAGACAGGGATCAGGTAATGTGGAAAAATATTGTACTCACTTCCGAAGGTGGTCCACTCAGGTGGGGTGGAACGATTCAGCTTTGAAAAGTTTATTTCTTGCAGGGTTAAGTGAAAGGGTTAAAGATTTGCTGATTGCTTATCCT
This sequence comes from Oophaga sylvatica, assembly GCA_033576555.1. Classification (NCBI taxonomy): domain Eukaryota; kingdom Metazoa; phylum Chordata; class Amphibia; order Anura; family Dendrobatidae; genus Oophaga; species Oophaga sylvatica. The sequence continues at coordinate 280,887,657 of JARQOD010000004.1, forward strand.
ATACCTGGTAACTTGCAAGAGGCTATGCAATTAGCCATACGGGTGGATAGGAGACTGTGTGCAAGGGTTAATGAGAGTAAATCTGCCTTGTCAGCTCCAAGTCTGGAGAGGGACTGTACTGACATTGGAGAGCCGATGGAAATTGGAGCAATGGCACCTCACTCTCGGGAAAAAGACCGTAGATTTGCTGAAGGTTTGTGTTTCTATTGTGGCAAGTCTGAGCATTTTATTAAGAACTGTGTGCTTCGTATGAACAAAGAGAAAAAAAAAATGAGGTCAGTTTCGCCCGTATAGCTTGTTTAAACAATAAAGGTGTCTTTCTTTCTGCTACCACTGCTGTTGAGGAGGAATTAATGGAGTTTCGGGTATTTGTGGATTGTGGTTCCACACTCAATGTGATTGATGGGAAATTTTTGGAAAAACTAAAATTAAAACCCAAACTTCTGTCTTCCCCTATTAATGTCGTTTCTGTGGATGGCTCTCCCTTGAAAAATGTTACTCACCATATCTGTGAATTTCCTCTTACTATTAATGGTGTTCATCAAGAGAATTTGGATTTGGTAGTTTTGAATAATTTGCCCTCACCGGTGATTTTGGGGTTACCTTGGTTAAAATTGCACAATCCGGTACTGGATTGGTCTACCAATGAAATTAAGTCCTGGAGTCCTAATTGTTAAAGTGTTGTAACGGGCGTATTGCTGCTGTAGTTAAGGGGGAGTTACCTGTACCTATTCAGGATTTTTGGAAAGTTTTTTCTGATAAGGAATCGCAGGTATTGCCTCCTCATAGAGATTATGATTGTGCAATTGAATTTGTCCCTGGAGCGACTCTTCCTAAAAGTTGTTTATTTAATTTGACTATTCCTGAGAGAAAGGCTTTGGAGGAATACATACAGACAAGCTTGGCCGCCGGTCACATTAGGCCTTCTAAGTCTCCTGTGGCGGTTGGATTTTTTTTTTGTTAAAAAAAAGGACGGCGGTTTACGGCCTTGTCTAGACTTTCGTGAGATTAATAAGATTACTGTATGCAATCTTTACCCACTGCCATTGATTCCTGATTTGTTTAACCAGTTAGTGGGGGCCAAGTGGTTCTCGAAAATTGATCTTCGGGGGGCATACAATTTGTTGCGCATGAAGGAGGGTGACGAATGGAAGACTGCGTTCAACACTCCACTGGGTCATTTTGAGAATCTGGTTATGCCTTTTGGGCTTTCCAGTGCTCCGGCATTTTTTCAGAATCTTATTAATGACATCCTTAGACCTTTGATCGGCAGAAGTGTGGTTGTGTATTTGGATGACATTTTGATTTATTCACCGGATTTGGAGTCTCATTGATGGAGCGTGCGTGAAGTATTACAGTTACTGAGTGATAATTCACTTTTTGGCAAGCTAGAAAAATGTGAGTTTGCTGTACAGAGACTTAGTTTTTTGGGCTACATTATCTCCAGCGAAGGTTTTGAGATGGACCCGGTGAAAGTGCAAGCTGTGCAGGATTGGCCTAGACCTATTGGTGTGAAATCAATACAGAGGTTTTTGGGGTTCGCCAATTATTATAGATCTCTAAGTAATTTGTTTTCTGTTTAATTTTTCCCTGCTACAATTTCTGTTAGGAGGTGTCGACCTTTTCTCCCAGTCCCTAGATCTTGTAGGGATTCCTTCCTCGCAACTATAGGTCTTCGTTCAGACTAGCTGAGGATTTTAGCGGGTCTGGTCGCAGGATCAGGTTCCCCGTTACATCGTAGGGATCCAGCTTAGTTCTATTGTAGGGACAGAATTCCCATCTTTCCTTAGTGCTTGTAGCAGATCATAACAAAGAGAGCAGTAGAACCATACAGGGGCTCCTGCAATGAACATTAAAGTAACCTCTGTACACCTTTATGCCCCCTCTTCAAGCCCTGCAGAGATTATAGAGCCAGATTCTTCTTCTTGAACTCCCACAAACTCTCATCAGGACCACATTTTCTCCAGTTAACTGGAAGAAAGGTTACATCTCCCACTTTCTTCTTGGTAAGGATTTTTAATACTGACTGCACAGTCTCTGAGCCAAATGGAGTGGGTTCGGAAATGGAAACCTTGAATTGCTGAGTCTCAGCCCATCAAAACTAGCTATTTCATTGCAAGAAACAAAGGTGGACCTGGATTCTTCTGCCTGATCGGTATATAGTAGAGACTCGGAAGATGCCTCCGCTTTGACGTTCTCATCCTGTGACCTCCTGAAACCAGAAGATACCTTTTCTGGGTCAGTTTTCAAATTGGTCTCACTGAAGATACGTCCTTGAGGTGGAGGGGGTTCATGGCAGAGAAGATGGCAACACTGGCAACCGAGCTGAACGTATAGCTACTAGCCACCTCTTGTGACACGACTGTTCCCAAGGAAGCACTTCACTTGACTTACAGTCTAGAATGGGCTCACGAGTTCTCAGCCATGTAAAACCTAAGAGAAGTGTATAAAATATATCAGATAGAACTTTAGAAGGCAATCTTCTGCATATGCAATGCTCCTATCTGGAGCTCTACTTGTTCAGTGATGACTTGAACAACTTTGAATAGATCCTTTCCTTCGACAGATGATACTCTGAGTGTGGATTCTGGAGGCATCCGATGGGAATCTGATACTGATCCAAGATAGGCTGTCTCAATGTACCAGATACCGCCACAGGAGACAAACACGTTCAATGTCAGTTGGCAAAGTATTTCCACTCTCACCTAGGGAAGCTTCATCTACTGGCCCTAGGTTTTGAAGGTTTTCAGACCTCTCCAGACAGCAGTGAAGGAAATGCACTACTGAAGTCTTAGCATACTCATTTGGCACAACCATGTTTGGGTTGCTGCATTGATAGCCTAATGTGGCACCCCAGGAGTCCCGTTGCCACAGTGACATTGCCTCCCTCACAGGGAGGAATGTCATGCCTGGAAGCAAGGAGGGGTCTCCTTACCAGGTGTCAGTAGGAGAGAAGTCGAGCAGAACCTTGGGAGTGGAGCTGTGATTAAACTTGCCCCAGAGCTGAGCACTAGGGACCGGATACTGGAGGCTGTGGTTGCGCGAGTACTGAAGTCCTGGCAGATAAATCCGGAAGGTAGGGGACTGCAGGTCTCCTAGCCCGATCTAATACCTGGTGGCACAGCAGCATACCAGAGCCTGGAGCCGACACAAAGTAGCGGCACCTGTGATAGGCTTGAGCTGCCTGCCATGCGGGCAACGGTTTGTTTTTTAAAAAAAATGAGAGACCATAAGCAGCAGGAGTGTAAGCTATTAGGCAGTGAGAAAATTTAGGGAGGATAGTACAGAAGGAAGGGCTGCGTACCTACCTGGCCAGGTGTATCCAAAATTGCTTCCAGGCTGCCCTGCTCTCCATCACGATCTGTTACCAGTGCCCCGGTCTGTACTAGCAACCATCAAGTAAAGGAAAAGAAAACTACAGTCCTTGTGTCCTCCAGTGATGTCTTGCTCCCTGAGTCCTGCACCACAAGGTACATGAAGCCTGACATAAACAGAACCGGTAGCCTTGGGGCCCCGCTCCACCTGTGGGGAGCAAAACCATCCCAGCTGCGTCACCATTAGCCCCAGTGGTCTCCTTTAGCAGGGTTGGGAATCTGTCACCCCATTTTTGGACTATGAAATGCGGCCACCGCCATCAGGGGCTTATCTACAGCATTCTGGAATGCTGCAGATAAGCCCCCGATGTCACCTGAAAGAGAAGAAAAACGACTTATATTATACTCACCCAGGGGCGGTCCGCCGTCCGGTCCGATGGGCGTCGTGGTCCGGTTCGGCACCTCCCATCTTCTAGTGAAGCCCTCCTCTTTGACTCCCATCGCGGCTCCTGCGCAGGCGCACTGATCTGCCCTGGTGAGGGCAGAGCAGAGTACTGCAATGCGCAGGCGCCGGACCTCTCTGACCTTTCCTGGCGCCTGCACACTGCAGTACTCTGCTCTGCCCTCACCAGGGCACATCAGTGCGCCTGCGCAAGAGCCGCGATGGGACGGAAAGAAGGCCGGCCTCGCTAGAAGATGGGAGGCACCGAGCAAGACCGCGACGCCCATCGGACTGGACCATACGGCGGACCGCCCCTGGGTGAGTATGATCTAACTCATTTTTCTTCTCTTTCAGGTGACATCGAGGGCTTATCTACCGCATTCCAGAATGTGGTAGATAAGCGCCTGATGGCGGTGGTCTCATCTCATAGTCCAAAAATGGGGTGACAGATTCCCTTTAAATCCCATAAACATATTCCCCATTTTACGGCACAGCCAGGGCCACGGAGTCGAGTCACGGCCCGTGACTTTCCCAAAGAACTGTCCGACCCGGTTCCGAGTACCCCACGGCCATGGTGGGCGTGTCACTAACACTATCGATCTGCATAGGTTCAGAGTAGATAGCAGTCTCCAGAAAGTGGGGAAAAATTGGTCTCTGGAAAGTTGGAGCCAAACTGCGATGATTTCCTCTCACGCGTCAGCAAAATGGTTCTCTCCTGGAACATCAGGTCAATCCAGGTTGCCAGAAAAATCAATTTGTCTACAGTGGCAAGAATTTCATGACCAGCCAATTCATCCTTGATCCTTCTGAATAATCCTTCCCATAAGGTGGCTACAAACACTTTGCCGTGCCAACCTTGTTCAGAAGACAGAGTGCAGTTCCGGACGGTGTACTGGTTTACTAACAGATCTCCCTGACACAGTCTGAGAAGGGCAGATGCAGTGGAGACTACATGACGAAGTTCATTGAAGACCTTTTTCCAGGCCACCAGGAAGGCCGGTTTATCCGTGGTTACAGGGTCCCCTCTTTCCCACAAGGGGTTGAGCTATTCTAGGCCCTCTCCTGCCAAGTGGGACATCATGAATCCCACTATAGACCTATCAGACAGAAACTGATCTGCCAATAGTTCATAGTGCAAGGTGCATTGGTTCAGGAGTGCACGGCACTGCTTAGCGTCTCCGCCGAATAGTAAAGGAGCAGATAAATGAAGATTAATGCCAGGAGAATAAATTGAAGGCTGAATAGACTCGTCCGTGGGTGCTTCAAACTGGACTGGAGCATATAAAGCAGCGGTAGTAAGGGCATCCAACCGGGTATTCAATCTGAAGATGAGATAATTTTTTTCTTGCTGATCCCAATGATGGATAAACTTGGTACAGCTCCGATGGCTGGGGGGGTCTAAGGATCATCGGAATAAATGGCCAGAGCATACTGTCACACCTGCATGTAGTGGACATGGGTTGTGGACACACTGTGCCACGTGGCCGTACTTGCCTAGTAGGGATGTAGCTGACAACCTGGTTTTCACTGGAGCTCCTGAAGGTGGAGTCAGGCTTGAGCCACAGGTAAGTTCCGGGTACCACTCCTAGGTAGTCACCAGTACCACAGCTGCTGACCCCAAGGGTTAGGTTCGCTGCTTAGGGATACAGGACTGGAGGCGCTGACAAGCAGGATTCAGACAACATGGACTTTGAGAATTGTTTCTTGTTCAGAGACAAAGGTCTGGGAAAATGGATCATTCACCGCCGATGCAGCTTAGGGTTCAGGTACCATCAGAGCTACTTCAGGGTCACATACACACTAAACCAGGGTTCCCCAACTCCAGTCCTCAAGGCCCACCAACACGTCATGCTTTCAGGATTTCCTTTGTATTGCCCAGGTGATGCAATTATCACCTGGGAAATACTAAAGAAATCCTGAAAACATGACCTGTTGGTGGGCCTTGAGGACTGGAGTTGGGGAACCCTGTACTAAACAAGACTAAAGGGGTGACACTTCATAAGGGAATAACTGTAATAGACTAAGACCGGAGGACCTGGAAACAGACAATTGCACATACAAACTACCACTATATAGGGGTTACTCAGTCACCTATCTGTTGGGCATGGTGTCTTTTATACAGGATGCATCCCAGCTATTGGTTGGGGGTATCTTTGCAGGTGTATGTGCTGCCCCTTTAAGAGCAGGGAAGCGCGCACTAGCGGCTCCACTGGATGCCTGTGCTGCATGCACAGGGGAAGGAGGAAAAGGAGGAGAGGATGCTGCTGTGACTGGGGCAGCATCCTCTCCTTTCCGTTTTTGTGCATCACTGGTTGAGTATGTTGGCTTCTCTGCATGGAGAAAGCAAAAGAACCATGCAGGGGCGCCTGCAAGGGATGTTACAAAAAGTGGTTAAAAATGCAACAAATTAATCAACTGAATGAGCTACTGTGATAAATTTAGCACATTTTAAGAAGGTCTAGACTAAGTTAAAATGTAGTCAGTTTTAGTACATCTTTTCCACAATGTGTAACATTTCAATGACCTAGGGTGGGTTTAAACTGGACAAAAGTGGCTGTTAAACTATGGCTGTTTGGAAAGGCCGATCACACTCCCATGTGCACAGAATGATCGGTAGGCAGTCATTGTTCTAGGCCGAACAATACTGTTTACACAGGACAATGTGGTGCCAGTAACACAGATTTTTAATCTAGCTTAAGCCCCCGTCTCACATAGCGATATCGCTAGTGAGATCGGTGCTGAGTCACTAGTTTTGTGACGCAGCAGCGAGCTCACCAGCGATATCGCTGTGTGTGACATTCAGCGACGATCAGCCCCCCTGCCGGGTATCGCTGATCGTCGCTGAAATGTCAGGACATTTTTTTGATCGCTGGTCTCCCGCTGACAGGCACGCATCGCTGCGTGTGACAGGCTGGAGACCAGCGATCCGCTGGTAACCAAGGTACACAGCGGGTTTCTAGGCACTGCACAGCGCCTGGAAACCCGCTGTGTACCTTGGTTACCAGCTCCCTGCATCAGGGCGCTGGTATCCAAGGTACACTGCGGGTAACTAAGCGATGTTACCCGCAGTGTCGCTTGTACTGATCGCTGCCTGAGCTGCTCAGCAGCGATAATGTAGCGATACACCAGCGATCCTGATCGTTGTCGGGATCGCTGGTGTATCACTATGTGAGACCCAGCCTTTAAAATTACACTGTATGCAGAATTATTAGGCAAATAGTATTTTGATCACATCATCCTTTTTATACATATTGTCCTTCTCCAAGCTGTATAGGCTTGAAAGCCAACTGCCAATTATGTAAATCAGGTGATTTGCATCTCTGTAATGTGGAGGGTGTGGTCTAATGACATCAACACCCTGTATATAGTGTGCTTAATTATTAGGCAACTTCCTTTCCTTTGGCAAAATGGGTCAGAAGAGAGATTTGACAGACTCTGAAAAGTCAAAAATTGTGAGATGTCTTGCAGAGGGATGCAGCAGTCTTGAAATTGCCAAACTTTTGAAGCTTGATCACCGAACAATCAAGCGTTTCATGGCAAATAGCCAACAGGGACGCAAAAAGCGTGTTGATAAAAAAGCGCAAAATAACTGCCCATGAATTGAGGAAAATAAAGCGTGAAGCTGCCAACATTCCATTTGTTACCAGTTTTGCCATATTTCAGAGCACCAACGTTACTGGAGTATCAAAAAGCACAAGGTGTGCCATACTCAGGGACATGGCCAAGGTAAGGAAGGCTGAAAAACGACCACCTTTGAACAAGAAACATAAGATAAAACGTCAAGACTGGGCCAAGAAATATCTTAACACTGATTTTTCTAAGGTTTTATGGACTGATGAAATGAGGGTGACTCTTGATGGGCCAGATGGATGGGCCCGAGGCTGGATCAGTAAAGGGCACAGAGCTCCACTCCGACTCAGACACCAGCAAGGTGGAGGTGGGGTACTGGTATGGGCTGGTATCATCAAAGATGAACTTGTGGGACCTTTTAGGGTTGAGGATGGAGTGAAGCTCAACTCCCAGACCTACTGCCAGTTTCTGGAAGTCACCTTCTTCAAGCAGTGGTACAGGAAGAAGTCGGTATCATTCAAGAAAAACATGATTTTCATGTAGGACAATGCTCCATCACATGCATCCAAATACTCCACAGCGTGGCTGGCCAGTAAAGGTCTAAAAGAAGAAAAAATAATGACATGGCCCCCTTGTTCACCTGATCTGAACCCCATAGAGAACCTGTGGTCCCTCATAAAATGTGAGATCTACAGGGAGGGAAAACATTACACCTCTCGGAACAGTGTCTGGGAGGCTGTGGTGGCTGCTGCACGCAATGTTGATCGTAAACAGATAAAGCAAATGACAGAATCTATGGATGGAAGGCTTTTGAGAGTCAGTCATCGTAAAGAAAGGTGGCTATATAGGTCACTGATTTTTTGTTTTTAAATGTCAGAAATGTTTATTTCTAAATTTTGTGTTGTTATATTGGTTTACCTGGTGAAAATAAACAAGTGAGATGGGTATATATTTGGTTTTTATTAAGTTGCCTAATAATTCTGCACAGTAATAGTTACCTGCACAGATATCCTTCTAAGATAGCCAAATCTAAAAAAAAAACCACTCCAGCTTCCAAAAATATTAAGCTTTGACATTTATGAGTCTTTTGGGTTGATTGAGAACTTTGTTGTTCAATAATAAAAAGAATCCTCTCAAATACAACTTGCCTAATAATTCTGCACACAGTGTAATTTCACTTGATAAATGAACAATTTATCATTATTGGTATTAGGAAACAGACATCCCTATGATTGCTCATTTTCTTATCAGCCAGTGAAAATGCACAAGTAATCATTGAAGTTGTATGTCAAGGTTTTGTTTAATTTCACTACTGGACAGAGGGCATTAATCACAAGTTTCCAGGATTCTGCTGACAACGCAAAAGCTGAAAAAATAAGCTGTATTGTGATGTTCCAAATAATTTGTGGACCAGACTTAAAGATTTGTTTTGAATATTTTTTTTCTGTTTATATGGTTATTTTTTTGTCTAGGGCAGACCTGTGAGAAGTGTGACCCGTGGGCCACATCCGACTCGCTGACTTTTTGGCTGTTTCAGTCCAGCCCACGGACTGAGAGAGCCGAAAGGCTGAAACAGTTGCCCTCGGGGCGGCACCATGTCATCCCCCGCTCAACCGCACCCTCCCGCTGCCGTCATCTCCGTCACTGATATCTGCATCCTCAGGATGCAGACAGCAGTGAATACATTGGTGAAGGAGGGGCCGCTGACCCCTTCTTCCACCAATCAGTGTGTGAGACAGCTGACGTGATGACTTCATTTTATCGCGTCAGCTGTGCACTGTTGAAAGTCAGTGCACCGGAGACAGGAGCAGAGGTACAGCGCTGGGGGAATGGGAAAGAGGTGAGTATGTGGTGTGTTTTTTTTATGTATATGGGATGTTTGTATGTACAGGGGGCTGTGTGGGGCTCACAGTGTATATAGGGGAACTCAAGCTATGTATGGGAGGCAATGTGGGGTCTCAAGCTGTATATGGAAGGCCATGTGGGGTCTCAAGCTATATATGTGCTTTTGTGTGGTGTCACAAGATGTATGTGGGCTCCTATGTGGTGTCTCAAGCTGTGTATGGGCGGCTATGTGGATTCTCACGCTATATATGTGTCATGCTCGCAGGTGGTGCACGTGGTTTATGGAACCACTGTGCCACAGGACCGGGCCTGCCTAGGAAAGTGCATAGCTAAGTGGCTACTTAGTGTTTACTGGAGCTCCTGAAGGTGGAGACAGGCTGGGCTGCAGGTAGCCGCCAGGGACCACTTCTAGGCAATCGCCGGTAAAGCATCTGCTGACTTCAGGAGTCAGGTTCGCTGATACGGACTCAGGCTACATTCAGACTGAGCTGTTTCAGAGACAGGTTTTAGCAGTCCGGATACACAGATAATTCCAAGGCACATGTATATACACACGGGTTGCACAAGGACCGGGGGAACAAAGTTCAGGGACTGGCCAAGATAGGATCACGGACCACATGTTCAGGACTGGCCGCACTAGAACCAAGGGTTCGGGATGAGGACTGGCCACACTAGTTCCAGGGGTTCAGGTTCAGAACATTGGCCATGCAAGGGCCGGAGATTCGGATTCAGGACACATAATAAGAGAATAACTAACAGACTAAGGACGGGGGACCTGGTAACATACAGTTGCACACACCACACCACTAACTAACTATAGGGGTTACTCAGGCACCTCCCTATTGGGGAGGGTGCTTTTTATACAAGATGCCTCCCAGTTATTGGCTGTGAACCATCTTGCACGTGAACTCTTTTACTTAATGCCTCCCAGTTATTAGCTGGGTGCATTTTACTATATGCACGCTGCCCCTTTAAGAGCAGGGCAGCGCACGCACACACTAGGTGCACCGCCGGAAATCAGTGCGGCATGCACTGGGGAAGGAGGAAGAGAAGCGCAGGTATATTGCCGTGGCTGGTGGCATGTCGGCATCCCTGCTTGGAGGGAGCGGAGGGAGCAGACGGGGGCACCGGCATAGGTTGTTATAATATGGGAGGCTATGTGGGGTCTCAAGCTGTATATGTGTAGCCCTGGTGTAAGGCACACGCAGTACCCTGGAGAATGTGTGGAGAGATAGCAGTTCAATGCTCAATACCCATTCACTCAACATACACTAGACACACCCTTAGGGTAGTGTAGTGACTCGTAGGGAGTGGTCAGTGTGATTCGTTGAGTGATTTAGTAGTCAGTTTCCTGTCTTCGGACAGAGCAGACGTGTGGAGTCTAGCTGGGACTTGGAGGGAGGAAGCAGTCCAGCCTGGTTCTATCAGCAGTTCAGCAAGTGGAGGCCAGTAAGGGCGAGATATAGATCACCTCAGCCTGGTCAGAGCTGTACCTCACTTGAAGACATTGATAAAGAAAGAAGAGTTTAGTACAGAAATACTTCAGTCTCCTGTCTCAAGGACAGTGAAGGTTCAGAGACGTGCTCCTGCCTAGAAGATTACTGAGAGTCTGGTAACTAACTCTAAAGGAAGAGAAGAAGGGAGTGATTATATGACTTTTTGCAAGTGTGAGTGTTTATGCTACAAGCGCGGACAAGGCGAAAGGCACAGTGGAAAGATTATTTGAAAAGTGCTTTTGGATTGGAGAAGTCCTGCACATTGTTACCGGTCACTGGGGACCGAAGGATCACTAAAGCTTCACGCTTAGTGGTAAGAAAACCAGAGACTTACCGGACCTTAGGTCGCGGCAAGCAGCCCCTAAATAGTCGGTACGTAACTGGGGTCAGGGGAGTGAAGACTTTGAGCCTGATCAGCAAGATAGGAATTCAGCTCTCTCACAGGAAGGCTCCGACCACAAAACTGACTGGGCAGTACAGCTTTGATATAGCTGGAGTTATAGAGGGAACTACGCTTCATGCTGGTTGTACTCATCGTTGTGAAAGTAAAGGAGGCCCCTAACTTGTCCAGCTGCTATCTCGAAATACATTCTCCTTGGATCAGCCTCCCTGGGACCTGCCTTACCATCTTACAAGTAAAGGTATGGAAAGACGCTGACCGTGTGAGACTGTGTTATTTACTTGCATGCCTGCACAACCCTGCCTTAACCATCGACCTGAGGGAAGAGTCCCACCTGTAGGGGACCCGACATCTAGCTGCCTCACCATCCCCTCAGAGATCTACAGCAGCGCTGGTACAAATTACCAGAAGACTACAGGTGGCGTCACGAACTGTATATATATATCCCCTGTAAATATACCCCCCAACAAACGCCAGACCGCCAGGGCCACAGACCGAGCCACCGCTACCTGTGACAACCCCATAGACTTCCATGGGCTCGGCTCTGAGTACCCCATTGCCCTGGTAATCCACAATTGTGGTGGCGGGTCGATACATATATAGGAGGCTATGTGGGGGCTTATACTGTATATTGGAGGCCATGTGGGTGCTCATACGTTATATAAGAGGGCTTTGTGTGGGCTCATACAGTATATAAGGGGTTGTCAGCATACTTATTTCTGCTCAATATTAAGTGATTCAATTAATATAAAATAATTACCGTTTCTATTGAGACCACTTTGGAGTAGATACAATGTTGTGGAGAACAAAAATTCTGGGATTTCGATTTTGTTTTTCATTACTCCATTTACCTATCAGATTAATTTATTTTATATTTTAATAGATCAGACATTTCTGAACGCAGATATACCAATTTTTTTTCTTTTTAATTGTTTTATTTTAAGTGGGGAAAGGGGAGATGATTTGAATTTTTGTGTGTTTTTATTTATTTATTTTTATATTTTTTTACTTTCACTTTTTTATTATTATTAGTCCCATTAGAGAACTTGAAGCTGAGATCATTTGATCACTTGTGCTACACATAGTACATCAGTACTGTTATGTGTAGCAGAAATAACAGTATCCTACAAACAGAAAGATCATATTGACTGGCATGGGGGTCATCAGCAGACCCCAGCTGTCATGACAACCCATCAGCGTCCTGCGATCCCAGTAAAGGGAAGCTGATGGGTGGGATGAATGACGTTCTTCCGAACGGCATGTGTTAAACCTGCTGTAATTGACAGTGGGATTTAACTAGTTAACAGGCACATGATAACTAATTAAATCAGGCATTGTGTGTGGAGAAAGATGAGGGCTCGGTGTGTAAGCCTGCATCACAGTCGGGGACAAGACATATGACGTAAATAATAAACTATTCCCATACATGTGTAACCATGGCACATAAACTGGTATACTAATAAACACCAAGAGAACAATTCAGTATAAAGTGCCACTTAAGAACAATTTTATTAAAGTCAAAGACATTCAATTACTAACATAATATCACAAAGATATTCATATCAACAATAATCAATAGGCTGCTGCCATCTACAATAGGGACCATATCACAACACTAACACCAATACATCTCATGTAAGAAAGTGCACCTTCAATATAAAATACTAATCCATATGTGCAATGCTGCTGCTCACGTAACCTGTAGCAGAATGGTATCAGCGTATAACAAACTATAGACTGCACTTACATGAGAAGTGGGTAAAGTGTGGCGTCCCCCAAGCGCCTCAACGCGCGTTTCGTCTCTTCCTCACGTAATTTGTCGTGAAGGGGTTAAGTATTCACACAGACCCCAATACCCAGATGAAATATAATCTGTGGGCCTCTTTTCTCACAGCACAATAATTCTTTTCTCTTACGAAATCCTGCTATGTAGCTGCCATTTGATCTTTTTAAAACTGAAAAAATTATAAATCTTTTGGTTGGTCCCAATGGCCCATGGGCAGTGCCGGCGTTAGGGACAGGCAGACCAAGCAGCTGCCTAGGGCCCCGCTCACCCAGGGGCCCCCAGCTAGTGGCACATCACGCAGCCGCTATGGGACCCCTGTGAGGCAGGGGGGCACATCTGCCGCCAGTGCCGATTCCCCCCGCCGCTGCCGCATTGAACTATACCGGTGCCTGCCAGTACAGTTCAAAGCAACGATGGAGGAGAGAGTGTCAGCTGATGCTCCCTCTGCCATCATTCCCCTCTGCCTCTGACACTGTGGGTGTGTGATGATGTCATTGCTCACTCACTGTGTGTCGGGCAGTGCAGCCGCTGAGACAGGTGCCGGGAGCAGCGCGGGCATGAGGAGAGGTGAGGATTGCATTTTTTTTAAATATATCAGTGAGTACTGGACTGTAGGGCCATTCTGGGGGGGAGATGTGGGCTGTGCTATATTCTATGTGGCCTGTGATATATACTATGTTGGCTGTGCTATATACTATGTTAGCTGTGCTATATACTATGTGGGCTGTACTATATACTATGTGGCTGTGCTATATACTATGTGGCTGTGCTATATGCTATGTGGGCTGTGATATATACTATGTGGGCTGTGCTATATACTATGTGGTTGTGCTATATGCTATGTAGCTGTGCTATATACTATGTGGCTGTGTTATATACTATGTGGGCTGTGCTATATACTATGTGGGCTGTGCTATATACTATGTGGCTGTGCTATATACTATGTGGGCTGTGCTATATACTATGTGGGCTGTGTTATATACTTTGTGGCTGTGTTATATACTATGGAGGTATATTATATTCTATGGTGGAGGCTGTGTTATATACTATGGGGGTACATTATATTCTATGGGGAGGCTGTGTTATATACTATGGGGTGCTACATTATATTCTATGGGGAGGTGGGCTGTATTATATTCTATGGGGGGGCTACATTATATTCTATGGGGGGCTGAATTAGATTTTATGAGGGGGGATTGCATCATACTCTTTGATGGGGGTACATTATATTGTATGGGGAGGTGGGCTGTGTTATATTCAATTCAGGGCAACATTATATTCTATGGGGGCTGTATTACATGTATTATATTCTATGAGGGGTGAAGGGGCTACATTATACTATATGAGGGGGCTACATTGTATTCTATGGGGGGCTGCATTATATTCTATGGGGGGCTAGATTATATTGTATGGGGGCCTAATTTTACTTTATGGGGGGGCTAAATTATATTCTATGGGGGCTGCATTATACTTTATATACTATATGAAGAACTATGGAGTGCATTATACTATGGAAAGTGAATTGTACTACATGGATGACTATAGCGGTACATTATACTATATGGAGCACTATGAGGAGTATATTATACTATATGGACGACTGAGCAGTGTATTTTAATTTATGGAAGACTATGAGGAGTGTATTATACTATATGGAGGACTGAATAGTGTATTATACTATATGGAGGATTGAGTGTATTTTAATATATGGAGGGCTATGAGG
>JARQOD010000004.1:280902332-280935176 GCA_033576555.1 Oophaga sylvatica
TGTTAATTTATTAATTTATGGATTTATTTATTAAAATAATTTATTAATTTATGTAACTCAAAATAAATATCACGGCTAATTTCTGCCATTTAAAGGATTTACTGTTGTGAATGTGTTGGAGATGAATTCTGAGCAGAAGCTCCCTCTGGTGGTTACAAACAGCACTGAACCATTCAATGAGGATTGGCAATCAGGAGTTACAGACTGGTCTTATATAAGGGAGGTTCCCTCCCATCATGGTTGCCGGTGATCAATTGTTCTTGTCTCAACTGTGGTTACTGGTTCACTTGGAAGCTTGCTGAGTCTTGCCTGCATCTTCTGCTATCAGATAAGATATTTTCTGCTTTTATTTTTTGTGCTTGCTTTTTGCATTGTTCCCTGCACTTCTGTGGAGGTCAGCCAGGTCCCCTCCGGGGGCTTGTGCTCCTCTCAGTTTATCTGAGCCACTGTTATTTGTTCATTTGCCTTTTCCAGTTTTTTCAGTGGCTGCGGCTTAGTTTTGTGACACCAGAGAACTAATTTAGGTGGTAGAGGTCGTGTGATCTCAGGTGTTTTTGCAATTAGTAGAGTTGGTATTTTTTAGGTTTTTTGGATTGCAGTAAGTGTCCTTCCTATCCTTTTCTGTCCAGGTAGATTGGGCCCCAACGTTTGCTCATACTATTTTCTGTCTGTGTCTGTATTTCCTCTTGTCTAACCGCCATTACATGTTTGGGGCTTCCTATGTTCTTTGGGGATCTGCTCCGGGGCAGATAGCTTTCCTCTTTCTATTCTTTAGGTGTAGTTAACCTCTCAGGCTGTGACGAGGCGTCTAGGACCAACGTAGGAACGCTCCACGGCTGCCTTTAGTTGTGGTGGTTAGTCAGGGTACTGCAATCCAGTAGATTCCAACCTCTCTGGTGTATTGCCGTTTTTGCCTGCTCTCCTCAGCTGCCAAATCATAACAGTATCACCGGCCAAACTGAAGGTTATATGGTGCTCAACAGAAGGGAAAAATAGTAAAAGGAAAAAGAAAAAAGGAAGTTGTCAGAATTTTTTATTTTTTTTTCTCTGTTTGTTGCATTTTTTCCCTGTTTTTCTCTGGGTGCTGAGGAGGATTTTTTTTTCTCTCGATGGAGTTTGCACAGTTGTCTGGCCGTGTGGATCAGCTTGCCACTGAAGTTCGGAGTATTGCTACCTATCTTGCTAGGTTGCCGGTTGTGGAACCTAGGATCCCCATGCCAGATTTATTTTTGGGGGATCGAGCTAAATTTCTGAATTTCAAAAATAACTGTAAGTTGTTTTTTGCCTTAAAACCTAAGTCCTCAGGGAACGCAGCACAGCAAGTTCAAATTGTCATCTCTTTCCTGCGCGGCGATCCTCAGGATTGGGCTTTTTCCCTGACACCTGGGGACCCTGTTTTGAGTAATGTTGATGCATTTTTTCTGGCTCTGGGGTTATTGTACGATGAACCTAATGTCACTGATCAAGCTGAAAAAACCTTGTTGGCATTAAATCAGGGGCTTGAGGACGCTGAGTGGTACTGTCAGAAATTCCGAAAGTGGGCAGTCCTGACCAAATGGAATGATGATGCTTTGGCAGCCCTTTTTCGGAAGGGTCTGTCACAGAATGTAAAAGATGTTATGGTGTGTTTCCCTGCTCCCTCTGGTCTCAATGATTCTATGTCATTAGCGATTCAAATTGACAGACGTTTGCGTGAGCGTAGAGGTATGCGTGGAATAGTGTTGCCTTGTGAACCAGCTTCTGAGTCCATGCAGTGTGATAGAGTGGCTTCTGGGGCACAGCGTCATGAGTTTTGAAAACGCAATGGGTTATGTTTCTACTGTGGTGACGCCTCTCATGCTATTTCAGTCTGCCCTAAGCGGGGAAGATGTTTTGCACGCTCAGTTGTCTTGGGTAGTGTTCAGACTAAATTTCTGTTGACTGTTACCCTGATTTGCTCCCTGTCCACATTTTCTGCTCAGGCTTTTGTTGATTCGGGAGCAGCTATTAACCTGATGGATTTTGATTTTGCTAAACGTTGTGGGTTTCCCTTGATACCCCTACGGAAGTCTATTCCCCTACTGGGGATTGATTCTACCCCTTTGGCTGAGAATAAACCCCAGTTCTCTACTCAGGTGATAATGAGGGTTGAACCTGATCATCGGGAGAGTTGCAAATTTTTGGTGCTGTATAATCTGCATGACATTATTGTACTGGGTTTCCCTTGGTTACAGTCTCATAATCCTGTCTTGGATTGGAAATCTGTGTCTGTGACCAGTTGGTGCTGCCAATGTGTTAATGCCAACACTCCTGTTTTCTCTGCCTCTCCCCAGGCTCAGGATGTTCCTGACTTTTTGACTGATTTTTCTGATGTGTTTAGCGAAAGTAAATCTGCATCCTTGCCCCCCCATAGGAACTATGACTGTGCTATTGAATTAGTGCCTGGTAGTAAATTCCCTAAAGGTCGCCTTTTTAACTTGTCTGTACCTGAACATGACGCTATGCGGTCTTATATCAAGGTGTAATGTATGTAGTACAGTTCATATAGCGTCTTGTGCTTGGGTGCGATGAAAACACAGGAGTCACAGGTTTGATATAGAAAAGTCCTGTATTACTTCATACAAGTTGGCAGAAATAGTCACACAGTTTGCAGACACAGAAACAGGAGACACAGCAGGCCAGAGTAATCCAAGCTCAGCAATCACTCTCCAATACAGATTCAGGATCTTCTTCTCTGTTACCGTAAGTCCATGCAAACGTGGGTCTTTCAAAGAGCAGGGTTCAGAGTCCACAAGTGCTTCAGAGTTCCTCAGTAGGAATAGCTGGAGTACAAGGTCCAAGGCTTACAGGAGTCAAGTCACAGGTTCACTGCAGGCTAGATTCTGAAGCACTGATTGCTCAGCTGTGGCTGCTTAAGAAGCAAAGGAGAGAATCAGGGCGGGAACATGCAAGCTGGAAACTCCATTTTGACTGAGGGCAAGATAGCTGCAGCAAGACAGAAAGTAAAATGGCTGACGAACAAACTGAGTTTCAGGAATATATACATAGAACCTTACATTACTCCCCCTTAAGGACAACCTCCGGATGACCTCAGACCAGGCTTGTGTGGGTACCTCTGATGAAACTGACGGAGCAAGCGAGGAGCATTAACGTTATTGACCGGTTCCCATGAGTTGTCCTCCACTGGGTAGCCCTGCCATTTAATCAGATATTGTAACTGATTTCTATACAACCTGGAATCTAAAATCCTTTCCACCACAAATTCTTCCTGACCATCGACTAGCACTGGGTCAGGGCAAGGAGAGGAACGTCCAGGAAACGTATTGGGTGTCGCAGCCTTTAGTAGGGATACATGAAAGACAGGGTGGATTCTCATAGTTCTGGGCAGTTGAAGACGACAAGCAACGGCACTTATAATTTTACTGATTTTATAGGGTCCAATGTACTTATGTCCCAACTTAGACGATGGAATCCTTAACTTAAGATTTCTGGTTGACAGCCAGACCAAGTCTCCTACCTTGAAAGCTGGTGCAGGTTTACGAAATTTATCTGCTGCTTTCTTGTACCTTTCTTGAGCCGATTCCAGATTTTCCTTTAGAAGATCCATATTCTTCTGTAAAGACGTGATTCTTTCAGCCACTGCTGGTAAAGGCGTTTCTATGGGAAATCGTGGTAGAATGTTAGGATGATAACCTAGATTAGAGTAAAAAGGAGACTGTTTAGTGGAGGCACTCTGAGAGTTGTTATACGAGAACTCAGCTAATGGAAGTAGATCCACCCAATCATCCTGTAGGTGGCAGATAAAGCAGCGGAGATACTGCTCCAGGGTTTGATTGGTTCGTTCGGTCTGTCCATTAGTCTGGGGATGAAAAGCAGAAGAAAGGTTTACTTTAATGTCCAATGCTGCACAGAAATTTTGCCAAAACCTAGAAGTGAATTGCACCCCTCGATCCGAAATAACCTCATCCGGTACTCCATGTAAGCGAAACACATCTTTAATCATCAAATCTGATGTCTGTTTTGCAGTGGGTAAGCCGACACAAGGGATAAAATGAGCTGCCTTTGTTAGACGGTCAACCACCACTAGAATGGTGTTCTTCCCCTGAGAGGTTGGTAACTCCACAATGAAGTCCATAGAAATGGATCCCCACGGGTGGGACGGGGTGGGAAGAGGCTGTAACAGACCAGTTGGTGAGGAGCGAGGTGTTTTGCATCTTGCACAGACCTCACATGAAGTGACATAATTCAAAACATCCTTCCTGCAAGTGGGCCACCAAAAGAAACGAGAAAGAAATTCCTGTGTCTTTAGAATTCCTCTATGCCCAGCTATCTTGGAATCGTGAATGAGTTGCAATACTCTTAATCTGACTGTTTCAGGAATATACAGACGTTGTCCCTGAATCCACACACCATTCTTAAAGACAAGACTCGTCCCTTGGGGGTTGTGCCAAAAAGGAATCCGCATGGTATGCTTCCTTGATGTCCTTAAGTAGGTCTTGATTATGAATTACTCCTAGGAATCTAGAGTCAGGAAGAATAGTCTTAGGAGGAGTAATTGGTCGTGTCTCTGCTGAGTAAATCCTAGAGAGTGCATCAGCCTTTCCATTGCGCGATCCTGGTCTATAAGAGATGATAAAATTAAACTGGTTTAAGAAAAGATTCCAGCGAGCCTGGCGAGGAGTCAGGCACTTAGCCGACCTGATAAACTCAAGGTTACGATGGTCTGTCAGGACGACTATTTGCTGTGCAGCTCCATGAAGAAGGTGTCTCCATTCTTTGAAGGCGGCAATAATGGCCAACAACTCTCTATTGCCCACATCGTAGTTCCTCTCAGCCGAAGACAACTGCTGGGAAAAGAAGGCACAGGGATGCAAGACATTCTTCTCACCTGTTCTCTGAGAGAGTATAGCTCCAACGGCACAGTCTGAAGCATCCACCTCTATTATGAAGGCAAGCTCGGGGTTGGGATGTGCTAGGATAGGTGCAGTGGTAAATTTATCTTTTAGACGGGAAAATGCTTCCTGGGCTTGGGGAGTCCAGGAAAACCTAGACTCTTTCCGGGTAAGTTGAGTGATAGGTGACACTACCTCAGAGAAATTTCTAATGAAACGTCTATAGAAGTTGGCAAACCCGATGAAGCGCTGTACCTCCTTCACATTTCTAGGACTTGGCCAATCCTTGATGGCTTGGGTTTTGCTTCCATCCATACTAATTCCTTGTGTAGACAGTACATACCCCAGAAATTGAATTTCGGTCCTATGGAATTCACACTTTTCAAGTTTGATGTAAAGATGATTTTGTCTTAGACGTTCCAAGACCATTCTCACATGTCCATGATGTTCCTCTGTGGAGTTAGAAAAAAATTAGAATATCATCCAAATAAATTACCACGAATGTATCTAGGAGATCCCTGAAGATGTCATTCACCAAGTGTTGGAAAGTGGCTGGGGCGGTACTCAGACCAAAAGGCATAACTAGATATTCAAAGTGTCCATAGCGTGACCTGAATGCAGTCTTCCATTCATCCCCAGGTCTAATACGGACTAAGTTATAGGCCCCACGAAGATCTAGTTTAGAAAAAATGTTGGCATGTCGCACTCTCTCCAATAACTCAGGGATTAAAGGCAATGGATAACGGTTTCTAATAGTAACCTTATTGAGTTCCCTATAGTCTACGCATGGTCTCAGAGATCCATCTTTCTTCTTTACAAAGAAGATGGGTGCACCTGCAGGAGATGAAGAGGGGTGTATGAAGCCCTTGGCTAGATTTTCATCTATGTAATCCTTTAAAGCCTTTAGCTCGGGCCCCGCCAGGGGGTAGATCTTACCAAAAGGTATCTCTGCTCCAGGCAATAATTCAATTGGACAATCATATGGACGGTGAGGAGGAAGCTGGTCAGCGTTCTTCTTGTCACATAAATCCACATAGTCCTGGTATACAGCTGGTAGTTCAGGGACTGACATGATTCCTTTAGGAACAGAGCAAGCTGAAACTTTTGGACTCATCTGTTTCTCTGGAAAGTGTAATTCCTTGGTCTCCCAGTTAATGGTAGGATTCTGAGCCTGCAGCCATGGTAGCCCTAGAATAATGGGAAAGTGGGGAGAAATGATAAGCATAAAGGACAGTTTCTCTTGATGATCTTTACCCATAAGAACCCTCAAAGGCTCTGTTTCCTGATCCACTGGTCCAGAGGTCAGCAGGGAGCCATCCACAGTTTCCATCTGTACTGGAGTAGCCTTCTTCACTGAACGTATTCCCTGTTTCAGAGCAAAGGAGACATCCATAAAATTTCCACTTGCCCTGAGTCGATCATAGCAGAGCTAGACACCCAAGCTGAGTCAACCCAGAGTTTGATGGAAAGAAAGCAATGAGAATTGTTTTTCTTACAACTCAGCTGGGACACCGCTGAGGAAACTTGAAAAATGGCAGCGTTTACACAGTCAACGTCCTCAGAGGTAACGGAGTTTAAGTCCGAGAAATCAAGATCTGTTGCTGCAGATCTCTCTGGAGCCTGAGGCTCGGACCTGACAGATCCCCTCTCGCAACACTCACAATGAATGAGTGCTGCAGTAGTCTTACGAGAACGGCTGGGGCAGTTTATAATGAAGTGCCCTGACTTACCACAATAGAAACATAGATTCTCCTTAAAACGATGTTCCTTGCGTGCATCACTAACCCGTCGTTGTAAAGAGTCTACCTGCATGGGTTCAGGTTCAGGTTCCCGTGTAATCCTACTCAAAGGTTCCTTAGCTGGAGAGGAAGGTAGGAAAAGGTTAGTACGATTGCTTTCGAACCATCTCTCTTGCCTGCGTTCAGTCAGACGAGTATCAATACGGATGCAGTAGTTAATAAAGTCACCTAACGCAGTGGGAGGGTCGGCACGAGCAAGTTCATCCTTAATCAGTGGAGATAACCCCTTTCGAAAAATAGATTTTTTGGCGGAACTGTCCCAGGTGGTATCAAGGGCCCATCTCCTGAAATCCAAGGCATATTCAGCTACCGAGTGCTTACCTTGGCGCAAAGCTAACATGGCTGCTTCAGCTGTTGCACCTCGATTAGGGTCATCAAACACCTGCCCCATGGCTGAAATAAAATCATCAAGGTGATTCAAACAATCATCCTCAGTCTCAATCAGAGGGTTTGCCCACATTAAAGCCTTGTTGGTAAGCAACATAATTATAGTAAACACCTTAGATCGTTCAGTGGGAAATTGTGAAGCATGTGCAGAAAAAAAAAGATTGCATTGATTAATAAATCCCCTGAATTTCTCACGTTCACCGCCAAAACGAAAAGGGGGCAACTTGGGAATCCCAGCACTCGGGGCTACGGCAGGAGCCTGGACTCGCCCCTCTAGAACCTCAATCCTGGCTCGCAAATCCTGGGTAGTCTGTCCAACCACTTGCAAATTGTGATTATTGAGGTCCTGTAGATTTGTAAAACGGGTCTTTATATTCTGCAAATCTGCAAGGATATTATCAGTCACTCCGCAAAGTTCCTTTATGCGGGCCTCCATTTTCCAGATCTTTTAAGACAGGATTACTGGAAGAAGAGGAGAGAAAAAAAAAAAAAAAACAATAGTGTTCACCTGTGGCAACACTGCAGAGAGAAAAAAAATTAAGGGAACTGCTCACCTGGAATGGTTGTGAGAAGTCACAACCACTATCATCACAGAAAGTTTCAACCAGACATCTGATATCCAGAGTTACAGCAGACAAAAAAGAGAAAAGAAAGGAAAAAAAAAAAACAATAGTGTTTACCTGTGGTAACACTGCAAAAAGAAAAAACTTAAGGGAATTGCTCACCTGGAATGGTTGTGAGAAGTCACAACCACTGTCATCACAGAAAGTACAACCGGACGTCTGATATCCACAGTACAGCAGACACAGCCTTCCAGACCCAGCAGACACTAACGTTTTGGCTTCAGAATCTTGTAATGTATGTAGTAAAGTTCATATAGCGTCTTGTGCTTGGGTGCGATGAAAACACAGGAGTCACAGGTTTGATATAGAAAAGTCCTGTATTACTTCATACAAGTTGGCAGAAATAGTCACACAGTTTGCAGACACAGAAACAGGAGACACAGCAGGCCAGAGTAATCCAAGCTCAGCAATCACTCTCCAATACAGATTCAGGATCTTCTTCTCTGTTACCGTAAGTCCATGCAAACGTGGGTCTTTCAAAGAGCAGGGTTCAGAGTCCACAAGTGCTTCAGAGTTCCTCAGTAGGAATAGCTGGAGTACAAGGTCCAAGGCTTACAGGAGTCAAGTCACAGGTTCACTGCAGGCTAGATTCTGAAGCACTGATTGCTCAGCTGTGGCTGCTTAAGAAGCAAAGGAGAGAATCAGGGCGGGAACATGCAAGCTGGAAACTCCATTTTGACTGAGGGCAAGATAGCTGCAGCAAGACAGAAAGTAAAATGGCTGACGAACAAACTGAGTTTCAGGAATATATACATAGAACCTTACAAAAGGAGTCATTGGAGAAGGGTCATATCAGACCATCCTCTTCACCCTTGGGTGCCGGTTTTTTCTTTGTGGCGAAAAAGGATGGTTCATTAAGGCCGTGTATTGATTATCGTCTCTTGAACAATATCACTGTGAAATATCAATATCCATTACCCTTGATTTCTGACCTGTTTTCCAGGGTGAAAAGTGCTACTTGGTTTACCAAGCTTGACCTCAGGGGGGCGTATAACCTTATTCGCATTAAGCACGGGGATGAATGGAAGATGGCGTTTAATACCTCAGAGGGACATTTTGAGTACCTAGTGATGCCCTTTGGGCTCACTAATGCTCCTTCCGTCTTCCAGTCCTTCATGAATGACATTTTCAGAGATTTTGTGGATAAATTTCTGATTGTTTATTTGGATGATATCTTGATTTTTTCCAATGACTGGGACTCTCATGTGAAACATGTTCGGACTGTGTTCCAGATTTTGAGACAGAATGCTCTGTATGTGAAGGGATCAAAGTGTCTTTTTGGCGTACAGAGGATCTCATTTCTGGGATTCATTTTGTCTCCATCTGTTATTGAAATGGACCCGGTCAAGGTTCAGGCCATCTGTGATTGGGTCCAACCTACTTCATTAAAGGCTCTTCAGAGATTTTTGGGTTTTGCCAATTTTATCATAAATTTATTGGTAATTTCTCTGTTATTGTTAAACCATTGACTGATTTGACCAAAAAGGGTTCTGATGTGGTGAATTGGCCTCCTGAGGCAGACTCTGCGTTTCAGGAACTTAAGCAGAGATTCACTTCTGCTCCTGTTCTACGGCAGCCTGATGTTTCTCTGCCATTTCAGGTGGAGGTTGATGCCTCTGAAATTGGGGTAGGTGCCGTTTTGTCCCAAAGAGATCCAGAGACCTCTAAAAGTAACCCTTGTGCCTTTTTTCTCTCAAAAATTTTCTCCAACTGAACGTAATTATGACGTGGGTAATCGGGAGTTATTGGCCATGAAGTGGGCTTTTGAAGAGTGGAGACATTGGCTGGAGGGAGCCAAACATCAGGTGGTGGTCCTCACGGACCATAAGAATCTGGTTTATCTGGAATCAGCCAAGCGACTTAATCCTAGACAGGCCAGGTGGGCCTTGTTTTTCATACGTTTTAATTTTGTGGTTTCCTTTCTTCCTGGCACTAAGAATGTTAAGGCGGATGCCCTCTCAAGGAGTTTCCTTGCGGACTCTCCTGAGTTATCTGATCCTGCTGTTATTTTGAAACAGGGTGTAGTTCTTTCCGCCATCTCACCCAATTTGAGACTGGCTCTGGAAGGGTGTCAGGAGGATAAACCTGAGCGCTGCCCTATTGGGAAATTGTTTGTCCCAGACCGGTGGAAAAAGAGTGTGATGTCTGAGATTCATTGTTCCGCTTTGGCCGGTCATCCCGGAATTTTTGGTACCAGAGACTTGGTTAGTCGGTCATTTTGGTGGCCTACTTTGTCTCGTGACGTCAGGGAATTTGTGCAGTCCTGCGGGACTTGCTCTCGCTCCAAGCCTTGCTCTCGCTCTAGTGGTTTGTTGATGCCATTGCCTGTGCCCAAGAGACCATGGACCCATATCTCTATGGATTTCATTTCCGACCTCCCTGTTTCTCAGAGAATGACCGTTATCTGGGTGATTTGTGATAGGTTTTCCAAAATGATACATCTTGTGCCATTACCTAATTTGCCTTCCTCCTCCGAATTGGTGCCTTTGTTCCTTCAGCATGTGGTTCGGTTACACGGAATTCCTGAGAACATTGTGTCTGACAGAGGAGTCCAGTTTGTTTCCAGATTTTGGATGACTTTTTGTTCTAAACTTGGTGTTCAATTGTCTTTCTCCTCGGCTTTTCATCCTCAGACCAATGGACAAACTGAGAGAACAAACCAGACATTGGAGACTTATCTGAGATGCTTTGTGTCTGCTGATCAAGATGACTGGGTCTCTTTTTTGCCTTTGGCTGAGTTTGCTCTTAATAATAGGGCTAGCTCTGCCACTTTGATGTCTCCATTTTTCTGCAATTTTGGGTTTCACCCTCGATTTTCTTCGGGACAGATGGAGGCTTCTGTCTGTCCAGGTGTTGACTCTGTTGTGGAGCGTATGCAGCAGATTTGGGACCAGGTAGTGGAGAGGTTGTCCCTCTCTCAGGAGAGGGCCCAGCGGTTTGCCAACCGGCATAGGACTGATGGTCCTCGGTTTAAAGTGGGGGACTTGGTCTGGTTGTCCTCAAGAAATATCCCTATGAGAGTTGCATCTCCTAAGTTTAAGCCTAGGTTCATTGGACCTTATAAGATCTTGGAGATTCTTAATCCTGTTTCCTTTCGTTTACTTCTTCCAGGGACATTTAAGATCCATAACGTGTTCCACAAGTCCTTATTGAAGAGGTTTGTCGAGCCAGTGGTTCCTATGGCTGCGCCTCCTGACCCTGTTTTGGTTGAGGGCAATCTGGAGTATGTGGTTGAGAAAATATTGGATTCTCATTTTTCTAGACGGAAACTCCAGTATTTGGTTAAGTGGAGAGGTTATGGTCAGGAGGACAATTCTTGGGTGTTTGCTTCGGACATCCATGCTAGGAGACTGATCCGTGCGTATCACAGAGCTCATCCTGACCGACCTGGTTGCCCAAATGAGGGTTCGGTGACCCCTCCTCAAGGGGGGGGACTGTTGTGAATGTGTTGGAGATGAATTCTGAGCAGAAGCTCCCTCTGGTGGTTACAAACAGTACTGAACCATTCAATGAGGATTGGCAATCAGGAGTTACAGACTGATCTTATATAAGGGAGGTTCCCTCCCATCATGGTTGCCGGTGATCAATTGTTCTTGTCTCAACTGTGGTTCCTGGTTCACTTGGAAGCTTGCTGAGTCTTGCCTGCATCTTCTGCCATCAGATAAGATATTTTCTGCTTTTATTTTTTGTGCTTGCTTTTTGCATTGTTCCCTGCACTTCTGTGGAGGTCAGCCAGGTCCCCTCCGGGGGCTTGTGCTCCTCTCAGTTTATCTGAGCCACTGTTATTTGTTCATTTGCCTTTTCCAGTTTTTTCAGTGACTGCGGCTTAGTTTTGTGACACCAGAGAACTAATTTAGGTGGTAGAGGTCGTGTGATCTCAGGTGTTTTTGCAATTAGTAGAGTTGGTATTTTTTAGGGTTTTTTGGATTGCAGTAAGTGTCCTTCCTATCCTTTTCTGTCCAGGTAGATTGGGCCCCAACGTTTGCTCATACTATTTTCTGTCTGTGTCTGTATTTCCTCTTGTCTAACCACCATTACATGTTTGGGGGCTTCCTATGTTCTTTGGGGATCTGCTCCGGGGCAGATAGCTTTCCTCTTTCTATCTTTAGGTGTAGTTAACCTCTCAGGCTGTGACGAGGCGTCTAGGACCAACGTAGGAACGCTCCACGGCTGCCTTTAGTTGTGGTGGTTAGTCAGGGTACTGCAATCCAGTAGATTCCAACCTCTCTGGTGTATTGCCGTTTTTGCCTGCTCTCCTCAGCTGCCAAATCATAACAATTTACTGTCTACGTGGTTTTTATTGTATGAATGGGCCTTGTGTGGCCATGTGGTGGGGGGGCCGGTATTGTGTGTGGTGATGTGTTTGTGTGTGGTAATGTGGTGGGGGGCAGAGCTACTGTGCAGGGGGGCTGGATTAGCGAGTAATCACGATGCCTCTTATATATATAGATGTATGCAGTTTGTATTGTGAAATCTGGTGACAGAGTTTACAAACTTCTAGTATCACAGTAAATGCTGTCCTTGTCAAGGGTGTGAGTTGTGAGAATAAGGGCCCCGTCACACATAGCGACACACCAGTGATCCCGACAACGATATGCACTTGTCAGGATCGCTGGTGTGTCGCTACATGATCGCTGCTGAGCTGCCAAATAGGCAGCTCAGGCAGCGATCAGGACAGCGCCACTGCGGGTAACGTCGCTTAGTTACCTGCAGTGTACATTGGATACCAGCCCGCTGGTGCAGGGAGCTGGTAACCAAGGTACACATCTGCGTGGCGCCTGGAAGCCTGATGTGTACCTTGGTTACCAGCTGATCGCTGGTCTCCCGCCTGTCACACGCAGCGATGCGTGCTGGCCAGCGGGAGACCAACGATCAAAAAAATGTCCTGGCCTTTGGACAGCGATCAGCGATACCCGGCAGGGGGGCCGGTTGCTGATCAGTGTCACACACAGCGATATCGCAGGGGAGATCGCTGTTGCATCACAAAACTAGTGACTCAGCATCGATCTCGCTAGCGAGATCGCTGTGTGTGACGGGGGCTTAAGGCTTTATGGCTATGAACAACTCTGTTTTAGATGCCAATATACAGAATATAACTACCGTATATACACATACATTGTTTACCTACAGTGGGAATTTGCGACAGTGGGAACTTGATTATGCTAATACTCTATTGTAATCATGTCATTGGATGCGCACCCTAAGATTAAAAGTTTTAGCTCATGTTAACCTTTTTTCCTTAGGAGTTGACCTGGTCAGCATTAGACTTGACCTAGAAACATTGTTTCAGTTCAGCCATCTTGTGATGACCTTTAAGGTAATATGTCTTTGAAATATATCTCATGGGAAAACAATCCTGAATTTAAAAACTAACATTATTTTACTTCACAACTGAATGCTAATCTGTTAAAAATGTGATATATACAACAAAATTAGCATTTTAGTGGGGTTTTTTTTTAACCAAAATTGAAATCTTATTTGGTGATACGAGAAAGTATTTTGCAGACTATAAGACCCACCAGACTGCAAGATGCACCCAAATTTTTTTTGGAGAAAAATAGGAAAAAAATGTTTTTAAATAAAATGGGGGTGTATTTTATAGTTATTTTACGGTAGCTTACGTGGAGTCGACTGCAGTGAAGCAAGGTCACAGGAGGAAGGGTCGCTACTCCAGAAGGCCGGCAGCAGTAGGAATGCGGCGATACTATAGGCCCCGGACTACGCTGAGCACCGACATTTTAGGAGAGCCCAGGGTCCGCAGCCTCGCATCTCCTCCTCCCGGGATGGGGCCTGCAGCATCGCCTCACTCCTGCTGCCACCGCCATCCTCCTGAAGCAGTGACCCTGCCTCTTGTGATCCCACTCCACTACAGCCACCACCCTCGGTAAGCTACCTTTGGATTAAAAGACGCACCCCCATTTTCCTTCCAAATTTTTTGGGAAAAAAGTGCTTCTTACAATCTGAAAAATGCAGTATATATATTGTAAAGCGCTGCGGAATATGTTGGCACTATGGAAATAAAAATGAATATATAGGAGTAGTAAAGCCAGCAATGGCAGCTTTAGGCTGCGTTCAAATGACAGTGTTGTTTTTCTACCATGTTACATCCACAAATTGAAGTCTTCTTGCATCTCTGGGTTTTCATCTGCAGACAGTAGTATGAGCTATCTACCATTAGAAATCACACTGTCCAATCTGCACTTTGGATAAAATCAATGAGATTTGTTTTCCACGTAGACTTTTGGTCCATGTGGAAAATCGCTAATATACACTACCACACTGACTTTTATTGTTTAATGTACTGTCCTTATTCAAACCATCACTCTGACTGACTGAAAATATGTTATTGTGAATGAGGTCTAACAGTACGAAGTTTCGGATACTTTTGTTCTTTTCGTTATTGTTATTTACTTGTTTGTTATGTTGTTTCTCCAGACATTCCGCCCTGCTGCAATGTTAGTTGAGCGATCTCGTGATTTTGGGAAGACATGGAAGGTGTTCAGATATTTTGCACAAAATTGTGATTTAGATTTTCCGCACATTTCTGAAGGTCATGCTGATGAAATAGGAGATGTTGTTTGTGATTCTAGATATTCAGACATGGAGCCTTCCTCCGAAGGAGAGGTAATAACCCCGACGGCTGGGTTTATAACATATTTTGAAATATATTTTTAATCCCCAAAAGTGAATAATGTAAAGGATAGATCCAACTGTATCCTAACTAAATGTTAATTTTGATGGAATTCTGTGCCAATAGATTCGTAAAATTGGTTTGTAACGCCATTTTATGTGTTCTGTAACTTTTTTATTTTAATGTCAATGGGCCTGCCATAAGAAGGGTCTAACAGGCACATGTTTTGTCAGATAGCACTCGTATCAATGTACAGTTGAAACTAGAAGTTTACATACACTATATAAAAAGACATATATGCATGTTTTTCTCAATATCTGACATGAAATCAGAATAAACCTTTCCCGTTTTAGGTAAATTAGGATTACCATAATCTAATATATACTTACCTTGTAATGTCTTCACATCCTGTTCTGTCCAGATCCCAGAATTCCAAGCGGCGGAAGTTCACCGACCACCATGTTGGGACACCCAAGTGATGGGTGTCTCAATATGGAAACTGCTGGTGGTACCAGCCTCTTGCATGGTACTGCCAGCGGAACACTGTTGTACCTCACACACACACACACACTATATACACCATACGCACCACACACACACACTGTATACACCGTAAGCACCACACACACACTGTATATGCCGTACACACACACTGTATATGCCGTACGCACCACACACACACAGTATACGCCGTACGCACTACACACACACTGTATATGCCTTACGCACCACATACACACTGTATACGCCATACGCACCACACACACACACTCTGTATATGCCGTATGCACCACACACACACACACACACAACACACTGTATATGCTGTACCCAGCCTCATGCACGGTATCACCAGCGGAACACCGTCGCAAACACGCCGCCTCCGGGATCAGCCGAATGATTCACTGATCGCCACCATGTTTGTACAGGAGGAGTGCATGCGCAGTTTTAATGTGACCGCCACTCTCTGTCTGCACAAAGAGGGGGGCGGTCTGATTTACTGCGCCTGCGCGAATTCCGCGCAGGTGCAGTGAATCATTCGGCTGATCTTGGCGGCAGATGCACGACATGTCTACAGGCAGAAAAAGCTGGTCACATTAAAGGAGTTTTCCCATGAACGAAAGTTCATTTTAAAAATTGTCTGTGTCTGACCGTGTACGGAGCATACCACATCTCCTGGGCAGGGGAGGAAGCAAAACACAATACTGACATTACAGCAGGGGATCACAGAGAATTCATTTTGTGAGGTAAAATATTTCACTGACTGTTTTTAAACAATATTTTACCTCACAAAATGTATCCTCTGCGATCTCCTGCTGTAATGTCAGTATTGTCTTTTGATTCCTCCTCTGCCCAGGAGCTGTGGTATGTTCTGTACACGGTCAGACACAGACAATTTTTAAAATGAACTTTCGTTTGTGGGAAACCCCCTTTAAAAAGCAAATATCAACGCCATCATGGCTCCTCCTAAAAAGTACGCCAATGACAATGAAAGGAAAGCAGCAAAGGCACAACGTCGATGACAACAACGGGCAAATGAGACTCTTGAAGAGCAACAGCATCGCTGGGACAAAAACTATGCATAAAAGCATAGCAGTCAAGCACATGAGTCCCCTGATGCAAAAGTCATTAGATTATCACAGGATGCCATTAGGCAACGCTGCAAACCCTACCCCCATCGTGACATTACCGCCCTCCTGATGCGATAGCATTGGGCCTCCATCTAGTTATTGATATTTGCCAAATGCCAGAATAATGAGAGAGAGAATGTTTAAGGCATTTTTATTACTTGCTGCAAAGTCAAAAGTTTACATACATTTTATTGCCCTTAAATTGAATGACTTGGGTCAAACATTTGGGATATCCTTCCACAAACTTCTCACAATAGTTGGTCAGAATTTGGGCCCATTCCTCCTGACAAAACTGGTGTAACTGATTCAGGTTTGTAGGTTGCCTTGCTCGCACCTGCCTTTTCAGCTATGCCCATACATTTTCAGTAGGATTGAGATCTGGGCTTTGTGATGGACACTCCAAAACATTGACTTTGTTATCCGTAAGCCACTTCGCTACCATTTTGGCAGTATGCTTCGGGTCAGTGTCGATTTGGCTGTGTAGTTTGTGTTTAGAGACCTATGGCCAGCACAATTGTACATTTATTTTTAATAACTGTTACCCAATTGTGAAGTAATGCAAAATTTTGTGCTATAGAAATAAAAATGAGGTATTATTTTTTCAAATTGTTGAGTATAAATCAATGTTGAGTGGCTTTTCCAAATATTATGACCTTAATATATTAGCAATGATGCCATATAATTCTGTATATGTCATATATATTGACAAATTTAAAAATGCATTGCAATCTATTCTATTATTTCTAAACACTGTTTTTCGGTGATTACTTCATATCTCCGTTCATACTGCACTCACACACACAAATGATACACCATTTGAAAGGTAAACTTCAGCAATAAAATAGCCAAACAAACCACACATCCACGATTTGATCACAAAATACAGTTTAAACATTAATTTTCATAAACCTGCAGTAAGGAAAAATGACCTGCAGGTGGCACCACACTACCCCAAAGCACACTACCACAAAGCTGCTTACAGACATCACAAACAAATCCAAACATTTGCCTTGGGGTCTTTCCAGCTTGTCCAAGTGCTTGCCCAGCCTATTTCAGGCATATTGAAGGATTGTACACTTCACTGCAGGTGAGTCACATATGCAAACACATTTGTAAACATTCACTGCTTTTTTGGTGATTACTTCACCCCACACACACAAATGGTGAGTCACATATGCAAACATTTGTAAACATGCACTGCTTTTTCAATGATTACACAAATGATACACCATTTGAAAGGTAAACTTGCCCCCTTCAGCAAAAAAAGAGCCAAACAAAACAGGCCACACATTCACGATTTGATCAATAAATACAGTTTAAACATTCATTTTTATAAACCTGCAGAAAGACACAATGACCTGCATGTGGCACCTCAACCGGAAGACATTTTTTGGCCTCTACTTATCAAACCAATTTATTGTATTACCAATCTACATATATAAATACCTGTCTGTGTTCATCATCTCATAAAATACATTTACATTTGACCAGCTTGCTTTTTCTGAAATTGCCTACGCCCCCGACAACCAATGTGCAAAAATTTCGCACGGGCCAAGCTAGTCAATACTAAATGTTATAAATATTTGCATTTTCCAGAGCGAAAAACACACAAGCTGTTTTGATTTTATTCAATTTGCCGGGTTCAGCAAATCCCTAAATTGTTGACATGAGTTTGATTTGCGTGGAATTGGTTTGATCATTACAATATATTTTCTTAGTAGTCTGTCACCCATCTCATGAGCGTGCTTTTCCTGTTTATTTGCTGTTTCCCAGTTCCTTGATGTGATACTGGTCATCATAGAAACTAAATATTTGAATCAACACTTGGACCCCAAATCATTATTTGCATTTTTTTATTCTGTGCTATTCTCAGACATTTGATGCACCAAATTGGTGCATGCATTTCATGAATTTGGCACAGAGTCAAAAGGA
The DNA here is from genome assembly GCA_033576555.1 of Oophaga sylvatica. Lineage (NCBI taxonomy): Eukaryota > Metazoa > Chordata > Amphibia > Anura > Dendrobatidae > Oophaga > Oophaga sylvatica. Next base: position 280,920,207 of record JARQOD010000004.1, read on the forward strand.
CTTCTTTCCTGTCATGAGGAATTTTTGCAACATTTTTGAGCAAAAAGTTTCATATTTTTCAAAATGTCAATGATGCAAATTTTTGAATAACAAGTATAAAACTACATCGGGGGACTGTAGTAGGACTGCACCAAATTTTGCAACTTTTTAAAAAGTTGGAATTGAGGAATCAGGCAAAAACACCTGCAAGCACAAAACTCCTCCAATAAAGTGAAAGAAAAAAAACAGGCAAAATAGACTTCAAAAAGGTGTAAATAGAATAAAGTCTTTAGTGCAAAAGAAAAGGCGAAAACACAAAACTGGACAGAAATAGGCAAAAAGGCAATGATGAATAGGGGTCTGATGTTCATATGGATCCAGATAAGCACAGGGGCATTATATATGTGTTACTAAACTCACCATGTTTCCTGGATTCGTCACCATTATCTACAACAAAGTAAACAGTTGTCTCTATGAGATATACAAAAGCTCATCAGTGTTCATCCAAAGACACAAGATGAAAGACACAAGTATATATCATAATTAGAACTAAATTTGCATGTGACATTTAAAGTGTTTTGTTTTTTTTACATTAATTAAGTTTTACATTACAATTTTCCTTTGAATAATTGCTCACACCATTATAGCTGTAACAACAAAATAACATAAATATACATCTTTTTGATTTTGAGCTGTGCTATAATGAAACCTATCACGAGATCAAAGTGGCCAGTTTTTTATTCTATTTTATTCCCGTTGCTTCTCTGAGTATTTCATTTTTTGTTTAATTTAATTCTGCGATTCCGTTCCAGAGATATGAGCCTTAGGCCGGGATCGCACATACGAGAAACATGGACGAGTCTTGCATGTTAATATCCAGCACTGCTGCTTGCACTCGGGAGCTGCCTGCATAGAAATACATGCTCCCGAGTACAGGCGTCAGTGCCAGATATTAACATGCGAGACTCGCCCGTGTTTCTCGCATGCGTGATTCCGGCCTTATAGTCAGTACAAATTTTTATGGTCTTTATCAAGTGGTGTTACTCAAAGGGTATTAATGCAGAGTAATCTAAAGTCACGCCCCAGAGGATCCTGTGAACAAAGCCCCTTTGTTAAAAACCACAAAAAATAGTACTTAATAAACCACCTCTGAAATGATAAGAGGGATTTTATTAAAAAAAAAAGAAAGAAAAAGTGGGGAAAAGCAGGAATAAAATTAGAGTGAAAACTGCCTACTTTTGACCTGGTGACAGGGCCTCTTTAAACAAGCTATACATTAAGCAAATTTGTATAAAATTATGTTTTCCTTCAGTACTCTGGTGTGTTTAAAGATAATTATGCTGTTTTTTTAGGTGGTTTTGAAAGCTTTAGATCCCAGTTTTGATATTGATGATCCATATGATGCCTATATACAAGGTATGAAAATACAATAATTTCAAACAACCAGAAATAGTGGTTCTTAGTTGTTTTAAGGTCAAATTATTCTCTATATGAACTTTATACAAAGCTACACCGATTTAGAGGGAAGCTATTTGTGCATTGCATCATAAATGCAATGTATTGTACATGTAATTTTTTTATTGTAAGCAGTAGTTATTTGGCGTAAAAGTACAAGAATAGGCTGCCTAATGAATATCACGATTTATATATTAAGTATTATGATTATAATTCTTGCTTTTTTCCTGCTAACATTAAACATTATTCTTTTTTTTAGATATAATTACCATAACAAATTTAAGAATTAATTTTACAAAACTTCACACCTTTGGAGATACATTAGGTAATGGATGGCAAAGTGAGCAGCTGGAAAAATATTACTATGCTATATATGAAATGATTGTAAGAGGAAACTGCTTTTGCAATGGTCATGCCAGTCAATGCATCCCAGTAGGCTCCATGAGAGGAGACGTTTTCAATGAACCTGGAATGGTAAGTTTGGCTTCATCCTTATGTGTGTGATCTGTTATTGTATTACAAATGTACAGTTTTATGTTGGTCACAAGAAGGGTCAGACTGGCCTGGCGGGTATCGATGAAATCCCCGGTGGGCCCCTGCTGAGAGAGAGAGGGTCATAGTGAGAGAAAGAGAGATTCTGTCAATTCCTGACTGACAGCTCCTACAGTCAGAACAGCGTCCATCTTCAGCATGTGGCGCTGGCAGCAGTGTTGTGAATGAGCACACGCTCCCTCTGGTGGTTACAGACAGTACTGAACCTTCCAGCGAGGAATGGCAATCAGGGATCACTGACTGTACTGATATAAGGGAGGTTCCCTCCCATGATGGTCGCCGGTGATCAATTGTTCTGGTCTCAATTGTGTTCCTGGTTCATTTGGAAGTTTGCTGGTGTCTTGCCTGCATCTGCTGCTTTCAGATAAGATATTTTCTGCTTTTCTTTTTGTGCTTGCTATTTGCATAGTTTTCTGCACATTTGTGGAGGACTGCCAGGTCCCCTCCTGGGGCCTGTGCTCATCACAGTTTGTCTGTAGCCACTGTTGTTTTTTCATTTACTTTTTCCTGCTTTTTCAGCGGCTGAGGCTTGGTTTTGTTCACACTGAGATCTGATTTAGTGGGTGGCGAGATCGTGTGATCTCAGTATTTTTGTAATCAGAATTGTTGGATTTTTGTAGGGTTTTCTGGGTTGCAGAAAGTAATCTCTCCTGTCCTATCCTATTTAGTCAGCTTGTGGCCCCAGCGTTTGCTCATTCTATTTTCTGTCTGTGTCCGCGCTTTCTTCTTGACTAATCGCCATTACATGTTTGGGGGCTTCCTATTTTCTTTGGGGATCTGCTCCGGGGCAGATAGCTTTCATCTTTCTGCCTTTAGGTGTAGTTATCTCTCAGGCTGTGACGAGGCGTCTAGGATCAACGTAGGAACGCTCCACAGCTACCTCTAGTTGTGTGGTTAGTTTAGGAATCTGCAACCCATTAGTTACCAACATCTCAGGTGTTCGGCTGTCCGGCTGTTGTTCCTGTCCTCCTCAGCTACCTAACATAACACAGCAGGAGTCCTGTGAGGGCAGAGCCAGTGCTGCTTCCCTCTTTGACTCCTCTTTTCATGCCGTTTGTGCGGCCTGTCTTAATAAAGAAGACTCTGTAGACTGCTCTGTGTCTGTGAGCAATAGGGAATCTCCAGGCTCAGAGCAGCTGCACAGTGACCAGTGTGTGGCATAAGGATGAAGGAGGGTGTTTTAACTTCTTGCAATTTGTTGACATGGGGCGGAGCCTACTGTCATTGGGGGAAGGGCTTAACATTTGGGACCCACTACTCCATGTGCAGGATACATCTTGGTGGAATGGAGACTGGATTAGATGAGGCAAGTAAGCAACAATTTGACTTTACTGTCATGCATTGGCTTCCTCTGGATCAACATGTTAGGCTATAGGTTGGACTGAATGGACTTAAGTCTACCTTCAACCTTAAAAACTATTTAGTGCAGTGATTTGCTCTTAGGTCGGGGTCACACAAGTGTATAAAAAAATCAGTCCATTCTCATACAGGAGAGCGGGATGATTTTTCGAACTTGTCATCAGTGTGCTGTCTGTATACAATCTGTTTTATACTCAGCAGCTATTGATCTTTTACGGGACTATTTAAAGCGTCCCATGTTCCAGAATGGTCATGTATCTGTAAAAATCGGATGCTATAATGATGGTCCGTATGACATCCAATTTTTTTTTTTTCGCACCCAACTGATTTCGGAGTCAAATTGTACCATGCTGCAATTTTTTCCTCACGCTGAATACAGCTGAGAAAAAAGACACAAATCTGCACAGCCTCATTGAATAACATTGGTTTGATTGGTACAATCCCTTATTTATCGGATTGCACGCTTCTGATTTATACGGTCTTGTGAGCGAGCCCTTAGTAATATTCTGCATGTGAATTGCCGTGCAGCAGAGGTAATACATTGCTGGGGCTACTCGGCAACTATGGGCACAATTCACATTATGCTGCTGCTACAATGCAATCTAATGTAAAGGAATGTGGTTGCATTGTATCTGACAAGCTTTCTGGACCACGACACACAAGTAGAAAAAAAACAATGTGGGTTGTGGGCAAAGTCTTGTGCAGTCTCAGCCTAAGGGCAAAATCAAACGTCCTTGAAACACTGTCCGTGTACTGATCGCGATGCACAGACTGGTGACAGCGCTGATTTTTTTGTCCCAGTCTCTGTACTTAGACCTGCGGGGCTGGACATCCTGCGCCTCTGGGCCCTACCTCCTGACGTCTACTTTTTCCTCTCCCTGCCCCTCTAAAACCTGGTATTTACTGGTAAAAAAAGTATAATAATAATTTCAAATTTGACCGTTCTCCCCTCAGAAAATTACAACTCCCAGCATACCCTATCAGATTCAAACCATCAGGGCCTACTGGGAGTTGTAGTTTTGTTACTGCAATGATGATGCGGGACAGGTGTTGCATCTGAACCTGCAGTATCAAAAGTCATTCAAACTTTAAGGCTACTTTCCCAGTTGCATTGTGAAATCCAGCAGGCTCTTTTGTCTGGGAAGAGCCGGATGGATTTCACAGGATACGACGCTTTCCTGGTACAGCCAGATGATCCCATTGACTATAATAGAAGGCCAGTCATGAACCAGCCAAACAGGTGGCCGGAAATCGCAGGATGTTGAGATTTGATGTCCGGTCGTTTTGCCGACTCACTGCCAGAGCCAGGTGGCCTCGCATTATAGTGAATGGGAGCATCTGACTGATCAGGCAGGTCCCCCGAAATTTGTCTGGCTCTTCTCAGACAGAAGAGCCTGCCAGATTTCACAAGCATTATGATAATGTAAGGTATAGGCAGGTACGTGGGATGCAGTGACATGCAGGAGGCAGATCAAGAGTTAACAGGGGGATTTATTAAAGGGACACTCCACATAAGGAGGTAGTAATTGGGGAACGGATTGGCAAAGGTTAAACAGCAAACAAGAGTTCAATAAACGCTGGCATTTTATTACAGGGTTACTCCACGCAGGGAGGTAGTAATTGGGGAACGAATTGGCAAAGGTTAAACAGCAAACAAGGGTTCAATAAACGCTGGCACTTATCCATCAGTTGCTCTCAGGGGATCAAGGCAAACAGGATCAGCGATGACGTTGGAAGCGATGGGTGAAGACTCTGGCCTGGTCCCGGAGGAATGTGAGACACTGACTCCGGACCGTTGCGACATATCCTGACGCCCCTGGAGGTGTTCGGAAGGTCCCGGTGCAAAGGCTCAGCATAGGGGAAGTTGAAGGCCCCGGAATGCAAGGGCTACGAGGCACGGGAGAGCCCGGGAGAGTGTCAGCCGACTCCGAGTCTGTTCCAAGGTCTGGTCCACAACAAGTACCGCCTGTAGACCGCGGCACGGGATGTCCCTGAAGTATCGGGGGTTGACGCTGTATCCGTCACACGCTGGAAACAGTCTGACTGCGTGTGTCTGGAGATTCGGCCATCCGGCATGGCTTACAGGAGCTCAGGTGAGGAGAGAGACTTAACTTTCTCCTGCTGCGCGCTCTGTCTTCTTGCCAAAAGCCCTGCTTTCTCTTGCTTTGCCCCTTTTATGTCTGATCCGACCTCAGCAATCAGGTGCAAAGGTCCGTCCAGGCTAGAAACTCTTCCCCCGGCAACAAAAGCGTCAGTCTCAACAGTTCCGGCCCAGATATTAGAGGAGTGTCACGGACCCGATCCATCTCCCTACAGTCATGGCCAAAAGTTTTGAGAATGACACAAATATTATACTTTCACATGATCTGCTGCCCTCTGGTTTTTATGTGTGTTTGACAGATGTTTTTATCACAGACAGAAATATAATTGCAAACATATGAGTAACAAAAGCTTATATTGACAGTTAGAATGAGTTAATGCAGCAAGTCAATATTTGCAGTGTTGACCCTTCTTCTTCAGGACCTCTGCAATTCTCCCTGGCATGCTCTCAATCAACTTCTGGACCAAATCCTGACTGATAGCAGTCCATTCTTGCACAATCAATGCTTTCATTTTGTCAGAATTTTTAGGTTTTTGTTTGTCCACCCGTCTCTTGATGATTGACCACAAGTTCTCAATGGGATTAAGATCTGGGGAGTTTCCAGGCCATGGACCCAAAATCTCTATGTTTTGTTCCCTGAGCCATTTAGTTATCACCTTTGCTTTATGGCAAGGTGCTCCATCATGCTGGAAAAGGCATTGTTGATCGCCAAACTGCTCTTGGAGGGTTGGGAGAAGTTGCTCTTGGAGGACATTCTGGTACCATTCTTTATTCATGGCTGTGTTTTTAGGCAAGACAGTGAGAGAGCCGATTCCTTGGCTGAGAAGCAACCCCACACATGAATGGTTTCAGGATGCTTAACAGTTGGCATGAGACAAGACTGGTGGTAGCGCTCACCTTGTCTTCTCCGAATGAGGCGTTTTCCTGATGTCCCAAACAATCGAAAAGGGGATTCATCAGAGAAAATAACTTGTCCCCAGTCCTCAGCAGTCCACTGCCTGTACCTTTTGCAGAATATCAGTCTGTCCATGATGTTTTTTCTGGAGAGAAGTGGCTTCTTTGCTGCCCTCCTTGAGACCAGACCTTGCTCCAAGAGTCTCCGCCTCACAGTGCGTGCAGATGCACTCACACCTGCCTGCTGCCATTCCTGAGCAAGCTCTGCACTGCTGGTAGCCTGATTCCACAGCTGAAACACTTTTAAGAGACGGTCCTGGCGCTTGCTGGTTTTTCTTGGGCGCCCCGGAGCCTTTTTGGCAACAATGGAACCTCTCTCCTTGAAGTTCTTGATGATGCGATAGATTGTTGACTGAGGTGCAATCTTTCTAGCTGCGATACTCTTCCCTGTTAGGCTATTTTTGTGCATTGCAATGATGACTGCACGTGTTTCTTTAGAGATAACCATGGTTAACAGAAGAGAAACAATGATGCCAAGCACCAGCCTCCTTTTAAAGTGTCCAGTGGTGTCATTCTTACTTAATCATGACAGATTGATCTCCAGCCATGTCCTCATCAACACCCACACCTGTGTTAATGGAGCAATCACTGAAAAGAGGTTAGCTGGTCCTTTTAAGGCAGGGCTGCAATGATGTTGAAATGTGTTTTGGGGGATAAAGTTCATTTTCTAGCCAAATATTGACTTTGCAAGTAATTGCTGTTAAGCTGATCACTCTTTATAACATTCTGGAGTATATGCAAATTGCCATTAGAAAAAGTGAAGCAGTATACTTTGTAAAAATTAATATTTGTGTCATTCTCAAAACTTTTGTCCATGACTGTACATATCAAAGACAAACAAAATATATAAATGTCAGACTAAAGTGAAGCAAACGTTCATCGAGGTCTCCAAATGGAAAAGTTTATTGGAGTGATTGTGCTTTACACCACCACATATTGACTCTTATAGGGTATTTCCCAAGCCAATTGTGAAATACCCTATATGGGTGGATAGATGGTGTCATAGGTGGAGTAAACTTTTCCATTTGAAGATGCTGGATAACATTTTGCTTCACTTTGAATATTGCTTAAGCTGCTGAGGGGCTGGGTTGTTTACCGAGGACAAGGAATGTCCATGTGTGAGAAAGACGGCTACTGATTGTAAGTCACAGATTACGTTAAGTACAATAAATAAAAGCCCCCATCTCACATAGCGAGATCACTAGCAAGATCGCTGAGGCGTCACCGATTTTGTGACGCAACAGCGACCTAGCCAGCGATCTCGCTACATGTGACACGCAGCGGCGACCGGCCCCCCTGCTGGATATCGCTGATCGTCCTCGAATATCCTGGACCATTTTTCTATCGTTGGTGTCCCGCTGGCCAGCGCGCATCGCTGTGTTTGACCCCGACGAGCGGCCTCGTTGGCGATGCAGAACTCAGGAACGCGGGCGGGAATCGTCAGAAAATCTGCAGTGTAACAAGGTACCAACGACCGCCGAGGTCATTATACGGATCGCCGGATCGTTGCTGCATCGCTAAAGAGATCTGCATGTTTGGTAGCTTACTAGCGACCATTTAGCGACACACCAGCGATCCTTACCAGGTCGTATCGTTGTCAGGATCGCTGGTGCATCGCTAAGTGAAACGGGACCCTAAGTTGCTTTAGAAGAAACGCATTGATCTAGTGCAGTGCACAATACAGTTCTCTTTTGCACACTGTATAGTTTACTAAAAGGCACACATTTCAGTGAGAGAGGCCAAAAAATGAACAGGTAATAGAACTGTTTATGGTAGCTATAGTGTGGGTCGTTAGGGTCAATTTCACTGGTGGGCCCTAGGAAATCTTAGGGATAGATGACTTTTGAGTTGCAGAGCCATTGTCATACTTTTTTTAGGGTGCCAACCCCGCGATCAGGAAGTGTTGTCATAGGGAACAATAAGTAGAGATTAGCTCCATATGAGGACAACCCCCTTTGAAACCCTATGTTTCCCACCAAGTTAAATAGTAAAACTTATTTTCAATGTCGGTGCTGGTTCTGATCCACCGGCACTTGCTCTCCTGGGGATCACGTAACATTATGATGTCACACAATCACTACAATCAATCTACGCTGGCTTCACTGATGTAATTGACATCAAGAGGGAAGTGAGAGCTGGGTCTGCTCTCTCACTTCCTCTGGATGTCTTGATTCATTCGAAGGAGTGGAGAGTGAAGCCAGTACAAATTGGCCTCAGTGATCACATGACATAACAAAATAGCGCGATTCTACTGGAGGAAAGCATAGAGATTCAAAGGAGTTGTCCAAGTAGTTGACAACCCCTTTAACGTGGCTTGTTGCACGAGAATTACTTACAGTATATTTTTACAGATTTGTGTCTTATGCAGCTTTCACTAATTTTAGGTCCATGGCAAATGTGTCTGTCAACATAATACAGATGGCGTCAACTGTGAAAAATGTAAAGAATTTTATAATGATGCACCATGGAGCCCTGCAGTTGGCTTTGAAGATAATGCCTGTAAAAGTAAGTTCAGGCTAAATGTTTTTCATACTTTTATGACCTCAATACCTATTTATCGTTTACATTGTGCTGCTACATGGTCAAGTTCTTCCCCCATCTGCCTTCATTTGCATCTGCGTTAGATTTCCTATATGGTATATTTCATCCATATGGTGTATTGTCAGACGCTAAATAAGTAAGGATATCATATGGTGCTTAATTAAAACTTCATACAATATAGTGCACAATATGGCATACACTGGTCAAATATCCGCTCCATTCAAGTTGCGTAAATAACAAATAACAGGATAGTGGTGGTTACAAGCCTGAGGGTTAGCTCTCATCTGCATATAAATACACCGAGTGAAATGTAATCAAAATTCGCATTGCACTCGCACCAATGTTATTCAATAAGGCAGTGTTCTTCTGCGAGTTCTTCCTTAACTGGAATCAGGCTGAGGAAAAGATTGCAGCATGCCGTTTATAGCTACAACAAAAAGAAGAAAGGTGGGCACCGCTGGAAATATAAATTTACTATCAAACGTGCTACCAACATGTGCTAAGAATTGAAAACTACAAGGAAGTAAAGAAACGCAAATAAATGGTGCACACTCAGGAATGAAAAAAGTGAAAAAAAGCTTTATTGGTAAACAACAGTAGTGTTAAAAACATTTAAAAACAACAGACATGAAGAAGCTCACAATAAGAACATAAAAAAGCAGGCATAATAGGACAAATAATCCCAACGGAGCTCAATGGGAAGGCAGATAATTAAATACATAAATAATAAATTGTAGCTGCAAGTATGAAGAAACATAAATAAGTAGTGGCAAATAAGGATTTACCAATTCAGTTACCAACAAAAAATAAATAATTATGAATGCAGCAGGATATAAATGTTCATATCAAATGAGGGTAACAGATATTAAGGAAGAAATCGATCAATGCCACATAAACCTGCTCAATGATGCTGTATGGTACAAGGTGCCAAAAGATGAAAAGTGCGGTGGAATGCATCAATTAACTCTGTTGCCACAATACGCAAAGTGAATTAAATGAGCAGCTAGTGAAACAATATGCATGTCAAGCCATACTTGCCAAAGACCGGAGCCCACAAATGCCAGCTCAACCCAACGCGTGTTGCTAATACAATTAGCTTCATCAGGGGAGGTCAGCATCTGATACGTCAAGTCATGTATAAATACAAGTAAGTGTATTATGTATTGCCCCATGATCACCAACATATGGGCAGCATACACAGGAACAAAGAAAGAGGTCAAATCAAAGCGTCTGCATCAAGCAGCGGCGTGTGTGTCACCCTAGCCAAAAGAGAGTAGATGCGTTTCACTGACCGGAAGTGACAGGCAAGCCGCCTGAAAGGTCAGAGATCATATAAAGAATGTGCAATAAAGACCAGTTAATAAATAGAATTAAAATAATTTTTTATTTATATCAATAAGTAAAAGTAAGTAAACAGCTGATAACAATGAACCTATAAATATCATTTTGGGCTATTTTACCAATTTACATTACATTACAATTCCTAGGATTTAATATTTTAATATTGAATTTGTGCTCCATTGTTGTCAGCTGTTTACTTACTTTTACTTATTGATATTAATCAAAATTATATCTCAATTTTCTTGTGCTTGACTTTTTAGTTTCTATACAATTTGTTCTATTTTTGATAATATGAAAGGTCAGAGGTAGCCATGATAAGCGTGTCATTCAAGCTGCAAGTAACTGAATGTGCTCCACCTGCCGGAAATGACCAGCGTTGCGCAGCTATAAGGGTAATGGAAACAACATCATCAAAACAAAGGTACCCTGACAAATCAAAATGAATGAAGTGAAACCATGATAAATCCTAACACAAATGAAGAAAACAGGAAAAAATGGAAGAAAAATGAGAAATAAAAAAGAGATGAATGAAGAAAAAGAGAAATGCACAAAAATAATAAGATAAAAGAACAAGAAAAATGAAAAATATATTAATAAGAGTAAATGAAAATAGAAAAATAAAAAAGTAAAAATGAAAATAAAAAGTGAAAAATAAAAAACAAATGTGTACAACAAAAACAACAAGACAAACTCAATACAAATAAGTATATTAATGTAACGTATATCTGTGATTGAATCATAATTTGAAAATAATGAATGATAATATATACATACACATATGAGCAATTGTGTGCATAAAAATTCAGGCATGTGTACAGAACCAAACTGAATTGGAGATTGGGTGCATACATGCCCTGCAAGATGAATGCATGTATGAGAGTCTGGGTGAAAAAAAAACTCACAAAAGCCTGAATATGCAAAAAAAATCTCACAATATCCTGAATATGGAAAAATTATAAATATATACATACATACATGCATGTGCATGTACAGTATGTACACACAAGCACAAATATATACACTTGAAGGGTATGATGCAGTGGTCAAAAACTTCCCCATAAACTACTCCTGCCCATTGAAGAAAACCGCAAACTCAAAGGTAGCGCAAAAAAATGATGAAGTTAGGCCATTAAAAACCCTGTAAACAACAAATCCTCGTTCAGGCCTACAGGGAAAACCGAATTGAGTTTGTAAATCCATCTGGACTCCAACCTGAGTAACCCGCCTTGGTGATCAAATTTGCGAATATTATGAGGAATTTTTCAAGGACAATCACCCGTAAACCACGGGTTCTACTGGAGTGTGCCTGCAAAAAATTGGATTCAACCAAGTTTATGTTGGAAATATGCTGTTGGGTGCGTCTACGCTACGTAATTCCTGAGATGTTTGTCCAACATAGACTTTGGGGCAAGGACACACAAGTGCATGAATGACAGGATGTGTTTTATAATTAATGTAATTCCTCAATGGGTGCACAGTAGAATCTGCAGGATTGAAAAAAGAACTGCATTCAACGAAGCCACAGACGTTACAATCGCCGCACGGGAAGGAACCTCGAAGAACATAGCCAGAATGCGTTCTTTTCGTGGACCTTTCAAAATGGCTCCTAGTAACAGAATCACGGAGATTAGGTGCTCGTCTGGCAGTTAAAGCAGGACGCTCAGGTAACAGATAGGAAATACGAGAGTCCATTTTCAAACTGTTCTAATGTTGGTTAAAAAGTTTACTGAAACTGTCCCACTGATTGTGGAACGTGGTGATAAATCTTAGACAATCATCTGGCATCCTAGGTGGAGGATTAAGCAACGTCTCTCTGGATGTAGTGTTGATTCGTTAATAGGCCTGTGAAATCACAGACCTAGGATAACCCTCCATCTGGAAACGTTCTGTAAGATCCTTGGCCTGAAGTCGAAAATTATTTGGAAAAGAACAATTCCGTCTCAGTCTGGAGAATTATCCAATAGGTATACTTCTTTTGAGATGATGTGGATGAAAGTTCACAAAATCCAGAAGGCTATTAGTGGCCGTGGCTTTGCGGAAGAGGTCCGTGCAAAGCAATGTGCCCTGGCGAGAGAGCCTGAGGTCCAAAAATTTTACTGTGAAGGGAGCAATATAAGTAAGATGTATATTAAGGGGGTTGTTGTTCAAAGATTGAATACAGTACGTGAAACGCTTGACGCTCGCCAACTTTTCTGGCTGAGAATATGAGCGATTTTATATATGCAGATGTGAGCAAACTCTTAGGGACTAGGTCATCTGTGATAGCCCCCAACCAGCAATGGTAATTGTTAGCCACATGCCACCCACTTATATAACTAGCCCTATCTGCAATGGGCCCTGAGTTCTATGAGACCATCGATTCCCATATAAGCAGACAAAATCATAATATTCATGAACTGAAAGTACAAGAATTCTAAAGCAAAAGCATAAAAAAATGGAGTAAAGCTAAGTATCACAAATTTCTCATAGTGAATGTGCTGTAATGTGTATTTTTCCACAGATCTTACTGTTTATTTGCTTTAAATTTCCAAACAAATCCAAGACATAAAGGGCATTATGCGGATTTGAATATGATTTTGATTAGCATTATTATGGGACTTTTCAAACATTTCAAATCTGCCACATCTGAATGTGAATGTGATAAGTGGAAAAATATACTAAATATTGAAACTTTCTTTGTCTGTTGCAGTATATATTGCTCATTAAAAGAGTCTTTCATTTTATTTTTAGAGTGCAATTGTAATGATCACTCAGATAAATGTCATTTTGACATGCTGGTATACCAGGCAAATAATGGCGCAGGCGGTGGTGTATGTGATGACTGCCAGCACAATACCAAAGGAAATCAGTGTGAACTGTGTAAACAATATTTCTACCATGACCCTCTCAAAGATATCACTGATCCTGATACCTGTATTCGTAAGTTCAAATTATTTTTTCTAAACAATTGATGGAACCATGTGTAGGACAACAGGTTATTGTGTGATAGTAGGACATGTTCATGTGACAATATTTCTACTGTTTGCTATTTGCCAGAAGCCTAATCTGTAGTCTATTTGTTTAGAGTGGATGCTGTGATAGCAATCAAACAAAACTGGTGGATTTTTCATTACACTGCATGCCAAAGAGAAGAATGAGAATAACTGAAGGTTTGGTTTTCAGAAAAAAGATAGGAATAAGCAAAGTAAAATGAATAGTTAGTATGAATTAAACCCCCTCATATACATTAGGCTAATGTTGGCCAAACCTGGAAATATATACTGGTGAGATCAGCACTAATTTGTACAGGGGCACCAGTCAAATATTCTTCGGGCGAGAAGTCAATTGGGCATATCCAATTTCGGACTACCAATATTTTTGTTCTCCCAGAGACTGACAGAGATGTCCTTTGGCGTCTTTCTCATAGAGAGCTAAGAATCGGTCAGTAGAGCAAGCGCTCCTGTCTATGTTAGTATCGGATGATATGGCTGTCAGTCAAGGGATCAGCCTACAGCCAACTAATGTATATGGCAAGCTTTAGGCTGGCGTCTCACATTCACAATTTGCATAATGGACTATAATCTCTTGACCGCCCCCAGGTCTCCTGACCTGACCTCATGTAATGTATGTAGTACAGTTCATATAGCGTCTTGTGCTTGGGTGCGATGAAAACACAGGAGTCACAGGTTTGATATAGAAAAGTCCTGTATTACTTCATACAAGTTGGCAGAAATAGTCACACAGTTTGCAGACACAGAAACAGGAGACACAGCAGGCCAGAGTAATCCAAGCTCAGCAATCACTCTCCAATACAGATTCAGGATCTTCTTCTCTGTTACCGTAAGTCCATGCAAACGTGGGTCTTTCAAAGAGCAGGGTTCAGAGTCCACAAGTGCTTCAGAGTTCCTCAGTAGGAATAGCTGGAGTACAAGGTCCAAGGCTTACAGGAGTCAAGTCACAGGTTCACTGCAGGCTAGATTCTGAAGCACTGATTGCTCAGCTGTGGCTGCTTAAGAAGCAAAGGAGAGAATCAGGGCGGGAACATGCAAGCTGGAAACTCCATTTTGACTGAGGGCAAGATAGCTGCAGCAAGACAGAAAGTAAAATGGCTGACGAACAAACTGAGTTTCAGGAATATATACATAGAACCTTACATTACTCCCCCTTAAGGACAACCTCCGGATGACCTCAGACCAGGCTTGTGTGGGTACCTCTGATGAAACTGACGGAGCAAGCGAGGAGCATTAACGTTATTGACCGGTTCCCATGAGTTGTCCTCCACTGGTAGCCCTGCCATTTAATCAGATATTGTAACTGATTTCTATATCAACCTGGAATCTAAAATCCTTTCCACCACAAATTCTTCCTGACCATCGACTAGCACTGGGTCAGGGCAAGGAGAGGAACGTCCAGGAAACGTATTGGGTGTCGCAGCCTTTAGTAGGGATACATGAAAGACAGGGTGGATTCTCATAGTTCTGGGCAGTTGAAGACGACAAGCAACGGCACTTATAATTTTACTGATTTTATAGGGTCCAATGTACTTATGTCCCAACTTAGACGATGGAATCCTTAACTTAAGATTTTGGTTGACAGCCAGACCAAGTCTCCTACCTTGAAAGCTGGTGCAGGTTTACGAAATTTATCTGCTGCTTTCTTGTACCTTTCTTGAGCCGATTCCAGATTTTCCTTTAGAAGATCCATATTCT
>JARQOD010000004.1:280935276-280992735 GCA_033576555.1 Oophaga sylvatica
GGCCCCAGCCGTGCCGGGGAAGTGGAAGGACTCAGGACGCCGGGGGCAAGGGGACAGGAACCCCAGCCCAGACAGACCGCCGCAGAGGGACAGCCCGGGGAAAAAGTGATGAGCAGAACGAGGGGCAGGGGGCCGCGGGGCCGGGTGAACATATCCCCCTTTTTACCCCCCCCTCTTTTTCAAGCCTGCGTAAAAACTTTTAAGAAGAAGGGGGCCGGGAGTTCTTTTAGGCCCCAAGACCTCTCCTCAGGACCAAAACCCCCTTCCATCCACCAGGTAATGATCCTACCTCTTACTCCCTAGGGCCAAATATTTTTTTTACCTCAAAACATCATCCTCAGAGCCCGGGATCAGGAGGGACCCGGGGGTTTTTAAAAAGGAGCTCAACATACGGGTTTGAGGAGGGAAACATAAAAGGAGTTAGTACTCTTAGAAAATTGGCTTTTCATTTTATAAGAGCCCGGGGGTTGTCTGTCTCAAACTTCAAGGGCCCAAGAAACGGGGGCCCCAAATTTGTACGATGGAAATTTCAGACGGTGTACTTGGAGAGACCCCATACCTTGTCTCCTGGACAAAAGAGGGAGCCCAAAGTCTTTTGTCCGCATGCTTTTTTCATATTTTGAAAGTTTTTTCCCCAAAAGCCGACCTTCCTCTCTCCAAAGCCCAAAAATTTCTTTGACAAGGATCGACTCCCGGGAACATCCACAATCCCAACAGGAAGAGGAATTCCGGGTTGCAGTCCAAACACAATCTGAAAGGGAGACTTTCCAGAAGATTCACTTACTTGATTGTTGTAGGAGAATTCCGCCCAGGGCAGTAATTCTACCCAGTCATTATGATGAGCGTTGACGAAGTGACGCAGGTATCCAGCCAGGATTTGATTGATCCTCTCCACTTGCCCATTAGACTGGGGATGATATGCAGAAGAAAAATCTAGTTCAATTTTTACCATTTTACAGAGTCCCCTCCAGAACTTAGAGGTGAACTGGACGCCCCTGTCGGACACGATGTGGAGAGGAAATCCATGTAGACGAAAGATGTGCTGGATGAAGTGAGTGGCCAGTTCTGGAGCAGACGGGAGGCCAGATAGCGGAACGAAGTGAGCCATTTTAGAGAAGCTGTCCACCACAACCCATACCACTGAGCAGCCAGAAGAGATGGGAAGATCCGTGATGAAATCCATCACGATGTGCTGCCAGGGAGCGGACGGAATCGGAAGAGGCAGAAGCCTGCCGGCTGGTAGATGTTTAACAGTTTTGTTACGAGCACATGAAGGACATGCTGCAACGAACTCCTGGATATCCTTGACCATGGTAGGCCACCAGTAATACCGGGAGATGAGTTGCTGCGTCTTTTTCTGACCAGCATGGCCAGCCAACTTAGAAGAATGACCCCAGCGCAGAACACGAGTACGGTCAGAAGCAGACACGAAAGTCTTCCCAGGAGGAAGCCGGGCCAGATCAGTGGAGGCAACAGAGACTAACCTAGAAGGTTCAATAATGTGCTGAGGTTCCTCCTCCAGTTCAGAAGGCAAGAAGGCCCTAGAGAGTGCGTCTGCCTTGATGTTCTTGTCAGCTGGACGGAAATGAAGTACAAAATTGAAACGGGCAAAAAATAATGCCCAACGGGCCTGACGGGGATTCAGTCTTAAAGCAGATTGGAGATAGGCAAGGTTTTTATGGTCGGTGAATATGATTACCTGGTGATGAGCTCCTTCAAGAAGATGTCTCCATTCCTCCAGAGCCAATCTGATGGCCAACAGTTCGCGATCACCGACAGAGTAGTTCCTTTCTGCAGGAGAAAAAACCTTGGAAAAAAAAACACACAAGATCATCCGCCGGGTAGACGACTTCTGGGTCAGAACTGCTCCTGCACCTATGGAAGAAGCGTCAACTTCAAGAAAAAATTGCTCACTTGAATTAGGACGATGGAGAACGGGTGCGGAAGCGAAGGCTTTTTTGAGAGAAACAAAGGCCTCTTCTGCCTCGGAGGACCATTCCTTAGAGTTTACACCTTTCCGGGTTAAGGCTGTGATTGGAGCCACTCGGGTGGAAAAGTGTGGAATGAATTGCCGGTAGTAATTGGCGAATCCGAGGAACCTTTGTATGGCTTTTAGCCCAGACGGACGAGGCCAGTTGAGAACTGCAGACAACTTCTCCGGATCCATCTTTAATCCTGTGGAAGATACAATGTACCCAAGGAAAGGCAAAGAGGACTGCTCAAAGAGGCATTTCTCATATTTGGCATAGAGCCTGTTCTCTCTCAGTCTTTGTAAGACCAGGCGTACTTGCCTCCGGTGTGACGTCAAGTCAGCAGAAAAAATCAAAATATCGTCCAGGTAAACCACGACACAAGTATAGAACAAGTCCCTGAAAATGTCATTAACAAATTCCTGAAAAACCGCAGGTGCATTGCTTAGGCCGAATGGCATTACCAGGTATTCATAGTGGCCGTCACGGGTGTTGAAGGCTGTTTTCCATTCGTCTCCCTCTCTGATTCGGATCAGGTTGTAGGCCCCTCTGAGGTCCAATTTGGTGAAGATCTTGGCCCCTCGGAGACGATCAAACAGCTCTGAAATAAGAGGCAATGGATACCTGTTTTTTACCGTGATTTGATTTAGACCCCGATAGTCAATGCAGGGCCACAAGGATCCGTCCTTTTTCTTCACAAAGAAGAATCCAGCTCCTGCCGCTGACGATGACTTTCGGATAAATCCTCTAGCCAAATTCTCTTGAATGTAGTCCGACATGGCCTGAGTCTCTGCCTGTGAAAGAGGATAGACTCTCCCGCGAGGGGGTGATGCTCCTGGAAGAAGCTCTATCTGACAGTCATACGACCTGTGTGGAGGTAGTCTCTCAGCCTCTTTTTTCCCAAAGACGTCAGAGAAGGACCAATAGGCGGAAGGCAACCCTGGCAGGGTATCAGGCTGGACTGGAGGCGAAACAGGTTGAATCCGGGTTAAGCAACGATTCATGCAGGTATCTCCCCAACGCAGAACTTCTCCAGTTTTCCAATTAAGGACTGGTTCATGCATCTGAAGCCAAGGTAAACCTAGAAGCATGGGATGGGATAAACCAGGATATACATAAAATCGCATTCGTTCAGTATGCATTAGACCTACCCGGAGTTCCACCAACTCGGTTTGAAACTGGACGGGCTCGGTCAGCGGTTTGCCATCCACGGCGGACACCTGTAACGGATCAGAAAGACGCTGAACTGGTAAGCGGTAATGATCCACAACCGCCTGCTGGATGAAGTTCCCTGCAGCTCCAGAATCCAGTAGACAGTGTTCTGAGAATTTTATTGCTCCATAGGACACGGTGACAGAGATGTGTAAAGAGGGAGAGGACTGCTCTTTACCTAGGTTGGCCCCTCCTACCGGACCTAGGCACTGGAGTTTCCCGACTTTTTAGGACAGAAATGAATCAAATGTTCAGAACTACCGCAGTAGTAACAACTTCCCTCCTTGCGACGTGCCTCCCGGCGGCGGGTGGCCAAACTTACATGGTCCACCTCCATGGCCTCGGAGGCGGAGGGTGAAGTACCTGTTTTGTACAAACTAGAGTCCAGGTGATAGGACCTTTTGTCCCGCTTGATCTCCATGGAGCACTCCTGAAAACGCAGGTCAATTCGGGTTGCCAAGGATATTAGCTCTTCCAAGAGAGTAGGTCTGTCCCGTCCCGCCAGCTCATCCTTGATTCTTCCGGATAGGCCTTCCCAGAAGTTAGCAACCAGGGCCTCATTGTTCCACGATAATTCAGACGAGAGGGTGCGGAATTTAACAGCATACTGAGCTACCGTGAGAGTACCTTGGCGCAGGCGGAGCAGAGCTGATGCAGTCGAAGTGGTACGACCAGGTTCATCGAAAGTCCTGCGAAAAGCCTCTAGGAAAGATTGAAGGTCATTAACCACCGGATCCCCTCTCTCCCATAGCAGGTTTAGCCAGGCGAGGGCTTCTCCTCCCAGGTGTGACATGATGAAGCCTTGGCTCGGTCAGAAGCAAACATATGCCCCAAGATTTCGAAGTGTAGAGTGCACTGATTGAGGAAACCCCGACACAGAGTAGGATCACCCTGGAAACGGGTAGGAGCCGCCAGACGGGGACCTTGATTTGCCATGGGAACTGGTACCTGATTATTGATAGAAGAGTCAGGTGCACACGAGGACCCTAGGGAATCCATGCGGGTAGACAAGCTGCATAGATAAGTCGTGATCTTGTCCTGTTGAACTCCCAAACGGGCCACCTCCTGGCACAGATCCGTGGTCGGAGGTCTCTGGGATCCAGCGGGTTCCATGGCCGGAGCAATCTGTAACGAATGGAAGCGGAGGCAGAGGTGGTGAAGTTCACATTCGTATTTATTTTTTAATGTGGAACCTCGAGACCGCGGTCCGGGGGGCTCCGAAGGGGGCGTAACTAGTGAGCCCCGGGTACCCGTAGTAAGGCCCCTCGAACAGGACCAGAATGGAATACCCGGAGGACACAGGTGCTACCTCCAGTTAGACCCCGGACACGTGGCAGCTGTCCCAGAGGGACCAAAAGGGTAACAAGTATTTACAGAGTCCGTGGAAAGTTCTTGACGGAGAAGGGTAAGGTCCTGGTCCAGAACGGATGGTAGAAGGCTGGCTTCAGTGACCTTGTCACGGTCCACGGGTACGGATGGCTGATGGCGGAACGAGATGACACTTGCGCCAGTAATAGCCGAGATTGTCCAGATTAGCCAGATACGGGTTAGCAATGATCTGAGGAGACAAACAGTATCAGCGAAGCACAGAGACTGCAGACGCAGCACAGACAGAACAGGAACAGAACCGGATGTAGCAATGATAGAACACGTTGCTCCGGCACTCCCCTAATGGTGGAGTGACCAGATATAGTACCGAGTGCGCAGCCATTGGATAATTAGCTATTTCAAAAGATGCACGCTACCCCTTTAAGAGAGGCGGTGGGCGCGGCCTCGTGTCCTAAGCCGACTGTCTGGAGGCCTGCCAGCAGCGTGCCAGGAAGTGGAGAAGGACTCAGGACGCCAGAGAGCAGATGGGACAGGAGACCCCAGCCCACGCACAGACCGCCGCAAAGGGACAGCCCGAGGAACAGGTGAGTGAGCAGAACGGAGTGCAGAGGCAGCGCTGGGACCGGGTGTAACAGTAATAACTTGACCCCAGGTAGTGTTATAAGTATGAAGCTTACATATTCCGAATGTACACCGATAGATCTATAACCCAGTATAATCTCTAAGATTCAGAACCATCAGAACCTGAGGAATGGATTTCTCCGTAATCGGGTCATGTATCCATTTCGTGTTTGGATTTAAATGAACGCCAATTTCATGATGAGAGGCATGATAATTTTGTCGTCCTTGTACGGGCTTCACCGCCCTAGATATGGAATTAATACGGTTGCAGTAAGTTTTCAATCCTGGTAGAAAGGGGAGTGGACTCCATAGCTCTGCCCACCCCATGAGGTCATCCGGGGGAACCCTTAGTTTTGGGCAAGGGTATAAAACTCAGAGGCACAGACAAAGGGGGTCTTTTGCCCAGGAGTTAGCTACCAGAGACTGTGCCTCCTGATCGGATGCATTGGGACATATGCCCCTCCTCCCTGCTGCATAGCTTACTGTCAAGGACACCGCACTGCACATGCTCACTGAGCCAGTGCACGTGTCCTAAGTAAACCAACTGTGCCCCCAGATACCTGTAAGCAGAGCCGCAGCAGAGAAGACGTGTGTTTCTGTGTAACAGGACCTTCCGCAACATGTGACAGCCAAGGGGCGGAGCTGGCCACACGTCTCTCAGAGGCAGCAGTAATGAATGATGTGTACTGCAGACTAACAGGACCTGCAGCACATGACTGCTGGGAACGTGGCCTAAGCTCCAGAGATCTAGGAACTGCAGGAAAACTCCTAGCAGGGTAACGACGAGATAAAGTTACCAAGGGGCAAAGACAGAGACGAAAACCAGGACAGGCCGAGATCAGAGCACAAGATAGCACGACAGTACCAAAGGGTTAGACAGAATGGATAGTCAGGACGTAGCAATAGATCAGTAAACCAGAGCGGGCAATAGACAGTACAATAGGGACAAAACGGTAACAGAGTATCGATAGCCAAGCCAGGAGGTCAGAACCGGAGAAGACAATATAAGCAAAACGTGAGACAGAGAGCAGAGTGAGCAAACAGACCGGGTCATACACAGGAGTCAAACAAGCAGAGCAGTATACACGCAAACCAGGGGGTCAAATACACAGTCACAACGAAAGTATAGCAGACAGAGAATCTCCCTCTGGACTGGGTATAAATACCCTCCCAGATCCAAAGGGAGGCCAGCAAAAGTTAACCCTGAGTGGACAGGACATTAACCATGTCCTATACCATGACAGTACCCCCCCTTAATGGGGGGCCACTGGACCCCCAGGCCTCTCAGGATATCTGGCATGAAAAGCCTGTACCAGTCGATCGGCATGTACCGAACTGGCCGGAACCCATGACCGATCTTCAATGGAGTATCCCTTCCAATGAATAAGGTACTGAAGTCTCCGGCGCACCCACCGTGAATCAATGATGCGCCCTACCTCGTACTCCAGTTGACCCTCTACCGATACTGGTGGAACCACGGATGAGGGATCTTCTCTAACCATCCCCACAGGTTTTAATAGGGACCTGTGGAAGACGTTAGATATTTTGAAGGAGGTGGGCAACTGAAGCCTTACGCCACTGGATTGATCACCTCTACAATCTTGTATGGGCCAATAAATTTGGGGCCCAGCTTCATAGAGGGTATCTTAAGTTTGATATTACGGGTGGACAACCAGACCTTTTCCCCCACTGTCAACGCAGGACCCAACCCCCTCCTCCTGTCCGCAAAATGTTTGTACTTCTTCTGGGCTTTGGAGATGTTCCCTGCACCTCCCTCCAAAGGTTTTTTAACTGTTGAACCATCCCCTCGGCACCAGGACAACCAGAATCCATACTGGAAAATTCCCCAAACTGCGGAACAAACCCATAATTGACCTGAAAAGGAGACTTTCCAGTAGACTGATTGATATGACAGTTGAACGCAAATTCTGCCATGGGTAAAACCTCACACCAATCTTCCTGTCTGGAGGAGGTCAGGCATCTCAGAATCTGCTCCAACGACTGATTGGTGCATTCAGTCTGTCTTGGATTCCGGGTGATAGGCAGAGGAGAATGATAATGTGACCCCCAACTTCTTACAGAACGCTCTCCAAAACCTGGCCACAAACTGCACACCCCTGTCTGACACCACATTCACAGGCACTCCATGCAACCGAACTATGTGCTGTATAAACAAGCGGGCCAAGGTTTCAGCAGACGGCAACGTGGGTAACGGCACAAAGTGGGCTTGCTTAGAAAATCTATCAACCACTACCCATACCACTGAATTGCCCTTGGATGAGGGAAGATTAGTGATAAAGTCCATCGACAGGTGTGTCCATGGTTTATCGGAATTGGCAAAGGCACCAATTCCCCGGCCGGCCGGACCTGAGAGCTTTTAGAGCGAGCGCACACCCCACAAGTATTAACAAAATTTTTTATATCAGTACCCATAGAGGGCCACCAAAAACCTCTAGCCACTGCCCCCCGGGTAGCTGCAATACCAGGGTGTGCACTTAACACAGAATCATGAAATTCTTGCAGGAGTGTGAGACGGAGCTGTTCGGGTACGAACAATTTACCTGGGGGTTTATTCCTGGGAGCTTGTGCTTGTGCTTCCAGAATCTCTCTCTGTAACTCAGAGGAGACTTCGGCTACAACCACTCCCGGTTGAAGAATGGAGGAAGGAGATTCTGGAGGGGACACAGAATCAAAACTTCGGGATAAGGCATCTGTCTTTACATTTTTAGACCCTGGTCGGAATGTGATGGTAAAATGAAAGCGAGAAAAAAAAAGTGCCCACCGAGCCTGTCTGGGGGTCAATCTCTTAGCAGACTCGATATAGGCCAGGTTCTTATGATCAGTGATGACAGTATTGGGATGAGCGGCCCCCTCCAAAAAATGCCTCCATTCTTCAAAAGCCAGTTTGACCGCTAACAATTCCCTGTTGCCGACATCATAGTTTCTCTCTGCCGAAGAGAACTTTTTAGAGAAAAAGGCACAGGGTTTAAGATTAGTGAGGGTAGAGGGGCCCTGGGACAACACTGCCCCCACCCCCACTTCTGAAGCGTCGACCTCCACGATAAAAGGTCTTGACGAATCGGGTTGTACCAACACAGGGGCTGAAGTAAAGCATTTCTTCAATGTAAGGAAGGAATTTTTGCGGCCACGGACCAATTTTTTACCTCTGCCCCCTTAAGAGTGAGGTCCGTCAAAGGTTTCACTACCTGTGAAAACCCTTTAATGAACTTCCTATAATAGTTAGCGAAGCCCAAAAATCGTTGCAACCCTTTCAGACCATGAGGCTGCACCCAATCTGTAATGGCCTGAACCTTTCCTGGATCCATGCGGAATTCCTCCCCGGATACAATTACACCCAGAAAAGACAGTTCTTGCATAAAAAATAAACACTTCTCCAGCTTAGCATACAAATGGTTCTCCCGGAGTCTCATAAGAACCGCACGTAAATGATGCAAGTGTGACTGACTGTCTTCTGAGTATATCAGAATGTCATCCAGGTAAATGACTACATAACGTCCAATTAAATCAGAAAAAACAACATTGATGAAGTTCTGAAAAACAGCAGGGGCATTAGTGAGACCGAAGGGCATAACCAGGTTTTCAAATAGCCCCTCAGTTGTCAGGAATGCTGTTTTCCATTCGTCCCCCTCCCGGATCCTTATAAGGTTATAAGCTCCTCGTAGATCGAGCTTAGAAAACATTTGGCCCCGTGAGTTGATTGCATAGATCGGGAATCAACGGGAGAGGGTACGTGTTCTTAACGGTAATTTTGTTCAGTTCCCGAAAGTCGAGACACGGTCGCAACCCACCATCTTTTTTCTTTACAAAGAAAAACCCCGCTGCCACAGGGTGACACCGAGGGCCGAATATGCCCTTTGCGAAGGCTTTCTTTGATGTACTCTTTCATGGCTTGGCGCTCAGGCCCGGACAAATTAAACAAACGAGCCTTGGGTAATTTGTCTCCAGGTAACAAATCAATGGCGCAATCATAGGGTCTATGTGGTGTGAGCGCCTCAGCCTCACTTTCGGAAAATACGTCTTCAAAGTCTTTCAGGTACTCCGGAATACCCTCCAGACTGACAGACGACACAGATACAGATTTTATCGGTTTGACAAGAGAAACGGAGTTACAACAAAGACCATTATTATTACATCCCCATCGGGTGATCTACCCTTTTGCCCAATCAATGAGAGGATTGTGGCGTTGCAGCCAGGGCATCCCCAATACCAGTCCTGCAGGCAGATTATTCAGAATAAAGCAACTTAATTTTTCCACGTGAGTGGAACCCACTTTCATAGAAAAAACTTCAGACATAAAACAAATTCCATCCCGGGCAAGAGGGGATGAATCCACCGCTACAATTTTAACAGGATCTTTCAACCTGACTGTCCCTATCTTATTAAGAGTCACAAATTGGGCATCAATCAGATTAATGGAGGAGCCACAGTCAACAAAGGCGGTGGTCATAACAGAACCGCCAGCAAGTTCCAATTCAACCTGGAGCACCATTTTAGCAAGCGAAAAAAAATGTACCTGGGAGTCTGGGCAACCTCCACGATTGTTGCCCAGACTCAGTAGTTTTTCTGATGATTTCACAGAAGAAGGGCAGGAAGGACAGTCCCTTTTCCAATGTCCAGAGGCTCCACAGTAAAAGCATAGACGGTTGTCTTTACGGTGTCTTCTCTCTCGTTCCTTTCCTGAGACAGCCTCCATCTCCATGGGCTCAGATGCGGGTGCGGTGTAACACAATTTGGAGTACAAAGGAGTCTCTTGTTGCATCATTCCCCTAGCACGGAGTCTCCGGTCCATACGGACCGCCTGCATCATGGCGTCCTCCAGAGTATCGGGAGGAGGATGTAATGCCAGAGCGTCCTGCAGACGGTCAGATAGGCCCCTGCGGAACAACCCCCTCAGGGCGGCATCATTCCAGGATACTTCCGCGGTCCAACATCTGAACTCTGAGCAGAACCATTCAGCAGAGTTCCTCCCCTGTGTCACACTCATCACCATATCCTCAGCCAGACGCACTCTATCAGGCTCGTCATAAATGTGCCCCAGAGCCTCAAAGAACAGGTTCACAGACATACGTTCAGGAGCAGAGGAAGAGAGAGAGAAAGCCCATGCTTGCGGAGCCCCCTTAATAAGGACATTACGATCCCCACCCTCTGCCTTTCATTTCCAGAGGTCCGGGGACGCAATTCAAAGAACAACTTGCATCCCTCCTTAAAAACCCTAAACAATTTTTTATCTCCAGAAAAATTGTCGGGTAATTTTACAGGGGGTCGGGGTCCGCAAGAGATACATCAGTGGGGCCCCCCTCCTGGAACCCCGACGGAACAGACCCCATTAGAGCGTCTGCCACATCTCTCTGTACCTGCTGATGCGACTGAACCAGATTTTGCTGCTCCATAGACAGCTTCTGCATAAGCTGGGAGAGCTCATTAACCTGTTCAGTGAGAGCCCGTACCGGATCCATAATGTGCTAACACCCCACCACCAGGGAAAGACTGTAATTGTCAGCTATAATGTCAAGGACACCGCACTGCACATGCTCACTGAGCCAGTGCACGTGTCCTAAGTAAACCAACTGTGCCCCCAGATACCTGTAAGCAGAGCCGCAGCAGAGAAGACGTGTGTTTCTGTGTAACAGGACCTTCCGCAGCATGTGACAGCCAAGGGGCGGAGCTGGCCACACGTCTCTCAGAGGCAGCAGTAATGAATGATGTGTACTGCAGACTAACAGGACCTGCAGCACATGACTGCTGGGGGCGTGGCCTAAGCTCCAGAGATCTAGGAACTGCAGGAAAACTCCTAGCAGGGTAACGACGAGATAAAGTTACCAAGGGGCAAAGACAGAGACGAAAACCAGGACAGGCCGAGATCAGAGCACAAGATAGCACGACAGTACCAAAGGGTTAGACAGAACGGATAGTCAGGACGTAGCAATAGATCAGTAAACCAGAGCGGGCAATAGACAATACAATAGGGACAAAACGGTAACAGAGTATCGATAGCCAAGCCAGGAGGTCAGAACCGGAGAAGACAATATAAGCAAAACGTGAGACAGAGAGCAGAGTGAGCAAACAGACCGGGTCATACACAGGAGTCAAACAAGCAGAGCAGTATACACGCAAACCAGGGGGGTCAAATACACAGTCACAACGAAAGTATAGCTGACAGAGAATCTCCCTCTGGACTGGGTATAAATACCCTCCCAGATCCAAAGGGAGGCCAGCAAAAGTTAACCCTGAGTGGACAGGACATTAACCATGTCCTATACCATGACACTTACCATGGGATGATATAAGATCACTGGAAATTTCTTTTCATCTCTCATCTTTTTATTTCATAATTGCTCTGTACATATTGTCACTTTCTCATTTTGTAACATCTTTTTATACTTTTGTAAACACTGCCTATTCTTTTTGGAGTAAAATATAAAACTTTACTAGCTTTGTTCTCCTTGCTCTAATTGTATCCCCATGTCCTCAAACTAAGCCAACGCTACTGATTGGGGTTGGCTCCTGATCCGATGTTAATTAAAATCAGGAGCTGGTTGCAGCAAAGTGTGTTCTGGGCTTTTGGGGAGACCCTGGCAGTGATGGACAGAGTTTGATAAGTATAAATCCCGCAGAGTGCCTAATAGCCAGTACACATCCAGGTGGCCCATCTGGCGGCTACTTATCCTAGGTGCAGTTCCCTGACTGACCTGAGGGTAAGGGGGGCACCAGAGAGCTGCAAGTTCCAAACCGGAATTGGAATGCGGGATAAACAAATAGATTCCCCCCTGTAATTCGTCACATATTGGAAGCAGCAGAGGGATAATAAAATCCTCCTAAAAGGAACTGGGGGCAACCAAACACCTCCAGCTCATCACAGCCACTAAGGACTTAACCACCACCAGCAAAATTAGGCACATGTCATCTAAGTACCCGACTCGGTAGACCAAATGCCTGGGTCCACGATTGGTGCCATCGGGTGACATCACTGCTTTCACACTGCGCATGTGTCACGCTGTATAGCAGATATATATATGTGATGTCAGTAATCTATATCAAAAGGGCAACATACTATATAACATGCGCATAGATATATGATAACATAACATAGTCAAAACGGAATCCGTTATACGCTGTCTCCGGCTAGAGGGTGACCGGGGTCTAAGCTGACCCTAAACTGGGGTCCTAACTAATCCCTCAACCTGGAGGTACTGTTAAAGGTACAGAGGTCCAGGCCACCAGCGTAAACCCTGTCTCCTATCAATCCCTGCCAACTGTATTCTAGTCCTAAGAAGGACCCTGAATACCACCAAAGGGAATGAACAGGTAACGGTTAATGAACAGAAAGACAAACAACAAAGACAAGAAATAAGTAAATAAAGTCTTACATACAACACTCACACACAGTAGGAACACCTAAGGTCTCAGAGAAAAACTATAAGCTGTAAGAGTAAAAACAACTAAGGAGCTCTTAGCTTAAATATTCTCAGAACCGATCCAGTCTGCTAAACTACATGAATGCTTTCACCGGCGTCTAACACCCAGACTGGCAGAAATATAAAGGAAACTAATTAGAACATAATCAAAAGCAGCCGGGCGAGGCGCACCTAGCCTTAGCAAAGAGCTAGGAAAAATTAACTCTCTCATTACCAAAAACAAAGAAACAGCAGCTCAGCTGTGAGAAGTCAGAATGTGCAATCGCGACGATCTTCATGGCGATGCACCCATGACAGCATGCTGGCAAGGTTTTGTGAGCAGAAGAGGCCAGTAGTTGAGTACCAGCTTAAAACATGCCAGTCAGTATTTTGGTCACAATGCACAGAAAAAGAAAAAGGGGCAAGTAGCCAGCTCATCAACAGCCACTGCCGGAGCTCGGAACTCCATCCTGATGAGACGTTGCAAGCAATGCAAAAAGAATAAAGTGTTCTAGCTACTTTAAAAATCCAGACTTTATTTAATCCAACTTTAAAATGGCAAATGCTCCAAAGTCATGAACGGACAGGGGAATACAGGCGACACGTTTCAATCGCAGCAGAGATCTTATCAAAGCTAAATCACTTTGGTCTCCGCAGACATTTACGATATGCATGAACCAATCATAAGGTCACTTCAAATTACATGACACCTGTCAGGTCCTGCATGTCACATGTGCAAATACATAAAACTATGGCATGTGATCCAGAAAGCCTCACGTGCCAGGAGGCGTTGTCTGATGTCTCCACTACGTAGAGGCTCAATAATTTGTTCAATGACGCATATTTGGGATGAGGCAATGCTTCGTGAATGGTGAGTACCGAAATGTCCTGCTGCTGATATATTACAATTTGTGTTTGTCAGCTTGGAAATATCATATAGGTGCTCAGATATGCGTGTTTTAAGTTTGCATGTGATAGATCCCACATATGGTTTGTGACAAATAGACCAATCAATTTTATGTACAACTTTAGTTGAACTGCAGTTGATAAATTGTTTTATATTAAAGTGGCAAGAATTATTATAGTTACAGAATGTTTTGGAATTCATTGCCTGTTTTACAGGTTCTACAATTGCTATTATCGCACTTGAAAAAACCGAACTCCAGCCAAGTATTTTTTGGTGTTTTGCAGTGAGACATGCTCAGAGATATTGTATTCCCAAGAAATGGTGCTCTCCTTGCAACTATATTGACTTCTGAATGCAAAACGGACTCCAAAATTTGGCCTTCATGTAAAATAGGAGAAAATGTATTTATAATATTTTTAATTTTATAAAACTGATGACTGTATTGGAGACAAACAGAGGGGTTTTGTCTAAATTGTTGATTTGCTTTTGTCTTAGTAATATTTATGGTGGAAATGAGATCTTATTTTTTTTATGTATTACAATGTCACACGCTCTGGTCAGTATCCAGTTAGGATAATTTCTGTCCCTTAATTTTCTAGAAGATTTAATTCCTTATACAAATCTTCAGTATTTTTACAGTTCCTTTTTACCCTTATGAACTCCCCACCAGGGATGGATCTGATGGTATGTTTTGGATGGCTGCTAGCACAATGGAGTATCATGTTGCCGTTTGAAGGCTTGCAGTTTGTTTTGTGCAAGCACGTAGACAGGGTAGCATTTCTGGTGTAAAAAATACTGACAGATTTAATGAACTCAAAGTAGGGCTTTGACGCACCCCACTGTTGCTCCTCCCCAGCTGCACTCATTTTAGTCATCCAAGGTGGCGTGAAGATGTGGCGCTGCGCAAAAAATATGATTTTTCAAATTTTGATGAATCAGACCCAAGAAGTCTCGTTTTGGAAAGGTTTAGTTTCAGATAAAGTGAGGATATGATTTTATAGTGGAGAGATAATCAGTGAATATTTGAAGCAATGTGGTGGTGATGTAAGGAGAAGATGTGTATTGCTGGGTCTCATCAGCATTGAAATGGGGAGGTTATAGTCCAATACGGGAGGTGTAAAGAGAAAAGAGTAGGAGCCTAAGACCGAATCCCATCAGTAACTAGAAACAATCTTCCCCATGGACATTAAAAGACATAGTGCATTGATTGGATAAGACAAGGTGGCTAAAGAGATGTGTATGAGAAGAAATAGCCTTAGGAGAGAGGCGAATACCTTGTAGCAATGGTGGTCATGTTGCTCCCAGTGCTCTGTAGCTTCCCTTGCCTTATCCAACACATCAACCAAAAAATGCCATATAGATTCTTTCAGTGCTGAGGCAACAGAAGTGATGGCAACACTTGTTACCGGACACTTCTGTGGCCTCTTGGCTGTAGTGTTTAGGTGACTTATAGAGTCATCAATGCAGATAGGCAAACCTGAATGGTAAAGTTTGAAGTCCGTCCAGGACACCTAGTGTCCGTGCATGCACCCCGAACACAGACTTCTCCCAATACTCTGTGTTACTGTTTGAGTTTGGCACCCCTAACAAAGCTTGTTGAAAGGCTGCACTTTTCCTGTGTGGGCCCTTCAGGCCCCATCACAGCTATGTCAAGTATTGGCATGGTTGTGATTAGCTGGTGCACTGTGTAAAATAAATTAAAAAAGATGTGGGGTCTCCTCTATTCTTGATAACAAACACAGTTAAAACTGACAGCTGCGGGCTGCAGCCCTTAGCTGTCAGCTTTATTTTGACTGTTATCAAAATAGAGGGGTCCCCACGCTGTTTTTAAAGTTATTTAAAGAAATAATTTAAAAAAATGGCGTGTGGTCTGCCCATTTTGATAACCAGCCAAGCTAAAGCAGACATCTGGGGCTGGTATTCTCAGACTAGGAAGGCTAATGGATATTTGGCCATCCCCAGCCTGAAAATAGCAGCCCACAGCCGCCCGAGAAAAGGTGCATCCATTAGATGCACAATTCTGGCACTTTGCCCAGCTCTTCTTGCTTGCACTGGTGCGTTGACAAGCAGGGGAATATTTTGGGGTTGATGTCAGCTTTGTAATGTCAGCTAAGATCAAGCCCAGGGGTTAGTAATAGGAAGGTGTTTGACAGACACCCCCATTAATAACCCAGTAAGTAAAAAGTAATTTAGACACACAGAGAAAAAAGTCCTTTACCTGAACAAAACACTTCCTGACAAATCCCTTCTTTTTCCCATTTATTAACATAAAAATAAAAAATCTAAGTAATCCTCACCTGTCTGCTGATGCCCACAACAAGCACAAACTCTACTACATCTGGTTGCATGGCTGAGCGGTGACATCAGTAATTTTACCGTTCAGCAAGACAGCCAGATGATACTGAGCTGAGAATGAGAATGCGGCTAAATCTGACTGGCGGTGAAGTCATTAAGGTTACCACCAATCAGAGTCAGTGTTTCCCACTCTGTCAAATGGATGTTCAGGACCCCCATTCATTTGAGTGGGGTCTGGGTTCGGGATCAGGTTTTGGATGAACACAACGGACCCTAACATCCACAGGTCCACCCATCACTAGTCATCAGCCTATCTCTAAGACATCTGTCCTATGAAAAGTGAATGAGAGCGGACTACACTGGATCCACAAGGATGATAGTAGGTGAACATGGCACAGTTTGTTATTTTCACCAAGCAAGGGGGGCGAGATTGTATCTTGTCCAGACAACCCATTTATGTTACTCAAAATCACTATAAGAATAATATATGCAAACTCATCTTTCTACAGAAAAGCTGGAAAGTTGTACATTGGTTGTTACTCACTATAGTTCCAGATCCAGGAAGTGCTTGGGCTTTCTCTGCCTCATAGATATAATAATCAAGTGGTACAATATAATATCCATTTGCTGGTTCATTACATTCAAGTCCTACAATGTTAGGAAGACAGTCACACTGGCCAGTGCTTTGAGAACATCTGTAAATATGGAGAAATCAAAGAAAAAAAAGAAAAAAAATAGAAAGCATTTTTTTATAATACAAACAAAAAGACATAGACTAATGCCAAAAATTTCTGACAGTAGACCTCCTTCAATGTAGAAAACAAGAGACCAATATAGTTTGACACAATCCAACCGTTTTCTTAAAATGGGGCACAAGTGCAACTATAATTTCATTGAACAGAATATCATTCATAATTCCTACTTCACTGCTCCCTCAGGAGAACATCCAAAATCTCATCAGGAGCATGCCCAGGCGTTGTAGGGAGGTCATAGAGGCACGTGGAGGCCACACATAATACTGAGCATCATTTTGACTTGTTTCCACTTTAGTTTTGCCTTGTTTTGATTTTCATTTTGACTTGTTTCCACTTTCATTTTGGGGGTCTCTCTAAATCCAGGCCTCCATTGGTTCAAAAATTTGATTTCCATTTATGATTTTTGTGCGATTATGTTGACAGCACATTCAACTTTGTACACAACAAAGTATTCAATGAGAATATTTCATTCATTTAGATCTAGGATGTGTTATTTGAGTGTTCCCCTTATTTTTTTGAGCAGGGTATATATTACCTTCATATTATATAAATAAATGATAAATTCATGTTTTACTACATTCATACTATATTCATATTATTTCTCATACTATATGAATATTTATTTGACTGTGTCAGAAAACGTGGCAATTTGCCTTAATGCATACAGCATTATTATGGGGGGGGTTCATTTTATAGATCATTGTATTTTCTTTTTTTTATAATAATTTTTTTAAGATTTCATAACATTCGTTCAGATCTGTGAATATAGCAAATGCAAATCTCTATAGCTTATTTCAGATTGAATTCTACATATACTATATATAGAAACAAAAAGAAAAGAAGGAAAGGAAAAGCCTCACCGTTTAAATTTTCTGTGCCATCTAAATAACTCAACACGCAATCATTAAGGTCTAAACCACTGGCAACAAAAGTGAGTACACCCCTAAGGGAAAATGGCCAAATTGTGCAAAATTAGCCGTTTTCCTCCCCAGTATCATGTGACTCGTTAGTGTTACAATGTATCAGGTGTAAATGGGGAGCAGGTTTGTAAAATTTGGTGTTATCACTCTCACACTCTTATACTGGTCACTGTAAGTTCCACATGGCATCTCATACCAAAGAACTGTCTGATGATCTGGAAAAAGAATTTCTGCTCTATATAAAGAAGGCCAAAACTATAAGAAGATTGCAAACGCCCTGAAACTGAGCTGCAGCACAGTGGTCAAGACCATACAGTGGTTTAACAAGATAGGTTCCACTCAGAACAGGCCTAGCCATGGTCAACCAAATAAGATGATTGCATATGCTCAGCGTCATATTCAGAGGTTGTTTTTTCAAACTAGAAGTATGAGTGGTGCCAGCATTGCTGCAGAGGTTAAAAGGTTGGAGGGTCAACCTGTCAGTGCTCAGACCATTGCCTCACACTGCATCAAATTGGTCTGCATGGCTGTTTTCCCAGAAGGCAAGATGTATATCTTTGTACCGTGTAAGCCAGTAGATAGAAAAATATTTAGACTTGAGAGTCCTCAGTGGTTGATACCTTTTAAAGGCTAACTGAAAAGATGGTAACAAATTGCAAGCTTCCGAGACTACTCAGGTTTCTTCATCAGGCAATACTAATACAGAATCTGAATAATCACATATTTATACACAACAGGACACAGGAATAGTGCAATAGATAAGACTAGTGACATAAAGAAAAAAGTTTGGGAATATAAACTCATGACGACCTTGACATTCTCAGTGCAGGAATGAATGTGTCGCATGGGTTTATGTCTTTTTACATAAATTAAGGAATTTGCTCCTAAAACCTTGTGGGGGCATCACAAAACATTACCAGACCCCAATCAGAGGACAATAAACTTTCACTCCTTATCTATGAACTTGTCCAATATTTATGGCCACAACTGTTTATCCTCTCCCATATTGATAGTTCTGCTTTACAACACTTGTCTTATCTATTGCACTATTCCTGTGTCCTGTTGTGTATAAATATGTGATTCTTCAGATGTATTAGTCTTTGCCTGATGAAGAGACCTGAGTAGTCTCGAAAGCTTGCAATTAGTGTTGAGCGATACGATAATGCAAATATCGGCTATCGGCCGATATTAGCTCTATCGGCCTTTCGATAATTCGTTTCGATATTTTCGTCTTATCGAATACCGGAATCGGATTTGTCACTGTCACTGTGAGTGTCCGTCGGTCGGGTCTGTCAGGAGTCAGCGGCACTTACCTGGCAGAAGATCTCCGGCGGTCACGTCCTGGACTGCTTGATGGCCGCCATTATCTTCTCCCTGGCGGTCACATGCAGTTTTTCGCGATAACTGCAGTGACTGCTGGGTAATCCCGGCCGTAAAGCAGTCAGTCCGATGACGTCACCGCCGGGGAAGCAGGTAATCAGCTGTGCTGCGCCGGGATGACAGGCTCTGCCTGTCATTCTGATGTAGCAGAGCTGGATCGTCGTGGGACACTCGTTACTATGGACTGCGTCGGTCAGGTGGTATACTTTTTTTTTTTTTTTCATTTTTTTACAGGAGATCGATGGCGTCGCAGGATGAGACAGTAATAAAAGAAATGAAAACTGTGTTTTTTTTTTATTAAATTAAAAAACTTTTTTAGGAACATTCACCCGTCCGGGTACATAAACAATTTAACTATTTACATACAGGGACCCTGTCCGGGTTATTTAGACTTCTTTGGCTGGCCTCTTCCAGGTACCACCTGGTACTCTTCTTGAGATTGCCAAACATCCGAGGCACCAAGGACCACCAGGACCTGATGACGTTGTGTGGCCTGTACAGTGACGTCGTGACCCGCTATCTGGGTCTGTGTGGCCACCTCTTTCATCTCCCTCCGGGTCTGGAGCCCTATGTCACGGACTGAACGAACCCCAGGGGGCCTAACAGGCGCCGGGTACGGGCCACGTAACTGGATCATGTCCATGGGTGGGTCTGCTGAGGAGACCACTGAGGGAGGCTGGGGAGATTTACGGCGTGGGGTGGGCACTTTTGCAGAGGCCTGGATGTGGGAGGCTGAAGGCTTCGAGGGTCTCACAGGTTCCTCACACACTGGGGAGTAGGGGTCGCACCTGGTAACATTTAGGGCGTACCACCCATTGTAACCCCAGTGTCGGGTGTAAGTCACCAAGTCTCCTGGCAACAGGTCCCTCCCCGGGTGTCCTTCTGGGAGGTGAGCCTCCACGTCCCGCCGGGTCACAAAGACTTCTAAATAAAGTCCAGGCTCCTGGATGAAGCCCCAACCACCTTTCAATTTAAAGTTCCGTACTGCACCCTTACGCCGCGACTCCCTCAGGGTTCCTTTATCTTTTCTCATCCGGTCCTTATCTGCCCGGTCCTTCTCCACCTGAAGTTGGCGAAGCTTTAGGTTTTCTCGCTGCTCCCTTTGTCGCTCTGCTTCCCGCTCCCAACGTCTCCACTCTTCCTCCTGACGCCGGTTGATATTCTCCTCCACCAGCTGCTCCATGTCTCCACCACTCCACTGCAGCTTACAGTGTCCGGTTTGCGGCAGCTCTCCTGTCGCCCCCCAGTCCTGGCGGCGCTCCCCTGCGGAGGAAGCAGACGGCTCTAAATCAGATGACAGTCGGGGCTCCGGTACAGGCAGGTAGTGCTCTGGTGCCTGCGCGGCCTCCTCCATGAGGACGGGTGTCGCTTCTTCTGTCTCAGCGACGGGGGCAGACAGCGGGATCTGGGGTGCTGCTGACGGTGCTGCGGTTTTTGCAGGAACGGGTGCCTCCACTGCGACAACGTCAACCGGATCACATTGCAAGGACTCCTCTACTAGAACGGGTGCCTCACCTTCCGGTACAGACACTTCAGGTAAGAGGGATTGGCGCCGCTCCAAGTTTATTTTTAGGGCACGCCAGCTGGCTTCCATCCTGGCGACCTCCTCCCGGTGCCGGGCCAGGCCTCTTAGGGTATCCTCCGCTTCTTGCAGCGTAGGAGGGTTTACAGGCCGGGTGCCCAACGGTGATTCTGTGGCGATCGGGTCGCTTCCGTGGGGGGAGAGCTCTGACTGCTCCATCCCTTCCACTTCTGCTCGTCGTGTCCATTAGCCATCTCTGCCAAGTCACATGTGTCATTAGCATCTGGAGAGGGTCCCTCTTTCGTAGTGAGACGGGACCTTCGTGTTAGTTTCCGCACACTGAGGAGAATGAGGAGGCGGAACTGAAGAGCTGTGGGGCACGATCTTACATTGCAGTACCATTTAGAGTGGTCGGCCATCGTTTTCACGCCACTGAGTGAGTGACACCCACGAAGAGCACGCCCTTCTTCTTCACCAGTGCCTCGTCGTGACGCAGATATGGCGGAAAAATGGCAAATACATTCTCTGATGATTTTAGCAATTCTCAAGCACAAAACCAGTGCAATTCAGGCACACAGGACTCGCTTATAGCGAGCTACAGAATCCTGTTCGTGACGCCCAAGTTGAGTCGCACAGAGCCAGAGGTTTTCGGGGTACTCGGCACCGAGCCCGTCGACTTCTATGGGGTATGTCACGTCTTTACCCGGCAATTGAATTAGAGTCGATTTTACTATGTAGAAGTGTATAAACTATAAATATATGTATATATATATATGTCACAATGACATGTATATATATATATATATGTATTCTATGTGTGTATATTTAGTGTTTACAAGGAAACAAAGGTTTTTTTTAAGTTCGATATTTTGTTCCCATAGACTTACATGGGACTTCCGCTATCGAAATCGGATATCGACGATATTTAGTGCTATCGGCGATACAATTTCGATACGATATTTTTAGATATCGAGCAATATCGCTCAACACTACTTGCAATTTATTAACATCTTTTCAGTTAGCCATTAAAATAATAATAATCTTTATTAACCCCTCTCTGACATTAGACGTACTATCCCGTCCATAAAACCCGTGCCATTCTGACCATGGACGGGATAGTACGTCATAGGCGATTAGCTGCGCTCCCTCGGGGAGCGCAGCTAATCGCCGCCGGGTGTCAGCTGATTATCACAGCTGACACCCGTGACTGTGTGTCAGGAGCGGTCACGGACCGCTCCCGGCACATTAACCCCTTGCACACCGCGATCAAACATGATCGCGGTGTACTGGGGGCACAGGGGAGGATCGCGCAGGGTGGGGGCTCCCTGCGCGCCCCCCTGAGACCCTCAGACCAGCGCGATGTGATCGCGCTGCTCTGAGGGCTTCCTCCCTCCCAGGACCCGGATCCAAGATGGCGCTGGGGTCCTGGAGGGAGGCGGCTTCCTCAGTGCCTGCCGAGAGCAGGCATGAGGAAGCGTCCTGCACTGCCTGTCACATCGCTGGTGTGACAGAGTGCTGTGCACACTGTCACACCAGCGATCTGATGAAATACAGTGATGTCCCACCCTGGGACAAAGTAAAAAAGTAAAAAAAGTAAAAATAAACATGTGTAAAAAAAAATCCAAAAAAAAAAAAAAAAAAAAAATATTCCCCAATAAATTCATTACTTATTGTAAATAAAAAAAATAAAACAATAAAAGTACACATATATGGTATCGCCGCGTCCGTAACGACCCCCCTATAAAACTGTCCCACTAGTTAACCCCTTTTGTGAACCCCTTAAAAAATAAAAAATAAAAACGAAGCAAAAAATCAGTGCTTTATCATCATACTGCTGAACAAAAAGTGGAATAACACGCGATCAAAAAGACGGATATAAATAAACATGGTACCGCTGAAAACGTCATCTTGTCCCGCAAAAAACGAGCTGTCACACAGCATCATCAGCAAAAAAATAAAAAAGTTATAGCTCGCAGAATAAAGCGATGCAAAAATAATTATTTTTTATATAAAACTGTTTTTATTCTATAAAAGCGCCAAAACATAAAAAAATTATATAAATGAGGTATCGCCATAATCGTACTGACCCGAAGAATAAAACTGCTTTATCGATTTTACCACACGCGGAACAATAAAAACGCCTCACCCAAAAGAAATTCATGAATTGCTGATTTTTGTTCATTCTAACCTCCCAAAAATCGAAATAAAAAGCGATCAAAAAATGTCACGTGCTCAAAAATGGTACCAATAAAAGCGTCACCTCGTCCCGCAAAAATTAAGACCTCACATGACATTGTGGGCCAAAATATGCAAAAATTATAGCTCTCAAAATGTGGCGATGCAAAAACTACTTTTTGCAATAAAAAGCGTCTTTTAGCGTGACAGCTGCAATCATAAAAACCGCTATAAATAGTAAATCAAACCCCCCTTTATCACCCCCTTAGTTAGGGAAAAATAATAAAATAAAAAAAATGTATTTATTTCCATTTTCCCATTAGGGTTAGGGTTAGGGTTTCGGCTAAAGTTAGGGTTAGGGTTGGCGCTAAAGTTAGGATTAGGGTTAGAGTTTGGATTAGGGTTAGGGTTGGGATTAGGGTTGGGACTAGGGTTAGGGGTGTGTTGGGGTTAGGGTTGGAGTTAGAATTGGGGGGTTTCCGCTGTTTAGGCACATCAGGGGCTCTCCAAATGTGACATGGCGTCTGATCTCCATTCCAGCCAATTCTGCTTTGAAAAAGTCAAACGGTGTTCCTTCACTTCTGAGCTCTGCCATGCGTCCAAACAGTAGTTTATCCCCACATATGGGGTATCAGCGTACTCTGGACCCCAAGAGTTATTGTGAAATTTGTCCTATTTCTTCTGTTACCCTTGGGAAAATAAAAAACTGGGGGCGAAAATATTATTTTTGTAAAAAAAATAAGATTTTTTTGTTTTTACGGCTGTACATTATAAACTTCTGTGAAGCACTTGGGGCTTCATAGCGCTCACCACACATCTAAATAAGTTCCTTGTGGGGTCTATTTTCCAAAATGGGGTCACTTGTTGGGGATTTCCACTGTTTAGGCGCATCAGGGGCTCTCCAAATGCGACATGACGCCCCCAGACCATTCCATCAAAGTCTGCAATCCAAAACGTCACTACTTCCCTTTCCGAGCCCTGACATGCGCCCATACAGTAGTTTTCTCCCACATATTGGGTAGCAGCATACTCAGGACAAATTGGACAACAACTTTTGGGGTCCAATTTCTCCTGTTACCCTTGTGAAAATAAAATATTGGGGGCGAAAAAATCATTTTTGTAAAAAAAAAAAGGATTTTTTATTTTTACGGCTGTGCGTTATAAACTTCTGTGAAGCACTTCGGGGTTCAAAGTGCTCACCACACATCTAGGTAAGTTCCTTGTGGGGTCTATTTTACAAAATGGGGTCACTTGTGGGGGGTTTCCACTGTTTAGGCGCATCAGGGGCTCTCCAAATGCGACATGACGCCCCCAGACCATTCCATCAAAGTCTGCAATCCAAAACGTCACTACTTCCCTTTCCGAGCCCTGACATGCGCCCATACAGTAGTTTTCTCCCACATATTGGGTATCAGCGTACTCAGGACAAATTGGACAACAACTTTTGGGGTCCAATTTCTCCTGTTACCCTTGTGAAAATAAAATATTGGGGGCGAAAAAATCATTTTTGTAAAAAAAAAAAAGGATTTTTTATTTTTACGGCTGTGCGTTATAAACTTCTGTGAAGCACTTCGGGGTTCAAAGTGCTCACCACACATCTAGATAAGTTCCTTGTGGGGTCTATTTTCCAAAATGGGGTCACTTGTGGGGGGTTTCCACTGTTTAGGCGTATCAGGGGCTCTCCAAATGCGACATGACGCCCCCAGACCATTCCATCAAAGTCTGCAATCCAAAACGTCACTACTTCCCTTCCGAGCCCTGACGTGCACCCATACAGTAGTTTTCTCCTACATATTGGGTATCAGCGTACTCAGGACAAATTGGACAACAACTTTTGGGTTCCAATTTCTTCTGTTACCCTTGTGAAAATAAAATATTGGGGGCGAAAAAATCATTTTTGTAAAAAAAAAAAAGGATTTTTTATTTTAAGGCTGTACGTTATAAACTTTAGTGAAACACCTGGGGGTTCAAAGTTCTCACCACACATCTAGATAAGTTCCTTGAGGGGTCTAGTTTCCAAAATGGTGTCATTTGTGGGGGGTTTCCACTGTTTAGGCAGATCAGGAGCTCTCCAAACACAACATGGCGTCCAGCCAATTCTGCGTTGAAAAAGTGAGACGGCGCTCCTTCCCTTCCAAACTCTGCCATGCACCCAAACAGTGGTATACCCCCACATATGGGGTATCAGTGTACTCAGGACAAATTGCACAATAACTTTTGGAGTCTTGTTACCCTTGGAAAAATAAAAATTCGGGTGAAAAGATCATTTTTGTGGAAAAAATATGATTTTTTAAATTTTACGGCTCTACGTTATAAACTTGTGTGAAGCACTTGAGGGTTCAAATTGCTCACCAAAGATCTAGATAAGTTCCTTAGGGGGTCTAGTTTCCCAAATGGGGTCATTTGTGGGGGGTTTCCACTGTTTAGGCACATCAGGGGCTCTCCAAATGCAACATGGCATCCAATCTCAATTCCAGCCAATTTTGGTTGGAAAAAGTCAAATGGTGCTCCTTCCCTTCCGAGCTCTGCCGTGCGCCCAAACAGTGGTTCCCCCCCACATATGGGGCATCAGCGTACTCAGGACAAATTGGACAACAACTTATGTGGTCCAATTTCTCTGATACCCTTGGGAAAATAAAAAATTAGTGACTAAAAGATAATTTTTGTGGGAAAAAAATAGGATTTTTTATTTTCATGCCCGGGCATTATAAACTTGTGTGAAGCACTTGGGGGTTCAAAGTGCTCACCAAAGATCTAGATAAGTTCCTTAGGGGGTCTAGTTTCCAAAATGGGGTCACTTGTGGGGGATTTCCACTGTTTAGGCTCATCTGGGGCACTGCAAACGGAACATGACCCCATCAACGTCTGCATTCCAAAACGTTACTACTTCCTTTCCAAGCCCTGCCGTGCGCCCAAATAGTTTTCCACCCCCACATATGGGGTATCAGCGTACTCAGGACAAATTGGACAACAACTTTTGGGGTCCAATTTCCTTGGGAAAATTCAAAAATTTAGGACTAAAAAATCATTTTTGTGGAATTTTTTTTTTTTTTTCACACCCAGGCATTATAAACTTGTGTGAAGCACTTTGGGGTTCAAAGTGCTCACCAAAGATCTAGATAAGTACCTTGGGGGTCTAGTTTCCAAAATGGTGTCACTTGTGGGGGGTTTCCACTGTTTAGGCGCATCAGAGGTTCTCCAAGCGCGACATGGCGTCCAATCTCAACTCCAGCCAATTTTAGTTTGAAAAAGTCAAACGGCGCTCCTTCCCTTACGAGCTCTGCCGTGTGCCCAAACAGTGGTTTTCCCCCACATATGGGGTATTGGCGTACTCAGGAGAAATTGCATAACAACCTTATCTGTCCATTTTCTCCTTTTACCCTTGTGAAAATAAAAAAAAAGTTTGTAAAAGATCATTTTTGTGGCTAAAAAGTTAAATATTCATTTTTTCCTTCCACGTTGCTTTAGTTCCTGTGAAGCACCTGAAGGGTTAATAAACTTCTTGAATGTGGTTTTGAGTACCTTGAGGGGTGCAGTTTTTAGAATGGTGTCACTTTTGGGTATTTTCTGTCATGTAGACCCCTCAAAGTGACTTCAAATGAGAGGTGGTCCCTAAAAAAAATGGCTTTGTAAATTTTGTTGTAAAAATGAGAAATCGCTGGTCAACTTTTAACCCTTATAACTTCCTAACAAAAAAAAATTTTGATTCCAAAATTGTGCTGATGTAAAGTAGACATGTGGGAAATGTTATTTCTTAACTATTTTGTGTTACATATTTCTCTGTTTTAAGGGAATAAAAATTCAAAGTTTGAAAATTGCTAAATTTTCAAAATTTTCGCCATATTTGCGTTTTTTTCAAAAATAAACGCAAGTTATATGGAAGAAATTTTACCACTAACATGAAGTACAATATGTCACGAGAAAACAATCTCAGAATCGCGAAGATCCGTTGAAGCGTTCCGGAGTTATAACCTCATAAAGAGACAGTGGTCAGAATTGTAAAAATTGTCCCGGTCATTAACGTGCAAACCACCCTTGGGGGTGAAGGGGTTAAAAGGTATCAACCACTGAGGACTCTCAATTCTAAATATTTTTCCCAGAAGGCAGCATCTTCTAAAGAAGATGCACAAGAAAGCCTGTAAACACTTTGACAAGCAGACTAAAGGCACTGTCACACTTAGCGATTGCACCATCGATCACGACAACGACACAACCTGGCGTGATCGTTGGTGCGATCACTATGTGATCGCTAGTTAGATTCCAAACACAAAGATCTCATCAGAGATCAGCGATCTGTATAACGACCTCTGCGGTCGTTGGCGAAAACCTAGTACCGCCTGCGACGCTGGTAAAGTCGTTCATAAAGGGTGTCACACTCAGCGATTCAGGCTCACCAGCGGGACACCAATGACCAAAAAATGGCTCAGAGCGTTCATGAGCGATCAGCGACATCGCAGCGGGGGCCACATCGCCGCTACATGTCACACACAGCTGTGTCGCTAACGAGATCTCGCTTAGTGTGACAGTACCTTAAGCCCCCGTCTCACACAGCGATCTCGCTAGCGAGATCGCTGCTGAGTCACTAGTTTTGTGACGCAGCAGCGATTTCCCCAGCGATATCGCTATGTGTGACATTCAGCGACGATCAGCCCCCTACTGGGTATCGCTGATCGTCGCTGAATGTCCTGGACATTTTTTTGATCGCAGGTCTCCCGCTGACAGGCACGCATCGCTGCGTGTGACAGGCGGGAGAACAGCGATCCGCTGGTAACCAAGGTATACAGCGGGTTTCCAGGCGCGGGGCTGTGCCTGGAAACCCGCTGTGTACCTTGGATACCAGTGCCCTGATGCAGGGAGCTGGTAACCAAGGTACACAGCGGGTTTCCAGGCACCACGCAGCGCCTGGAAACCCGATGTGTACCTTGGTTACCAGCTCCCTGCATCAGGGCGCTGGTATCCAACGTACACTGCGGGTAACTAAGCGATGTTACCCGCAGTGTCGCTGTCCCAGATCGCTGCCTGAGCTGCCTGTTTGGCAGCTCAGCAGCGATCATGTAGCGATACACCAGCGATCCTGACAAGTGCATATCGTTGTCGGGATCACTGGTGTATCGCTATGTGAGACCCAAGCTTTAAGGATATGGATTACTGGAATCATGTCCTGCAGTCTGATAAGACCAAGATAAACCTATTTGACTCAGATGGTATCAAGTGTGTGTGGCGGCAACTAGTTGAGGAGTACAAAGACAAGTGTGTCCTGCCTACAATCAAGTATGGTGATGAGAGTGTCATGGTTTGGGGTTCCAGGAGTGCTGCCATTTGTGAGAAGCTACAGTTCATTGAGGGAGCCATGAATGCAAACATGTACTGTGACATACTGAAGCACAGCTTTGAGCAGGGGGTTGGACCAGATGGCCCAGGAGGTCCCTTCCAACTCTGCCATTCTATGATTCTATGACAGTATGATCCCCTCACTTTGGAAACTAGGCTGCACGGCAGTATGCCAACATGATAACAACCGCAAACACCCCTCCAAGATGACTACTGCCTTGCTAAAGAAACTGAAGGTAAAGGTGCTGTAATGGCCAAGCATGTCTCCACACCTAAACCTTAATGAGCATTGGTGGGGCATCCTAAAACAAAAGGTGGAGGAGCGCAAGATCTTCAACACCCACCAGCTCCGTGATGTCTTCATGGAGGAGTGGAAGAGGATTCCAGTGGCAACCTGTGAATCTCTAGTGAACTCCATGACCAAGAGAGTTAAGACAGTGCTTGAAAATAATGGTAACCACAAAAAATATTGACACTTTTTGCACAATTTGGCCATTTTGACTTAGGGGTGTACTCACTTTTCTTGCCAGTGGTTTAGACATAAAAGCAAACCTGTCATCAGGATTTTAATAAGGAAACTACAGGCATTGTAAGGTTGGCACTGTTATACTGATTACAATGATACCTAGGGTGAAGAAATCAGTCTTGTGGTTGTTGTTTAACCCCTCTCTGTCATTGGACGTACTATTCCGTCCACGTGACCTGGGACTTAATTTCTATGGATGGAATAGCACATCATAGGCGATCATCCGTGCTCACTTGGGGAGCGCAACTGAACGCGGCCAGGTGTCAGCTGATTATCACAACGGACCGCTACCCGACACTTTAACCCCCAGCACACTGCGATCAAATATGATCACAGTGTTCGGTGGCTGCAGAGGGGCTGATAGCCCCTTTGCTTTTGGATCAGAGACCCCACGTCATGACGCGGGGTCCCGATCTCCCATGGTAACACGATGTAGTCATGACGATATCCGGGTTACCAGAGCTCAGAGGCTTCCTGTCATGCTCAGTGCATGTCAGGAAGTCTCTGGGGTTAGTGCACAGAAGCTGCAGCTCTGACAGCTTATATGGCATGCAGATGTGCATGCCATATAAGCGATCAGCCTGCACAAAATGAGTGTCCCATAGTGGGACACAGTGTAAAAGTAAGAATTAAATAAAAAAATAATAATAATTGTAAAAATATTTAAAAAAATAATAAAATAAT
Organism: Oophaga sylvatica; assembly: GCA_033576555.1. NCBI lineage: Eukaryota > Metazoa > Chordata > Amphibia > Anura > Dendrobatidae > Oophaga > Oophaga sylvatica. The sequence goes on from JARQOD010000004.1 coordinate 280,964,319, forward strand.
AATAATAAAAAAATCAATATTTATTCCATTAATAAATAAATATTTTAATTTAAAAAAAATCTAAACAATAAAAGTACACATATTTAGTATCACTGCGTCCGTATCGACACGCCCTGTCAAACTGTCCCACATGTTAACCCCTTTAGTGAACACCATTTAAAAAAAAAACAAGGCAAAAAAATAATGCTTTATCATCATGCAGCCGAACAAAAAGTGGAATAACACGCGATCAAAAAGACAGCTATAAATAAACATGGTACCGCTAAAAATGTCATCTTGTCCCGCAAAAATAAAGCCACCATACAGCGTCATGAGCGGAAAAATAAAAAAGTTATAGCTCTCAGAATAAAGCGATGCAAAATTAATTATTTTTTCTATTAAATGGTTTTTATTGTATAAAAGCGCCAAAACATAAAAAATGAAATAAATGAGGTAACGTCGTAATCCTACTGACCCAAAGAATAAAACTGCCTAATCAATTTAACCACAAGCAGAACAGTATAAAGGCCCCCCAAAAAAACAAATTCATGAATTGCTGGTTTTTGTTCATTCTGCCTCACAAAAATCGGAATAAAAAGTGATCTAAGAATGTCATGTGCCCGAAAATGTTACCAATAAAAACGTCAACTCGTCCCGCAAAAAACAAGACCTACATAACTCTGTGGGCTAAAATGTGGAAAAATTATAGCTCTCAAAATGTGGTGATGCGAAAACTATTTTTTGCAATAAAAAGCTTCTTTTAGCATCTCACAGCTGCCAAACATAAAAACTCGCTATAAATAGTAAACCAAACCCCCCTTTATCACCCCCTTAGTTAGGGAAAAACAATACAATTAAAAAAATGTTATTTATTTCCCTTTTCCCGTTAGGGTTAGGGCTAGGGTTGGGATTAGGGTTAGGTGTTATGAATGTGCTAGAGATGGTTTCTGAGCAGAGGCTCCCTCTGGTGGTTACAGACAGTACTGAACCTTTCAGCGTGGAATGGCAATCTGGGTTCACTAACTGGTTTGATATAAGGGAGGTTCCCTCCCATGATGGTTGCCGGTGATCAATAGAGTTGAGCGATACTTTCCGATATCCTAAAGTATCGGAATCGGAATGGTATCGCCGATATCACTAAAATATCGGCGATACCCGATACCGATACCGGAAGTCCCATGTAAGTCTATGGGAACAAAATATCGCAACTAAAAAAAACCCATTCTTTCCTTGTAAACACTAAATATACACACATAGAATACATATATATATATATTTTATACATGTCATTGTGACATATATATATATACATATATGTATAGTTTATACACTTCTACATAGTAAAATATCCTCTGATTCAATTGCCGGGTAAAGCCGGCTTCAGTGAAAAGACAGAAGCACCCGACATGAAATGACACTTGGTGTACATAGGGTTAACCATGTCTTTTCATGTCGTTTGTCATCTGATTTGCACAAACAATTAAATCAGTCTATGTGTGCAAAATTTCACACCTGTAGGGGTTAATTAAAGGTGTAAATTCGTTGTAAAAAAAACGGACTTTTTTGCTACGAATTTACACCTTTAATTAACCCCTACAGGTGTGAAATTTTGCACACATAGTCTGATTTAATTGTTTGTGCAAATTAGATAGCAAAGGACATGAAAAGACATGGTTAACCCTATGTACACCAAGTGTCATTTCATGTCGGGTTCTGCATTTTCACAAAAGCCGGCAATTGAATTAGCGGCTATTATACTATGTAGAAGTGTATGAACTACAAATATAAATATTATATATATATTTATGTGTCACAAATTCAATGACATGTATATATATATATGAGGTGTAAAATTGCTGAAAAAAAATGCGTGGGCTCCCGCCCTATTTTCGCAACCAGACAGACAAAGCCAGTGAGTGGGGGCAGATAATAATAGCCCAGAGAGGGACCATTATTTTTGCCCCCCCCCCGGCTACTAACATCTGCCCCAGACACCCCAGGAAAGACAAATCTATAATTAGATTCGCCCTTTCTGGCACTTTGCCCGTCTATTCCCATTGCCCTGTAGCGGTGGCGAATGGGTTAATATGGGGTTAAAGCCACCTTGCTATTGAAAGGTGACCTTAAGCCAGGTTAATAATTGAGAGCTGTCAATTAGACAACTATCAATTATTAATCCTATTGCATGAAATAAAAATAAAACACACACACTTTAATTAAAAATCATTTTAATGAAATAAAGACACATGTTTTTGACCATCTTTTATTTTACTGCAAAAACCATTTCCTGTAATAAAAAAAAATAAAAAACAAAATTATTCTTACCTATCCCATGCACAGTCAGGTCCCACGGTGTAATCCTTCAGAAAGGGTTAATGTTTACTGCAGGGACCGCAGCTAATGCTGCAGCCTCACAGTAAACCCCAAATGAATGAGTTCCTCTCCTGCCTGACAGGAGAGTAAAGGCTGGGTGTCACATAACGATACACCAGCGATCCCGACAACGATATGCACTTGTCAGGATCGCTGGTGTATCGCTACATGATCGCTGCTGAGCTGCCAAACAGGCAGCTCAGGCAGCGATCTGGGACAGCGACACTGCGGGTAACATCGCTTAAGGGCCCGTCTCACATAGCGATATCGCTACCGAGATCGCTGCTGAGTCACAAGTTTTGTGACGCAGCAGCGAGTCACCAGCGATATCGCTGTGTGTGACATTCAGCGACGATCAGCCCCCTGCCGGGTATCGCTGATCGTCGCAGAAATGTCAGACCTTTTTTTGATCGCTGGTTTCCCTCTGACAGGCACGCATCGCTGCGTGTGACAGGCGGGAGACCAGCGATCCGCTGGTAACCAAGGTACACAGCGGGTTTCCAGGCACCGCGCAGCGCTTGGAAACCCGCTGTGTACCTTGGATACCAGCTCCCTGCATCAGGGCGCTGGTATCCAAGGTACACAGCGGGTTTCTAGGCACAGCCCCGCGCCTGGAAACCCGCTGTGTACCTTGGTTACCAGCGGATCGCTGGTCTCCCCCTGTCACACGCAGCGATGTGTGCCTGTCAGCGGGAAACCAGCGATCAAAAAAAGGTCCTGACATTTCAGCGACGATCAGCGATACCCGGCAGGGGGGCTGATCGTCGCTGAATGTCACACACAGCGATATCGCTGGTGAGCTCGCTGCTGCGTCACAAAACTAGTGACTCAGCAGCGATCTCGGTAGCGATATCGCTATGTGAGACGGGCCCTTAAGTGGAAAGCTTAATTGATTGCTTTCCACTTTCACTTCAGGTCAGCCAGGGACACAATCAGTGACGTCAGAGGGAACTGATTAACAAAAATAGGGGTTCCCTTCGAAAAAAAAATGGCGTGGGGTCCCCCCTATTTTTGTTAACCGCCAGATGAAGCAGACCGCTGAGGCCTGGATTTTCAGGCTGTTAAGGAGCCAAGATCCATGGACCTTGCCAGCCTGATAATACTAGGCCACAGCAGTCTGCATATCTTGGCTGATTAACAAAAATAGGGGATCCCCTCGAAAAAAAATTGGCGTGGGGTCCCCCCTATTTTTGTTAACCAGCCAGATGAAGCAGATTTTCAGGCTGTTAAGGAGCCAAGATCCATGGACCTTGCCAGCCTGATAATACCAGGCCACAGCAGTCTGCATATCTTGGCTGATTAACAAAAATAGGGGATCCCCTCGAAAAAAAATTGGCGTGGGGTCCCCCCTATTTTTGTTAACCAGCCAGATGAAGCAGACCGCTGAGGCCTGGATTTTCAGGCTGTTAAGGAGCCAAGATCCATGGACCTTGCCAGCCTGATAATACCAGGCCACAGCAGTCTGCATATCTTGGCTGATTAACAAAAATAGGGGATCCCCTCGAAAAAAATTGGCGTGGGGTCCCCCCTATTTTTGTTAACCAGCCAGATGAAGCAGACCGCTGAGGCCTGGACTTTCAGGCTGTTAAGGAGCCAAGATCCATGGACCTTGCCAGCCTGATAATACCAGGCCACAGCAGACTGCATATCTTGGCTGATTAACAAAAATAGGGGATCCCCTCGAAAAAAATTGGCGTGGGGTCCCCCCTATTTTTGTTAACCAGCCAGATGAAGCAGACCGCTGAGGCCTGGATTTTCAGGCTGTTAAGGAGCCAAGATCCATGGACCTTGCCAGCCTGATAATACCAGGCCACAGCAGTCTGCATATCTTGGCTGATTAACAAAAATAGGGGATCCCCTCGAAAAAAATTGGCGTGGGGTCCCCCCTATTTTTGTTAACCAGCCAGATGAAGCAGACCGCTGAGGCCTGGTTTTTCAGGCTGGTAAGGATCCAATATCCATGGACCTTGCCAGCCTGATAATACCAGGCCACAGCAGTCTGCTTAGCTTGGCTGGTTAACAAAAATAGGGGATCCCCTCGAAAAAAATTGGCGTGGGGTCCCCCCTATTTTTGTTAACCAGCCAGATGAAGCAGACCGCTGAGGCCTGGATTTTCAGGCTGTTAAGGAGCCAAGATCCATGGACCTTGCCAGCCTGATAATACCAGGCCACAGCAGTCTGCATATCTTGGCTGATTAACAAAAATAGGGGATCCCCTCGAAAAAAATTGGCGTGGGGTCCCCCCTATTTTTGTTAACCAGCCAGATGAAGCAGACCGCTGAGGCCTGGTTTTTCAGGCTGGTAAGGATCCAATATCCATGGACCTTGCCAGCCTGATAATACCAGGCCACAGCAGTCTGCTTAGCTTGGCTGGTTAACAAAAATAGGGGATCCCCTCGAAAAAAAAACGGCGTGGGGATCCCCCCTATTTTTGTTAACCAGCCAAGTAAAATGCAGACTGCTGCGGCCTGGTATTAAAAGACTGTCAAGGCCCATGGATTTTGGCCCTCAACAGCCTGATAATACCAGGCTACAGCAGCCCCACATTTGGCGCATCAAAAGATGTGCCAATTGTGGCACTTTACCCGGCTCTTCCCACTTGCCCTGTAGCGGTGGCAAGCGGGGTAATAAGGGGTTAATGTCACCGTTGATTGCACGGTGACAATAAGCCCGGTTAATAATGGAGAGGTGTCAATAAGACACCGATCCATTATTAATCCCAAAGTTATTAAATGCATAAAAAAAAGACAAAGCAAGAAAAAAGTATTTTAATGAAATAAAAGAGACAACACAGTTTTCATTAATTTTATTCTACTCTCATTCCTGCGACGCATTCGATCTCCTGTAAAAAAAGAAAAAAAAACAAACCAACAGTATACCACCTGTCCGACGCAGTCCATAACGACAGTCCCACGACGATCCAGCTCTGCTACATCGCAATGACAGGCAGAGCCTGTCATCGCGACGCAGCACAGCTGATTACCTGCTTCCCCGGCGGTGACGTCATCGGACTGACTGCTTTACGGCCGGGATTACCCAGCAGTCACTGCAGTTATCGCGAGAAACTGCATGTGACCGCCGGGGAAAGAAGATTGCGGCCATCAAGCAGTCCAGGACGTGACCGCCGGAGATCTTCTGCCAGGTAAGTGCCGCTGACTCCTGACAGACCCGACCGACGGACACTGACAGTGACAGTGACAATCCCGATTCCGGTATCCGATAAGACGAAAATATCGGAACTCGGAATCGGAATTCCGATACAGCCAATATCGGCCGATACCCGATATTTGCAGTATCGGAATGCTCAACCCTAGTGATCAATTGTTCTTGTCTCAGTTGTGGTTCCTGGTTCATTTGGAAGTTTTCTGGAGTCTTGCCTGCATTTCCTGTTTTCAGATAAGATATTTTTTACTTTTCTTTTTGTGCTTGCTTTTTGCATTGTTTTCTGCACTTTTGTGGAGGTCAGCCAGGTCCCCTCCTGGGGCCTGAGCTCCTCACAGTTTATCTGCAGCCACTGTTATTTGCTCATTTGCTCTTTCCTGTTTTTTCAGCGGTTGCAGCTTGGTTTTGTTCACACTGAGATCTGATTTAGCGGGTGACGAGATCGTGTGATCTCAGTATTTTTGTAATCAGAATTGTTGGATTTTTGTAGGGTTTTCTGGGTTGCGGAAAGTAATCTCTCCTTTCCTATCCTATTTAATCAGCTTGTGGCCCCAGCATTTGCTCAATCTATTTTCTGCCTATGTTTGTGTATTCATCTTGTCTAACCGCCATTATAGTTTGGGGGCTTCCTATTTTCTTTGGGGATCTGCTCCGGGGCAGATAGCTTTCATCTTTCTGCCTTTAGGTGTAGTTATCTCTCAGGATGTGACGAGGCGTCTAGGATCAACGTAGGAACGCTCCACGGCTACCTCTAGTTGTGTCGTTAGTTTAGGAATCTGCAACCCATCAGTTACCAACATCTCAGGTGTTCTGCTGCCCTGCTGTTGTTCCTGTCCTCCTCAGCTACCGAAACACAACAGTATCACCGGCCATAACTGAAAATTATATGGTACTCACAGAAGGGAAAAATAGTGTGGAAAGAAAAAAATTGTCAGAGTTGTCAGAGATTTATTTATTTTTTTTTCTGTCTGTTGCATTTTTTCCCGCTTTTTCTCTGGGTGCTGAAGAGCAGTGGCGTCCTGTGAATAGAGCAGACTAAGCAGCTGCTATGGGGCCCAGACAGGTGAGGGGGCCCACGACGAGGGGGCCCACGACGGCCGCTGTCGTTTGGCAGCTGTGCTGTGCTGACACAGTACTATCTCCTTTAATTAAATATAAGCAATGACTGCCGGACACTGTAAACCACCTTGAAGGTCCCCTTTCCTTGTTGTTTCCTTTCAGCAGTTGGCTTAAGTCTCTGGCTGCATTTGCATAAGAAAGCCAGCCTGCAGCCAGAGATCAACACGTGCCTCACAGGAAGCAGGAAACATTCATAAGTTTCAATCAGGGAGAGATACACACAATAAGGTGAGTCCTGCTGGCTGGGGTGGATTTTTTTTGTTGAATGTGTCCCCTCACTGTGCTGGCACTTTACATTTACAATGGCTCTGGCTGAACTTTGCACCTTAGGGAGGGGGGCCCGGCTGCACGCACTGTGGAGGGTGTAGGGGGCCCTGCATGCACTGCAGGTGTGTGTGTGTGTGTATATATATGCATATATATATACACACCACTGAGCCACCAATGATTTATTCTGCCTTGCTAAATGTCTGTGTTATATATATTGACAATCAATCAGCTACTTGCTAGCCAATAGCTGATAGCCCATTTTGGCATTTCTTATGCTCACAGCCACAGGATCAGGATGATCAGTATAGATTGTTTTGTGTGCATAGATTATTATTGTTCTCAGCAGCACATACTGGTTACAATGAAGGATGTGTTACTGAGTGGGAGTATTTTTAAGCCAGATTGAAAATCTTTTTAGTCAATAATTGTTTTGTTGAATTGTTCATTGTTTGGGTGATGATCGGCTGTCTGTTTACACTGATTATTGGCAATAAGCAGTTCTAGGAATCCTGCAGTGTAAATCCAGCTCTCTACAAAAAGTGACCCTATGTATTCCAGGATGGTTGCTTACAGGCAGTCACACCGCTTTCAGGGATCATCCCAAGTTACATTTCTATGTGTACGCTTGGTTGGTAATGCTTTTGTAGATGTGTGATTTTCGAATAACCTGAAATAAATAATATTAAATCATAACTTCATATTTTCCACCAGATAAGACTACATTGGATGTGTTCTACTTTTTCTTTTACTCAAATGAGAAAAAAATCAAAGACTAGCTATAAAATTAATTGTTTGACATATAACATGCATGCCTGGAGTTAAGAGCACCTGTTGATTTTTTTTTTTTTGGGGGGGGCCCATTCAGACTTTTGCTATGGGGCCCCATGATTTCTATGTACGCCCCTGCTGAAGAGGATTTTTTTTTCTTTCAATGGAGTTTGCACAGTTGTCTGGCTGTGTGGATCAGCTTGCCACTGAGGTTCGGAGTATTGCTACCTATCTTGCTAGGTTTCCGGTTGTGGAACCTAGGATTCCTATGCCAGATTTGTTTTTGGGGGATCAGGCTAAATTTCTGAATTTCAAAAATAACTGTAAGTTGTTTTTTGCCTTAAAGCCTAAGTCCTCAGGTAACACAGCACAACAGGTTCAAATTGTCATCTCTCTCCTGCGCGGCGATCCTCAGGATTGGGCTTTTTCCCTGACACCTGGGGATCCTGTTTTGAATGATAATGATGCATTTTTTCTGGCTCTGGGGTTATTGTACGATGAACCTAATGTCACTGATCAAGCTGAAAAAACCTTGCTGGCATTAAATCAGGGTCTTGAAGACGCTGAGTTGTACTGTCAGAAATTCCGAAAGTGGGCAGTCCTGACCAAATGGAATGATGATGCTTTGGCAGCCCTTTTTCGGAAGGTGCTGTCAGAGAATGTAAAGGATGTTATGGTGGGATTCCCTGCTCCCTCTGGTCTCAATGATTTTATGTCATTGGCTATTCAAATTGACAGACGTTTGCGTGAGCGCAGAGGTATGCGTGAGATAGTGTTGCCTAGTGAGCCAGTTTCTGAGCCCATGTAGTGTGATAGAGTAACTTCTGGGACTCAGCGTCATGAGTTTCGAAAGCACAATGGGTTATGTTTCTACTGTGGTGATGCCTCTCATGCTATTTCAGTCTGCCCTAAGCGGGGAAGAAGTTTTGCACGCTCAGTTGTCTTGGGTAGTGTTCATACTAAATTTCTGTTGTCTGTTACCCTGATTTGCTCCCTGTCCACATTTTCTGCTCAGGATTTTGTTGATTCAGGAGCAGCTTTTAACCTGATGGATTTTGACTTTGTCAAACGTTGTGGGTTTCCCATGATACCCCTGCGGAAGTCTATTCCCCTACTGGGCATTGATTCTACCCCTTTGTCGCAGAATAAACCCCAGTTTTCTACTCAGGTGATAATGAGGGTTGAACCAGATCATCAGGAGAGATGCAAATTTCTGGTGCTGTATAATCTGCATGACAGTATTGTACTAGGCTTCCCTTGGTTACAGTCTCATAATCCTGTTTTGGATTGGAAATCTGTGTCTGTGACCAGTTGGGGCTGCCAATGTGTTAATGCCGACACTCCTGTTTTTTCTGCCTCTCCCAAGTCTCAGGATGTACCTGACTTTTTGACTGATTTTTCGGATGTATTTAGTGAAAGTAAATCTGCATCTTTGTCCCCTCACAGGAGCTACGATTGCGCTATTGAATTAGTGCCTGGTGGTAAATTTCCTAAAGGTCGCCTTTTTAACTTGTCTGTACCTGAACACAATGCTATGCGATCTTATATAGGAGTCATTGGAGAAGGGTCATATCAGACCATCCTCTTCACCCTTGGGTGCCAGTTTTTTCTTTGTGGCCAAAAAGGATGGTTCATTGAGGCCGTGTATTGATTATCGTCTCTTGAATAAGATCACTGTGAAGTATCAATATCCGTTACCCTTGATTTCTGACCTTTTTTCCAGGGTGAAAAGTGCTAGTTGGTTTACCAAGCTTGACCTCAGGGGGGCGTATAACCTTATTCGTATTAAGCACGGGGATGAATGGAAGATGGCGTTTAATACCCCAGAGGGGCATTTTGAGTACCTAGTGATGCCCTTTGGGCTCACTAATGCTCCTTCCGTATTCCAATCCTTCATGAATGATATTTTCAGGGATTTTGTGGATAAATTTCTGATTGTTTATTTAGATGAAATCTTGATTTTTTTCCAATGACTGGGACTCTCATGTGAAACATGTTCGGACTGTGTTCCAGATTTTGAGAGAGAATGCACTGTATGTGAAGGGATCAAAGTGTCTTTTTGGCGTACAGAAGGTCTCTTTTCTGGGATTCATTTTGTCTCCGTCTGTTATTGAAATGGACCCGGTCAAGGTTCAAGCCATCTGTGATTGGGTCCAACCTACTTCATTAAAGGCTCTTCAGAGATTTTTGGGTTTTGCCAATTTTTATCGTAAATTTATTGGTAATTTCTCCGGTATTGTTAAACCATTGACTGATTTGACCAAAAAGGGTTCTGATGTGGTGAATTGGCCTCCTGAGGCAGTCTCTGCGTTTCAGGAACTTAAGCAGAGATTCACTTCTGCTCCTGTTCTACGGCAGCCTGATGTTTCTCTACCGTTTCAGGTGGAGGTTGATGCCTCTGAAATTGGGGCGGGTGCCGTTTTGTCCCAAAGAGATCCAGAGACCTCTAAGAGTAACCCTTGTGCCTTTTTCTCTCGAAAATTTTCTCCAACTGAACGTAATTATGACGTGGGTAATCAGGAGTTATTGGCCATGAAGTGGGCCTTTGATGAGTGGAGACATTGGCTGGAAGGAGCCAAACATCAGGTGGTGGTCCTCACGGACCATAAGAATTGGTTTATCTCAAATTAGCCAAGCGACTTAATCCTAGACAGGCCAGGTGGGCCTTGTTTTTCACACGTTTTAATTTTGTGGTTTCTTTTCTTCCTGGCACTAAGAATGTTAAGGCGGATGCCCTCTCGAGGAGTTTCTTTGCGGACTCTCCTGAGTTATCTGATCCTACCTTTATTTTGAAAGAGGGTGTAGTTCTTTCCGCCATCTCGCCCAATTTGAGACTGGCCTTGGAAGGGTGTCAGGAGGATAAACCTGAGTGCTGCCCTATTGGGAAATTGTTTGTCCCGGACCAGTGGAAGAAGAGTGTGATGTCTGAGATTTATTGTTCCGCATTGGCTGGTCATCCCGGGATTTTTGGTACCAGAGACTTGGTGAGTCGGTCCTTTTGGTGGCCTACTTTGTCTCGTGACGTCAGGGAATTTGTGTAGTCCTGTGGGACTTGCTCTCGCTCCAAGTCTTGCTCTCGCTCTAGTGGTTTGTTAATGTCATTACCTGTGCCCAAGAGGCCATGGACCCATATCTCTATGGATTTTATTTCCGACCTCACTGTTTCTCAGAGAATGACCGTTATCTGGGTAATCTGTGATAGGTTTTCCAAGACGATACATCTTGTGCCATTACCTAAGTTACTTTCCTCCACCGAATTGGTGCCTTTGTTCCTTCAGCACGTGGTTCGGTTACATGGCATTCCGGAGAACATTGTGTCTGACAGAGGAGTCCAGTTTGTTTCCAGATTTTGGAGGACATTTTGTTCTAAACTTGGTGTTCAATTATCTTTCTCCTCTGCTTTTCATCCTCAGACCAATGGACAAACCGAGAGAACAAACCAGACCTTGGAGACTTATTTGAGATGTTTTGTGTCTGCTGATTAAGATGACTGGTTCTCTTTTTTGCCTTTGGCTGAGTTTGCTCTTAATAATAGGGCTAGCTCTGCCACCTTGATGTCTCCATTTTTCTGCAATTTTGGGTTTCACCCTCGATTTTCTTCGGGACAGGCGGAGGCTTCTGTCTGTCCGGGTGTTGACTCTGTTGTGGAGCGAATGCAGCAGATTTGGGACCAGGTAGTGGAGAGGTTGTCTCTCTCTCAGGAGAAGGCCCAACGGTTTGCCAACTGGCATAGGACTGATGGTCCTCAGTTTAAAGTGGGGGACTTGGTTTGGTTGTCCTCAAGAAATATCCCTATGAGGGTTGCATCTCCAAAGTTTAAGCCCAGGTTCATTGGACCTTATAAGATCATGGAGATTCTTAATCCTGTTTCCTTCCGTTTGCTTCTTCCAGGGACATTTAAGATCCATAACGTGTTCCACAAGTCCTTATTGAAGAGGTTTGTCGAGCCAGTGGTTCCTATGGCTGCGTCTCCTGATCCTGTTTTGGTTGAGGGCAATCTGGAGTATGTGGTTGAGAAAATATTGGATTCTCGTTTTTCTAGACAGAAACTCCAGTATTTGGTTAAGTGGAGAGGTTATGGTCAGGAGGACAATTCTTGGGTGTTTGCATCGGACATCCATGCTAGGAGACTGATCCATGCCTATCACCGAGCTCATCCTGATCGACCTGGTTGCACAAGTGAGGGTTCGGTGACCCTTCCTTAAGGGGGGTACTGTTATGAATGTGCTAGAGATGGTTTCTGAGCAGAGGCTCCCTCTGGTGGTTACAGACAGTACTGAACCTTTCAGCGAGGAATGGCAATCTGGGTTCATTGACTGGTCTGATATAAGGGAGGGTCCCTCCCATGATGGTTGCCGGTGATCAATTGTTCTTGTCTCAATTGTGGTTCCTGGTTCATTTGGAAGTTTGCTGGAGTCTTGCCTGCATCTCCTGCTTTCAGATAAGATATTTTTTGCTTTTATTTTTGTGCTTGCTTTTTGCATTGTTTTCTGCACTTTTGTGGAGGTCAGCCAGGTCCCCTCCTGGGGCCTGAGCTCCTCACAGTTTATCTGCAGCCACTGTTATTTGCTCATTTGCTTTTTCCTGTTTTTTCAGCGGCTGCAGCTTGGTTTTGTTCACTTTGAGATCTGATTTAGCGAGTGGCGAGATCGTGTGATCTCAGTATTTTTGTAATCAGAATTGTTGGATTTTTGTAGGGTTTTCTGGGTTGCAGAAAGTAATCTTTCCTTTCCTATCCTATTTAGTCAGCTTGTGGCCCCAGCATTTGCTCAATCTATTTTCTGCCTATGTTTGTGTTTTCATCTTGTCTAACCGCCATTATATGTTTGGGGGCTTCCTATTTTCTTTGGGGATCTGCTCCGGGGCAGATAGCTTTCATCTTTCTGCCTTTAGGTGTAGTTATCTCTCAGGCTGTGACGAGGAGTCTAGGATCAACGTAGGAACGCTCCACGGCTACCTCTAGTTGTGTCGTTAGTTTAGGAATCTGCAACCCATCAGTTACCAACATCTCAGGTGTTCTGCTGCCCTGCTGTTGTTCCTGTCCTCCTCAGCTACCGAAACACAACAGTTAGGGGTGTGTTAGGGTTAGGTTTGTGGTTAGGGTTATGGTTAGGGTTGGGATTAGGGGTGTGTTGGGGTTAGGGTTGGAGTTAGAATTGGGGGTTTTCCACTGTTTAGGCACATCAGGGGCTCTCCAAACGTGACATGGTGTCTGATCTCAATTCCAGCCAATTCTGCGTTGAAAAAGTCAAACGGTGCTCTTTCCCTTCCGAGCTCTGCCATGCACCCAAAAAGTGGTTTACCCCCACACATGGGGTATCAGCATACTCTGGACAAATTGGACAACAACTTTCGTGGTCCAATTTCTCCTCTTACCCTTGGGAAAATAAAAAATTGGGGACTAAAACATCATTTTTGTGGAAAAATTATGATTTTTATTTTTACGGCTCTACATTATAAACTTCTGTGAAGCACTTGGGGTTCAAAGTGCTCACTACACATCTAGATAAGTTCCTTGAGGGGTCTAGTTTCCGAAATGGTGTGATTTGTGGGGGGTTTCCACTGTTTAGGCACATCAGGGACTCTCCAAACGCGACATGGCGTCCAGCCAATTCTGCGTTAAAAAAGTCAAACGGCGCTCCTTCCCTTCCGAGCTCTGCCATACACCCAAACAGTGGTTTATCCCCACATATGGGGTATCAGCATACTCAGAACAAATTGCACAACTTTTGGGGTCCAATTTTACCTGTTACCCTTGGGAAAATAAAAAATTGGGGGTAACAAATCATTTTTGTGGAAAAATTCTGATATTTACGGCTCTACGTTATAAACTTCTGTGAAGCACTTGGGGGTTCAAAGTGCTCATCACATATCTACATAAGTTCCTTAGGGGGTCTACTTTCCAAAATGGTGTCACTTGTGGGGGATTTCCACTGTTTAGGCCAGTGTTTCCCAAACTCCAGTCCTCACAGACTCCACAGGTCATGGTTTCAGGACTTCCTTTGTATTGCGCAGATGATGGAGGTATCATCAAGGCATCAGGAATTCTCTCACCGGTGAAGCACTATGGAAATCCTGAAAACATGACCTGTGGGGTCAGTGATGACTGGAGTTTGGGAAACACTGGTTTAGGAGCATCAGGGGCTCTCCAAATGCAACATGGCGTCCGATCTCAATTCCAGCCAATTTTGCATTGAAAAGTCAAACGGCACTCCTTCCCTTCCGAGCTCTGCTGTGCGCCCAGACAGTGGTTCCCCCCCCCCACATATGGGATATCAGCATACTCAGGACAAATTGCACAACAACTTTTGTGGTCCAATTTCTCCTGTTACCCTTGGTAAAATAAAAAAGAATGGATCTGAAGTAAATATTTGTGAAAAAAAGTTAAATGTTCATTTTTTGCAAACATTCCAAAAATTCCTGTGAAGCACCTGAATGGTTCATAAACTTCTTGAATGTGGTTTTGAGCATCTTGGGGGTGCATTTTTTAGAATGGTGTCACTTTTGTGTATTTTCTATCATATAGGCCCTGGTGTTGTAAAAATGAGAAATCTCTGGTCAACTTTTAACCCTTATATCTTCCTAACCCCAAAAAAATTTGTTTCCAAAGTTGTGCTGATGTAAAGTAGACATGTGGGAAATGTTATTTAGTAACTATTTTGTGTGACATATTTCTCCGTTTTAAGGGCGTAAAAATTCAAAGTTTGAAAATTGCAAAATTTTCAAAATTTTTGCCATATTTCCATTTTTCCATAAATAAACGCAAGTTATATTGAAGAAATTTTACCACTAGCATGAAGTAGAATATGTCATGAGAAAACACTCTCAGAATCACCAAAATCCGTTTAAATGTTCCAGAGTTATTACCTCATAAAGGGACTGTGGTCAGAATTGTAAAAATTGGCCAGGTCATTAACATGCAAACCACCCTATGTTTGCAGTTTTGAGTTAATGAGATGCTCGTATTCTGAGGTGGTCTGAAAGCGGGTCTTTTTTTAATGCGCTGGCTTCATCATCATCCTGGGCTTAAATGACATGTCACTGAACCTTCAGTGACATGCCTCCAATTTTAAATATAGCACATGCGCATTTAATATTTTGGTATAGCAATGTTTCTGCACTGGTCCCTGGAACACAGTGGGTGGTGCATGCGCAGATTAAGAGCATTGCTTGCCGATAGCCATTTTGTTGTAGCAAAAACTTTTTTAATACCAGAATATTAAATGCACAGGCGCAGTATTTAAAATAGAAGGCAGGTCACTGAATGTTCAATGACCTGTCATTTAACACTAGAACTACTGATGGAGTCATTTTGACTCCTTTCGTTTTTTATTTCTCTTCTGTGACTACATTTTTCAGAATTCCGGCTTGAAACTCGGTGACTTTTCCTCAAATATGATGTGAAAAAAGATTTTGTGAGAATAAATTATTTTGGTGAAAAATTTGCGCGTTTTTTTCAAAATTTACCAAGAACTACTGAAGGGAGTCATTTTGACTCCCTACTATATTTTGAGGTCCTTTTGTCACTAAATGTTGCTATAAAGTTTTGTGCATAATTTTTTCACTCTGTCTTATTTACCCTGATGTTCATATAGATGTAGTTTAATTTACATGTCAAACCTGGCCCATACATAATGGTGGATGAGCAACTTTTCCCAAGCAAAACTAGGTGTCCATTCACGCAGTACATGCCTTCCAAACCAGATAAATATGGCCACAAATATTGGCTAGCTGTTGATAAGGAGAGCAAATATCTGGCAAATGGCTTCCCTTATCTAGGCAAAGATGACACACGCCGTGCTGAGGACCGTTTAGCTGACCATGTGGTAATGAAGTTATTGGACCCGTTTTTGAAAAAAGGTCGCAATGTTACAACCGATAATTATTTTACTTCAGTAAAATTAGCTAAACAGCTAAAAAGCAAAGGAACAACCATCGTGGGAACACTGAACAAGATAAGGCGAGAAGTGCCTATAGAAATAAAATCCATGAAAGAGGAATTGTACAACACTAAAGTGTTTAGAAATGAAGACAATTTTACACTTACAGTATATCAAGGAAAGCCCAACAAAAATGTTGTCATTTTGAGTTCCGTCCATCCAGATGTTGTTGTTGCGTCTGATTCCGCTAAAAAAACTCCAGAAACGGTAAAGTTTTACAATGAAACAAAATATGGAGTAGATGTAGTGGATCAGATGGCACGAAAATATACCACACGAACATGCACAAGGAGATGGCCTGTTCATGCATTTGAAAATGCCTTAGACTTTGCGGGTATAAATGCATGGATAATATTCAATGAGATAACCCACCAAAAAATGTCACGCAAGGCATTTTTGCAAACGCTTGTGAGAGAGTTGAGTGGTCCTTATGTCACAGATAGGGAAAAGGGTTCCACGTCCCAAGTTTCTACATGCTCAGAAGTGATGGTTCAAACAAAATTTTGCCAGATCAAAGAAAAGTGCAAGAAAAATAGATCTGTCGGCAATTGTAAGGCTAAGTGCACACGATCAGGAATAATTGCGTTTTTTTTCGCGGTTTTTCCGCGGTTTTCCGCGGTAAAAACGCGATAAAAACGCAAGCATTAAGCATCCTATACATGTTAATTGATTCCGCATGTTTTGGCCACATGTTGCGTTTTTTTCCGCGAAAAAAACGCTTCGCGGAAAAAATAGCAACATGTTCATTAATTTTGCGGAATGTAAGCGGTTCATGTGCGGTGGTACCCAGGGTCTGGAGGAGAGGAGACTCTCCTCCAGGCCCTGGGTACCATATCCCTGGTAAAACAATAATTAAAATAAAAAATAATGATATTCTCACCTTCCGGCGGCCCCCGCAGCCTTCCCGCGGCCCCCGCAGCCTTCCCGCCTTCAGCGATGCTCCCGGCAACTTCCGGTCCCAGGAGTGCTTTGCGAGAATCACCCAGATGGCATAGCGGTCTCGCGAGATGTACGTCATCGGTGTGATTAGTCGCAAAGCACTCCTGGGACCGGAGTTGCCGGGAGCGTCACTGAGAGGCGGGAAGGCTGCGGGGGCCGCCGGAAGGTGAGAATATCACGATTTTTTATTTTTTTTTATTATTTTTACATTAGATCTTTTTACTATTGATGCGGCATAGGCGGCATCAATAGTAAAAAGTTGGTCACACGTGTCAAACACTATGTGTGACTCGTGTGACCAACCTGTCAATCAGTTTTCCAAGCGATGCTACAGATCGCTAGGAAAACGCTAGCATTCTGCAAGCTAATTACGCTTGCAAAACGCTATTATTCTGGCGGGAATCAGCATACAAAAAACGTGCGTATTTCCTGCGGGAGAAGTGCGGGATTGCCGCGGAAATTTCCGCGGCAATTCCGCAACGTGTGAACTTAGCCTAAGACTTGTGGTAAGTCTTTGTGTGGGCAATGTACTGCCATAAATCAAAGGCAATGCCTAAAATGCGAAACACCAAATGTTTAGAAGGTGAATTCTGCGCCATATTTTCATTTTTATGCTCCTCCACCTACATTTTCTCTGCTTTTTGTTCTTCAGTTGTTGTTTATATGTGTGCATTTGAATAAAAAAAAAGTTTGAAAAACGTCTATTATAATTATTGTTATTTTCTGTAGAAAAATAAGAAAAGCAGAAAAAAAAACAATCAAAAGCATTACTGTTGGATCTCACAATAATAATACATTACAAAAAATATAATTATTAATAAATAACCACAAATGAAACTCTAAAAATAAACGAAAACAAGCAAGGAGTCAAAATGACTCCTTTCAGTAGTTCTAGGCGGGGTCACGAGTCCAGTAGTCCTAGTGTTAAGCCCAGAATGATGACAATGAGGCCAGTGCACCAAAACAATACCTGCCCCAAAGCACGAGCATCTCATTAACTCAAAACTGCAAACACAGACAAAACAACAGCCACAATATGGATTTCTTCAACCCAGCTATCATTTTAATCAGTGTAACAGCACCAACCTGACAGTCTGTAGTTTACTGAGCAAAATATTGATAACAGGTTCATTTTAATCAGGGCCAGCGTCAGCACCTAGCGCACTCGGGCGAGTGCCGGGGCCCTGAGTAGGCAGGGGGGCCCATTCGCCGTCGGAGACACCGGCGTACTATGAGGGGCCCTGTGCCAGTGCCGGCGCCCACCAGTGGGCCCCCCCCTGCTTGCTCAGGGCCCCAGCACTTGCGATACTTACCTCTCCCTGCTGTGTGCTCTCTGCCTGAACAGTCACAGGGCAGAGAGCTGGAAGATGGCGACAGTGAGGAGTCCAGAGTAGAGCAGTGCCCAGCGAGGAGAGGTGAGTACTTCATTTTTTTTAATGTTTGGAGCAATATATGGGGAGCATTATACACTGGAGAATTATATATGGGGCCCATCATACACTTGAGCATCATATATGGGACCCATTATACACTGGAGCATTATATATGGGGCCCATCATACACTGGAGCATTATAAATGGGGCCCATCATACACTGGAGCATCATATATGGGGCCCATTATACACTGGAACATCATATATGGGGTCCATTATACACTGGAGCATCATATATGGGGCCCATCATATACTGGCGCATCATATGGGGCCCATTTTATATGGAGCATCACATGGAGCCCATTATATATGGAGCATTATATATGGGGCCCATTATATATGGAGCATTATATGGGGCTCATCATACACTGGAGCATCATATATGGGGCCCATCACATACTAGAGCATCATATGGGGTTCATTATATATGGAGCATCATATGGAGCACATATGGGGCTTATTCTGTATGGAGCTTTATATGGAGCCCATTCTGTACGGAGCAATATATGGGGCCCATCATATACTGTATGGAGCATTATATGTGACTCATTATACTGTATGGAGCAATATGTGGGGCTCATTATACTCTATGGGGCCCATACTATACTGTATGGAGCATTATATGGGGACCATCATATACTGGAGCATTATGTGGAGCTCATCATATACTGTATGGAACATTATATGGGACCAATTATGTATGGAGCAATATATTGGGCCCATTATTCTGTATGGAGCATCATATATGGGACTTATTATTCTGTATAGAGCAATATATGGGGCTCATTATTCTGTTTAGAGCAATATATAGGTCTCATTATTCTGTATGGTGCACTATGTGGTGCCCATAATACTGTATGGAGCAATATATGGGGCTCATTATTCTGTATGGGGCACTATGTGCTGTCCATAATACTGTATGGAGCAATATTTGGGGTCATTCTGTATGCACCACTATGTTGTGCCCATAATACTGTACGGAGGACTATACTGTCCGGTTTCTGAGCTATTGTAGAATTTACAATAGATATTACTCATGTAATGTAAGAAGTGAAGTATTTGGCATTGTACTATACCTATATTTCTCTGCAGTATCGGAGCATCATGAATTGTGGTATGTGTTAAAGGGGCCCACTGAGACTCTTTCGCCCGGGGCCCACGAAAACCTGGAGCCAGCCCTGATTTTAATGGCTGTGTTTGAGTTATATAGAGGGAACACCAAATTTACACTGTTATACAAGCTGTACACTGACTACTTTACATTGTGTCGAAGTGTCATATCTTTAGTGTTGTTCAATGAAAGAGATAAAGAGATAATATTTCCAAAAATGTGAGGGGTGTACTCACTTTTATGTTATACTGTATTTGTAGTACCATAATTATGTATGCTACTACACATGCTATATATTCATATTGCTATGAGCAAGCACCCTGTTTTATGTAGTAAAAAAATACAATACAAAAAAATGCTGTGAAAGCCGTAACTTTACTTACACACTCATCCGCGCACCTCCAATATCACAGTTGCATGCCGAACAAGGGTATAGACTGTTTCCAAGTCCCCAATAACCAGGCTGAATAATAAAAAATAATAAGTCACATTTAAAAAACAGACGGACCAAATAAATTATTTAATATATTTTATATTTAGCTTATCTTATTAACTAAGTTGTTTACATTAAATATATGCTTTTCTGTCAACAGTAGAATTTTATTTTTTTTCAATACTTTGCCCATTGTTGCAGTGGATATGTTTTATAATATATTATACAGCTATATTGCACAGTATCTTAAAGGGAACCTGTCACCTCGTTTTGCCACTAAAAGATGCGGCCATTGCTTTTCGGGGCTTATTATCTACAGCATTCTGTAAAACCCCAGTCCAACCTGAAAGATATGAAAAAGAGGTTTTATTATACTCACCCGGGGGGGCGGTCCGATGCTGTCCGGTCCGTGGGTGTCGCAAGTCCGGGTCCGGCGCCTCCTATCTTCATGCAATGTCGTCATCTTCCTTACTTCGTGTCGCGCTGCTGCGCAGGCAGTTGAGGGCAGAGCAAACTACTGCAGTGCACAGGCGCCGGAAAGGTCTTAGAGGCCCAGCGTCTGCGCACTGCAGTACTTTACTCTGCCCTCAACAGGGCAGATCAGTATGCCTGCGCAGGAGTGCGACACGAAGCAATGAGGATGACGACATCGTATAAAGATGGGAGGCGCCGTACCCGGACCTGCGATACCCATCGGACAGGACCACCCCCCCGGGTGAGTATAATAAAACCTCTTTTTCTTATCTTTCAGGTCGGACCGGGGGCTTATCTACAGCATTATAGAATGCTGTAGCTAAGCCCTGAAAGGAATCTTATAGAGGCAAAACGAGGTTACAGGTTCCCTTTAAAATGTTTAGAAAAATATACTAAACTAAAAAGGAAGTTGTAGGTAAGATGTTTTTCTACTTTATTTATTTATTTTACTCATTTATATAGTGCCATTAATTCCACAGCACTTTACAGACATTATTGGCACTGTCCCCGATGGGGCTCACAATCTAAATTCCCTATCAGTATGTCTTTGGAATGTGGGAGGAAACTGGAGAACCCGGAGGAAACCCAAGCAACACAGGGAGAACATACAAACTCCTTGCAGATGTTGTCCTTGGTGGGATTTGAACCTATTTCATTTCTTTTGCAAATCTTTGCTTTTTTGGACTTCCATTTCCAAATTGTGGGATTTTGCAACTACACTGACACCTGGAGGCGAAAAGAGTTTATAACAAAACTTTACTTTTCAAACATGCTGATATTGATATGCATTACAGAATACTGTATGTGCCTCTTGTACAAGTTTTTTCTTTCATTTATAAATGATTGAAAGATTTTATTTTACTCGTGGCTTCTATTCTAATTAAATATCCACAGAAATACTAAGTGGCCAATTCATCAAGACTGATGTAGCACATTCTTGCCCGGGTCTTGCTGGAGTAGAATGCGCTGATTTCATTAAGAGTCCTCCATCGGGGACTAGAGTATCATTACTGGCGTACAAAACAATTCTGGTGTAAAAGCTTTAAAGAATTTGCCCCTATGAATTTATTTAAAAACTTAATTTTCAGAGCCTTTTTAATATTATTGTTAGTTAGGTTTTTGTAATTTATAGAAATCAGAACATTGCAAGATATTATCTGATATTTATTTTTATGATTTCATATTTTGTAATTGCTTGTTATATAGTGCATTTTCCTTATATTTTCAGCACATTCATTATTGACATGTATGTTGCTACACTCCCTGACAGAAGTTATGTCGCTTATCCATGTTATGTAAATCAAAGCTTATAACCTGATGTTAAATTCATCCATTGGTTTTATAAATTACTCTTTTGAAAGCTGTAACCCTCCCAAATTTGGTTTAGGTTAAGAAAATAAATTGGCATCAATGCTGAAATATTGATCATTTAATGAACACAGAATGGTCAGATTTTGGCAAGACAAAAGTTTTGTCGCCTGGTCATATAATGCACCCAATCCTAGATTACATCCTCACCAGTGCTCAGTAAATGATCGGTTAATTAGTGGGAGTGTATAAAAGGAAAGCCAGCACCCCGGACCTTCACTTGAACTGCAACTTGAGCCCTGACAACATGCCAAAAATCCACCCTACGACCAAAGCCTTGATTATCAAGATTCTGAAAACCAGATCCACTGCAGAGGAAGCTGGCACCTTTAATGTGTCTCAGCATCAAGTACAAAGAATTAAAAAAAGATTTGAAGAGACTGGAGATGTGTTTGACAAGCCCAGTTCCGGCAGACGCCGCAAGACAACTGCTCAGGAGGAACGTTTGTTGGTTAGAAAATCCAAAGCAAGCCCCTCTTCCACTGCAGCAGAGCTCCAACAGGCCTAGTCACCTCAAGTCCCTGTGTCAACTAGAACAGTTTATAAGATTCTGTCTCGAAATGGCCTCCATGGTCGAATCAGTACCCAGAAGCAAGCACTAAACAAAAGGCAAATTAAAAAACGTGTGGCATTTGCAAAGTCCCACAGCCTGCTAAAGAGATGAAAGCTGGAAAAGTGGCAGAAGGTGGATTTCTCTGATGAATCTTCAGTAGAATTACACCACAGCCACCGCAAATACTGCAGGAGACCTACTTGAGCCCATATGGATCCAAAATACACCCAGAAAACAGTTAAATTTGGTGGTGGAAAGATCATGGTCTCGGGTTACATTCAGTATGGGGGTGTGCAAAACATTTGCAAGGTAGAAGGCAATATCAATAGTCTAAAATATCAAGAATTATTAGTTACCTCTTATATTCCAAAGCATAAAAGGGGTCAAATTCTGCAGCAGGATGGTGCTCCATCTCTACAACAAAGTTCCTTCTGGCAAAAAAGATCAAGGTGCTCAAGGACTGGCCAGCCCAGTCACCAGACATGAACATCATTGAGCATGTTTGGGGTAGGATGAAAGATGAAGCTTGGAAGACAAAACCAAAGAATCTAGATGAACTCTGGGAGGCATGCAAGACTGCATTCTTTGCTATTCCTGATGACTTCATTAATAAATTGTATGAATCACTGTTGAACCGCATGGATGAGGTCCTTCAAGCTCATGGAAGTCACACAAAATATTAAATATGACTTTAATAGCACCACAACTTCATTCACCAATGTTATGCAACATATATTTGTATTTTAAGATAATTATTTGTTTGAATATCACATTACTTTCAGTGGGCACAAAACTTTTGTCTGGCAAATGTTATGTTCTGCTACAAGCACTAAGGAAAGAAGGGATATCTGTCCCTACGATAGAACTAAGTTAGATACCTACGATGTAACGGGGAACCTGATCCTGTGATCAGACCCGCTAAAGTCCTCAGCTAGTCTGCACGAAGACCTATAGATGCGAGGGAGGGATCCCTACAAGAACTAGGGACTGGGAGAAAGATGGACACCTCCTAACAGAAGTTGTAGCAGTAAAAGACAAACAAACAACATAGAACATAGAGGTCCGAAGACCAAGTAAAACTAACTGAGTAAGGTAACAAAGCACCTGGCTAGCTTAAGAGTAGAAATTACAATGAAGTCCAGCAAAGCCAGAAGGGCGGAGCAGGATTAAATAGGCAAAAAAGGTCATGTGACCAGCAAACTAGAAAAAACCTAATAGGAGAGTTCTAACAGTACCCCCCCTTCTAAGAGGATCCTCCGGATCCCCTAGGCCCAGGCTTACCCGGAAACCTCTTGTGAAACGCTCTGACAAGTCTGGATGCAGAAGCATCATCCGCCCTCACCCATGAGTTATCCTCGGGTCCGAAACCCTTCCAAGCGACGAGATACTGCAAACTCCCTCTATACCGTCTAGAATTTAGGATGCGGAAAATTTCATATTCCTCGTCCTCCACCACCGTGGGAACAGTGGCAGAGGCGTCTCTATCCGACACATCAGCTCTTTTCAACAGAGAAACATGAAACACCGGATTAATCTTCCAGGAGGTAGGAACCTCCAACCTAACAGCAGATTGGTTAACAACCTGAAGCACCTTAAAGGGCCCTACAAACTTGGACCCAATTTTTTAGAAGGAATCCTCAACCGCAGATTCTTAGAGGACAACCAAACCATGTCACCAATAGCAAACAAAACCTCATGCCGTTTCCTATCAAAGTACCTTTTAGATTTTCTGTTAGCCTCCTGAAGATTAACACGCACATCCGTCCAAACTCTCTCCAAATCACAGGAAAAATTCTCCTCTTCAGGCATGGCCGATACCAATTTGGAGAATGACCCAAACGACGGATGTCTCCCAGTACAACAAAAAAAAGGCGAACAACTAGAAGAAGAGGATGTATGGTTGTTAAGAGCAAATTCAGCAAGTGGCAGAAACTCAGACCACCCCTCTTGATTGTCTGCCACAAAACAACGCAAGCAACGTTTCAACCAATACAGGTCTTTTTCAAGCATGCTTGAAAAAGACCTGTATTGGTTGAAACGTTGCATCTGGCAAATAAAGAACTACTATTTCTTCACCCGGATTTGATGCTGTTCTCCTTTTTTATATGGTATGTACTTGCCCATCCTACTGGGTCAGATGGCATCTGAACATGCATCATGATGTCTGAGTGCTGTCAGCTTTTCTTTTTTTGTGTGGACAAAACAACACAAGAACTGCTCAACATCCTGGTTTTTCCTTTCTGTCTGGCCATTAGACTCAGGATGATATCCGGATGAAAACGACAAATGAACTCCCAACCTGTCACAAAAGGCGCGGCAAAAACGAGCCACGAACTGAGGTCCCCTATCAGAAACAATGTCAGTAGGAACGCCATGTAGTCTGACAATTTCCTTGACAAAGGCCTTAGCGAGAGTCTTAGTGCAGGGCAGTTTGATGAAAGGAACCAAGTGACACATCTTGCTAAAACAGTCCACGACCACCCAGATGACAGTGAAACCCTCAGAGGGGGGAAGGTCAGTAATAAAGTCCATAGCCAAATGTGTCCAAGGTGCACTAGGAACCTCCAGAGGGCAAAGCAACCCCGCAGCAGGAGTATGTGAAGACTTAGATCTAGCACACACAGTGCATTGAGCACCCACTTAATGACTTCCTTCTGCCATCCAGGCCACCAAAAACTGCGACCCACAAGTCTCTTGGTCTCAGAGATTCCAGGATGACCTGCCAGAGACTCATGACACTCAACAAACAAATCTCTCCTAAAGGTCCCAGGCACAAACAACCTCCCATGGGGAGTGTTAGATGGGGCATTCTCCTGTGCTTTAAGAATCTCATCTTCCAACACAGAGTCCAAAGCAGCAATCACAACCCCTTCTTGTAAAATGTTCTCCTCCTCCTCAGCACCGACCATGGGAGAAAAGGTGCAAGACAAAGCATCGGCTTTAACATTCTTAGTACCTGGGATGTAAGTAATGGAAAAATTAAACCGCGAGAAAAACAGTGCCCACCTAGCCTGACGGGCATTCAAGCGCTTGGCAGCATTAAGATAGATCAGATTTTTATGATCAGTGAAAACCTGAACGGGAAATTCAGCACCTTCCAAGAGATGACGCAAGTGTTCAAACGCGAGTTTAATAGCCAACAATTCTCGATTACCAATATCATAATTCAGTTCAGTCTCAGAAAATTTTTTTGAAAAAAAGGCACAGGGATGTACTCCATCCCTGTTTTCCTGAGACAACACCGCGCCGACCCCTACAGAAGAAGCATCAACCTCAACCAAAAACGATTTAGTCACATCAGGCTGCATAAGGATGGGAGCAGAGCTAAACCTCTCCTTTAGAAACACAAAAGCTTCAATGGCCTCAGTAGTCCACTGAACCGCATTAGCACCTTTCCTGGTGAGATCGGTCAGTGGTTTGACAATAATAGAAAAATTTTTAATGAATTTTCTATAATAATTGGCGAAACCCAAAAACCTCTGTAACGATTTTAAACCAATAGGCCTAGGCCATTCCTGCACAGCTTGAACTTTCACCGGGTCCATCTCAAAACCTTTGCTGGAGATAATGTAGCCCAAAAAACTAATTCTCTGTACAGCGAACTCACATTTCTCTAGCTTAGCAAAAAGCGAATTGTCAATTAATAACTGTAATACCTCACGTACGCTCCGCCAATGAGACTCCAGATCCGGCGAATAAATCAAAATGTCATCCAAATACACAACCACATTTTTGCCGATCAAAGGTCTAAGGATGTCATTAATAAGATTATGAAAAAATGCAGGAGCATTGGTAAGACCAAAAGGCATAACCAGATTCTCAAAATGACCCACAGGAGTGTTAAAAGCAGTCTTCCATTAGTCACCCTCCTTCATGCGCAACAAATTATATGCCCCCCAAAGATCAATTTTAGAGAACCACTTGACCCCACTAACTGGTTAAACAAATCAGGAATCAATGGCAGTGGGTAAGGATTGCGTACAGTAATTTTATTAATCTCACGAAAGTCCAGACAAGGACGTAAACCGCCGTCCTTTTTTTTAACAAAAAAAAATCCAACAGCCACAGGAGACTTGGAAGGCCTAATGTCACCGGCAGCCAAGCTTGTCTGTATGTATTCCTCCAACGCCTTTCTCTCAGGAATAGTAAGATTAAATAAACGACTTTTAGGAAGAGTCGCTCCATGGACAAATTCAATAGTACAATCATAGTCTCTATGGGGAGGTAAAATCTGCGATTCCTTCTCAGAAAAAACTTTCCAAAAATCCTAAATAGGTACAGGTAATTCCCCTTTATCCACAGCAGCAATACGCCCGTTACAACACTTGTCATAACACTTAGGGCTCCAGGACTTAATTTCATTGGTAGACCAATCCAATACAGGATTGTGCAATTTTAACCAGGGTAACCCCAAAACCACCGGAGAAGGCAAATTATTCAATACTACCAAATCCAAATTCTCTTGGTGAACACCATTAATAGTGAGGGGAAATTCACAGACCTTGTGAGTAACATTCTTCAAGGGAGAGCCATCAACAGAAACCACGGCAATAGGGGATGACAAAGGTCTGGGTTTTAATTTAAGTTTTTCCAAGAATCCCCCATCAATCACATTCAGAGTAGAACCACAATCGACAAATACCCGAAATTCCATTAATTCTTCCTGAGCAGCAGTAGTGGCAGAAAGAAAAACACCCTTAGTGTTTAAACAGGCTATACGGGTGGAACTGACCCCTTTTTTTTTTCTTTGTTCATACGAAGCACGCAGTTCTTAATGAAATGGTCAGATTTGCCGCAATAAAAGCACAAACCTTCAGAAAACCTACGGTCTTTTTCCTGAGAGCGGGGTGCCATCGCTCCAATCTCCATCGCTCTCCAATGTCAGTACAGACCCTCTCAAAACTGCTGACATGGCAGAGGATTTACTCTCATTAACCCTTGCACGCAGTCTACTATCCACCCGTATAGCTAATTGCATAGCCTCCTGCAAGTTACCAGGTGTGGGATAAGCAATCAGCAAATTTTTAACCCTTTCACTTAGCCCTGCAAGAAACAAACTTTTCAAAGCTGAATCGTTCCACCCCACCTGAGTAGACGATCGACGGAAGTGAGTACAATATTTTTCCACATTACCTGATCCCTGCCGCAAATGTCTCAATTCTGTCTCAGCTGATGAGACACGATCAGGATCATCATTCAACAACCCCTAAGCAGAAAAAAAACTATCCACTGATCTAAAGCATGGATCACTAGGTTGTAGAGAAAAGGCCCATTACTGAGGTTCTTTGCGCAAAAGTGACATTATGAACCCTATGCGCTGTGATTCATCACCAGAGGATCTGGGTCTCAAACGAAAATACAACAAGCAAGCATTTTTAAAAGAAAAAAAATCTTGTTCACCAAAAAATAAATCAGGCAAACGTACCTTTGGCTCCACGAAATGTGCTCCAGAACAGCTACTCACGTGTTGCTGGAGCTCGGCCACCTCCAGAGAGAGTCCCTGCAGGCGTTGAGCCAAGTCCTGAACCGATACCATGATGGAAACTGGAAATCTTTCCTTAGAGATATTTTTGGGCTGGACTTACTGTTATGTTCTGCTACAAGCACTAAGGAAAGAAGGGATATCTGTACCTGCGATAGAACTAAGCTAGATCCCTACGATGTAACAGGGAATCTGATCCTGCGATCAGACCCGCTAAAGTCCTCAGCTAGTCTGTACGAAGACCTATAGATGCGAGGGAGGGATCCCTACAAGAACTAGGGACTGGGAGAAAGATGGACACCTCCTAACAGAAGTTGTAGCAGTAAAAGACAAACAAACAACATAGAACATAGAGGTCCGAAGACCAAGCAAAACTAACTGAGTAAGGTAACAAAGCACCTGGCTAGCTTAAGAGTAGAAATTACAATGAAGTCCAGCAAAGCCAGAAGGGCAGAGCAGGATTAAATAGGCAAAAAAAGGTCATGTGACCAGCAAACTAGAAAAAAACTAACAGGAGAGTTCTAACAGCAAAAATCTGACCATTCTGTGTTCATTGAAAGATCAATATTTCAGCATTGATGCCAATTGATTTTCTTAACCTAAACCAAATTTGGGAGGGTTTCAGCTTTCAAAAGAGTAATTTATAAAACCAATGGATGAATTTAACGTCAGGATATAAGCTTTGATTTACATAACATGGATAAGCGACATAACATCTGTCAGGGAGTGTATAATTCATTCATTTCTCATTTAATTTACTAAACTAGTAAACTAAAACAAATTAATACTGTTACCAATTAAACATGCCATGCCAACCCTGTGCCTATTTTGATGACTGTATACAGTCATGGAAAAAACAAAGTACACTGAATTTAATGGTTTTACAAATCAGGACGTAATTATGAAATATCAGGCTCTTTGAAAGTTATAAAATTAAGCAAAATAAATCTCAGATCAACCACAACCCATGACAAAGTTCACTGTGTCATTATTTATTTACTAAAAAGTAGGCT